>NPHX01000663.1:925975-945484 GCA_002271815.1 Eimeria falciformis
CGTTCTGACATCGGCAGAGAAACTGCATTCACACACCTCCAACTGCTTGGAACGCCTGTCAATCTATGACACTAGCAATCATGAGAACAAAAATGTTACAATAAACCAACTCATACCAATTTCCACATTTGACCTCAAAAACCCAATTTTCATTCAACTCCAGCTGGTGCCGTCTGTGCAAAGCGCAGTGATAATTCTTTTCATCTCCGCACAAATGTTACACAAACCAAAACACCTGGCATTACTACCTCAACAACTTTATCGAATCCTGTGGCGTCGCCGACAGAATGCACAATTTGGCTATAGTGGGTCAAGCGTCCCCACCGTTTTTCTTACATCACTCAGGTTCTGCTACGCATCAATGCTCCAAGCTGAAAAAGGTCAGCAATAGACAGATAATCAAGCTAATACGGCAAGACGGTTCCGTCTCCAACACTCAGAGAAGCGAAGTATCTCCTCAACTAGTCCACTCCCAAAATAACTCCAGGCTTCAACAGCAAACGCACTTCCTTACGTCGGACGGAAAACCAACATTTTCATAGCACCAAATGCCTGGATTTCAGGCCCACCCATGATACTAGCTTACATGGAAACCAAGGGAGACAAAACGACTTACACAAGCTTACACAAGTTACTCCAATAACCAGCTTCCCACATTCAACTCCATTTGTTGTTGTGTCTGTAGATGCCAATAACAATTCTTTCCATCGCCGCACAAAACGCCATATAAATCTTAACAGTGACCATCTCTGCCCTAACCAGTCCCTTATGCATTCTGTATTGTCACTGGCACAGTGGGTAGCTTGACGCAAGTGGTTCGCGTCTCCTCATCGTTTCGAACTCATTAGGCACAAGCAGCCACGCATGCATTCTCCAAACTTAAACACTCCCACGACAAGCAAACGCGCCAATTACTACGACAAGCCATTTCCTTGAGGACGTTTTCAAGCAAATACATGCCCACGGGAAGCAGGTATCGCAAATGCTGCCGGAAGGCATTTGAGTTTCCAGGAGTCAGTGCCCAAAGGAGTAGCATCTTAACTACGCCAGCACCCAAATAACGTCAAGCCTCCAGCTGCAAGCGCACAAACTGGCATCAACAAATAAATTACAATTGCATAGCCCCAGGTGCGTGGGAAGCCGCCCGCTCCATGCCATTAGTGTACCGAGGAAACCAAAAGGAACACAAAAAAGATTCATGGCCCCTTGCATACACCGCCTCAATAACAAACCAGTCACATTTAAATCCAGCTGTTGACATGCGTATAAACGGCACTGACCTATCGACTCATTTCCTTAAAGAACGTCACACAAACCATAACAATCAGCACCTCTAGACCAACCCCCCGTTTTCATACTGTGTCGTCATACCCACAATAAACAAACTTACTGACTTTCCTTGGCCTGCCACCCACACAGTCGCCAAACCCAAACATTCCCACAGCGACCAGACACTACGTCGAACCATTTCCGTCTCCAACATTAAGTCCTCGAAGCAGCTCCTCACTTTCCCCACCCGTAAACAGAACGCTGCACATTCAGCAGCAAACCCACTATCTGAAGCCGCCACAACAATCACATTCGCATAGCTCCAAGTGCCTGGAATGCTTCTCAATCCACGACACCAGCGTACCAGGACCCAAGCGCAACAATACACAAACTCCCACCCGTTTGTGCTGGCTACCTCAGTAATCCACTTCCCTTACTCAACTCCAGCAGTCGCTCTGTCTGCACAAAACGCAGTGGCCGCTTTTCCCATCTCCGCAGAAGATGTCACACAAACCATAACACATGAGACCTCTACATCACCCACCCTGTAACAACTCCTCAACCACTCCACGCTACAGCGTCGCCAGAAAACGCACTTCCTGACGTCAGCACAAAAACACTATATTCAAAAAGCTATGATCGTCCACAAAGCCTCCTGATGCATGGCACCACCGCGTATGGAACCAAGCAGAACAATAAATCAACTTGCACCAGTTTCCACAGGTTACTTCAAAAAGCCACTTCCCACATTACACTCCACATGTCGCTGTATCTGTAGAAGGCAGTAAACGTTCGTCCCATTTACGCGCAATACGTCAGGCAAATCATAAAACATCGGCATTTCCAGAAACGCCCTTGCACACTTTTGCCATGAACGCCGCAATGAATAACGTACCTAAAGTTGCTTGAGCTTCCCCACCGTTTCGACATCAGCATACACTAGCAGTCACACACCAGTTCTTGAAATTAAAATGTTTCCACAACACACACGTGCCCAGACTACTACGGTAAGACTTCACCGTCTCCGGCAATCGGTGCCTTCAAGCAGCTTTCATGTAGTCTGGAGGTTGTATAACGCAACACCATCAGCAAACGCACGGGCTGAAGACGACAAAAAATTACGCCCAGATAGATCCAACTGCCTGTAACGCCTTGCAACCCGTGAGACAACCTTAGATGGCACCATGATGTTTTGTCTGTAAACGGCACTGGTTGTTATTCCCATCTCCCCACAAAACGTCAAACAAAACATAACCGCCAGCTTATCTCGTCCAACAACCTTTTCGCATTCTATGAATTCACCGCCGCAATGAATAATTGAACTGAAGTGGTTCGCAATTCCTTACCGTTCCAGCCACATTACACACCAGCCGCCACGCACACATTCTCTAAGCTAGAACATTCCCAAAAAAAGACACCCGAAATACTACGGAATATTACTATGGCAACCCATTTCTGTCTCCAGCACTCAGTGCTCCTAAGTAGCTTCTCAACCACTCCATCCCTAAAATAACGCTAGAGCTCCAGAACACGCACTTCCTGACGTCAGCACAAAAACACTATATTCAAAAAGCTATGCTCGTCCACAAAGCCTCTTGATGCATGGCACCATCGCATAACGGAACCAAGCGGAACAATAAACCAACTTGCACCACTTTCCACAGGTTACCATAAAAACCCACTATCCACATTAAACTCTAGATGTCGCTGTGTCTGTAGACGGCAGTGAACGTTCGTCCCATCTTCGCGCAATACGTCAGGCAAATTATAAAACAGCAATTCCAGAAACTCCCTTGCACACTTTGCCATCAACGATACAATGAATAACGTACCTGAAATGGCTCAAGCTTCCCCACCGTTTTGACCTCAGCATGCTTTAGCCGCCACGTACCCGGTCTTCAAATTAAAACCTCTACAACACGGATGTGCCTACACTGCTACGGTAAGCCATCATTGCCGTCTCCGGCAATCAGTGCTCCAAAGCAGTTCCTCAAGCATCCGAACACCAACATAACGCTAAGGCATCTCCAGATAACGCACTCCCTGTTAACGGCAGAAGCAGTACATTTACACAACTAAAACTCCCTGGAATCCCACCAATGGCATTAACGTTCAAGCGAATCAAGCATAGCTGCAAACCAGCGCACACCAGTTTGCACATGATAAGTCAATAACCCACTCCTGGCACTCAGTTCCAGCCATCCTGGTGACTGTTGAGTAAAGTGACCGTTCTTCCCATCCCCGTGCAAAATATTATACCACCCGTACCAGCCAACATAGGCCTAGTCCAACCACCCATTCGCATTCTGTGTCGTCACCGCGACAATCAAGAACCTAGCTCCAGTGGTTCGAGCCTGCTTACCGTTCCCAACACATCGCACACAAGCTGCCATCCCCCACTTCCTAACTAACATATTCCAACAGACAAACTCCCAGATAACTATGACAAGCCATTTCCGTCTCCAGCACTCAGTGCCCCGAAAAAGCTCCTCACCTATACCACCTGCAAACTAACCGCTACACATTTGGCAGCAAACACACTCCCTGAAGCCGCCACAACAATCACATTTTCATAGATCCAAGTGCCTGAAATGCCCTCCGATCCACGACACCAACGTACTAGAAACCAAGCGATTCACTCACATCAGTTTGCACAGGTTACCTCGGTAACCCACTTCCCCCAATCAACTTCAGCTGTCGCTGTGTCTGCGCACAGTAGTGAATGTTCTTCCTATTTCCGCAGAAGACGTCACACAAACCATAACACAGAACATTTTTACATCACCCACCCTGTTCGCATTCTGTGCTTTCACCGCCGCAAAGAATGGCTTAATTGAAGTAATTCAAGACTCTCGATCGAAAGCCACTTTCACATAAAACCCATAAAACAGAAATAAAGCCTACTGAGGCGTGCGATTTCCGTCTCCCAAATCAATGGTCTGAAACAGCTCCTCATGCACCCCACCCCTTAAATAATGTCAAGCCTTCAGCAGCAAACGGACTATCTGAAGGTAAGAACAAAAGGACTACATTCACAAGACTCTGGGCGTAGCAAAGCTTCCTAATGCATGGCACCATCGTATATGGGAACCAAGCGAAACAATAAACTAACTTGCACCAGTTTCCACAGGTTACCTCAATAACCCACATCCCCCACTCTACTCCAGCTGTCGGTATCTGTATACGGTAGTCAACGTTCTTCCCAGTTCCACATAAAACCTGTCACTAACCATAACAGCCTGCATCTCTACACCAACCACCCCTTTGCACCCCGCCGTCAGCGCCGAAATGAATAACGTAACTGAACTGGTTTGACCCCCCTAACTGGTTCCACCTCACCACATATGCGCCGCCCGCCGCACACCAGTTGTCCAAAGTAAGATATTCGCACGAACGCCTCAACACAAACCCATACTACTACTGCAAGCCATTTCCGTCTCCAGCACTCTTCCGATCATCATACGAAATAGCGCACCCACCGTAGCAACCAGCATGTCTAGTCCAATCATCTCTTGGCATTCTTGCCATCCAGTGCGGTTACCGCTGCAATAATTAACTACACTCCAGTAATTTGAACAGGTTCACCGTTCCCAAATCCTCGCACAAAACCGTCCACGCACGAATTCGCCAAAGTTCGCAATGCACAGAACGAAGCCCACGGAACGGATAACATGACTACTACGGCAATCCACTTCTGTTTCCAGCACTCAATGCCCCAAAACACTTTCTCACGTGCCCCACTCTTAAAAAAAGGTTAGAGCTTCGCCAGCAAACGCACGGCCTGAAATTGGCAGAAAAATTGCAGGCACTTTGTTCTATCTACCTGGAATGCCCGCTCAATCTATAACATGAGTGTACGCAATAATCAAAAGGGGGAGTAAACCAACATACACAAATATTCACAGGTTACGTAAATAACTCACTTATCCCACCTATCTCCAGCGTTCGCTGTGCTTGTAGCAGCACAGACCCAGATTTCTACGCCAAAGCATGAACATTTACAGCACTTGGTACCCCGAATCAGCCCAACACCTGCCCCACCCCTAACGAAAACGCTACACGTTCAGCAGCAATACACTTCCTGAAGCCGGCACAACGATCACATTTGCATGGCTCCAAACGGCTGCAATGGCCCCCGATTCATGCAACCAGCGTACAAGGAACCACGCGCAACAATACAAGAACTCACACCAGTTTCCACAGGTTACCTCAGTAACCCACTTCCCCCACTCAACTCTAGCTGGCGCTGTGTCTTTACACGGTAGTGAACATTCTTCCTATCTCCGCACAACCGAATTTTCTACACCAAGCACTCCTTTGCATCCTGCCGTCAGCGCCGAAAAAAATAATGTAACTGAACTAATTCGAACTGCCCCATTAGTTCGACTTCACCAGACACACGCCCGAACGCACCAGTTGTCGAAACAAACATATTCATACGAGGGGCCTCAACACAAACCTGTACTACTACCGTAACTAACTGCTGTGTCCAGCACCCAGTGACCCGAAGCAGCTCGTCAACTGCCTCGCCCATAAAAATCACGCAACACATTCGGCAGTAAACGCACTACCTGATGCACGCATATCAATTACATTCGCATAGCTCCAAGTGCCTGGAATGGCCCCCGATCCTTAACGCCAGAGTATAAGTAACCGAGCAAAACACTCACACCAGTGCGCACAAGTTATCTCAGTAATACACTATTCCCACTCAACTCCAGCTGTCGGTCTGTCCGTAAACGCCAGTGAAGGTTTTTCCTCTATCAGCGCTAAATGTTTCACAATCCACCACAACCGGCATCTTTACACCCGCTATTCCTTTGCACCGTATCGTCAGCGGCAAAATGAGTAACATAGCTTATCTAGTTCCACTCTCCCCACCGTTTCCACCTCATCACACGGGCCTCCACGCACCAGATGTCAAAACTCACATATGCGCAAGAACGCCTCAACACAAACCCATATTACTACGACAAGCCATTTCCGCCTCCAGCATTCAGTTTCCCAAAATATCTCCTCAAATATCCTACCACTACAATAACGCTACGCATTCACCAGCAAACACACAAACTAAAGTAGCCCGGAAACATTCATTCACCTGGCCTCAACTGCTTGGAATGCTCATCGATCCGTTACGCTAGAGCACATGGAACCAAGTAAAACAATAAACCAACTGATACAAATTTGAACAGGTTATCTCAATAATCCCCATCCCCATACACCTCCAGCTGTCGCTTGTCAACGAAAACGGGAATAACCGTTCTTGCCGTCTAGTCACAAAACTTCATACAAACCTTAACAACCAGCATTTCCACAGCAGCCATTCTTTCGCATTCTCTGCTTTCACTGCTTCAACAAATAGCTAACTAAAGTTGCTCTAGTGCTGCTAATGTTTCGATCTCATCACACATAGGCTGCAACGCACTAATCCTTCAAGCTGAAGCACGTCCACAATCAACAAACGCCCTCACTACACTACTACGGCAAATTATTTCCGTCTCTAGCACGTAGTGCCCCGAGGCAGCTCCCTATGGATTGCTACCCAAAAATAAAGCTAAGCCTTTATCAGCAAACGCACTACCTGACATCGGCAGGCAAACAACAAATACAGAGCTCCGACTGCCTGGAGTGCCTCCCGATCCGCAACACTACGGTTTATGGGAACCAAGTGAAAAAGGCAACAAGCATACATGCACGGCTTATATCAATAACCCGCTTCTTCCACTCAACTCCACTTGTCGCATTTTTTGCAAACCGCAGTGACCGTTCTTACCACCTCCTGACAAAATGTCGCACGAACCGTAACAACCAACGCCTCCATACCAACCACTCCTTCGCATTCTGTAACAACACCGTCAAAATGAAAAACTTAACTAAAAAGACTCGTCACTCTCCTTCATTCTTATCTCATCGCCGGTAGGTTCGCGCGCATCCATTGTCAAAACGAAAACATGTTCACGTCAAGAGAACACCATGAGTCCTACAACATGCCATTTCCATCTCGGGCACTCAGTGTCGCAATGCAGCACCCTAAGTACCTCATCCTTAAAATAATCTTGGGCATTCAGCATTATACTCACTTTCTGAAGTCAGCAGAAAAACCTACATTCACATAGCTCCAACTGCCTGGAATCCAACCTGTTATACTACGCTAACGGCGAGCTTAGCGGGAGGATAAACGAATTTACACGAGTGTCCACAAGTAACTTCCATAACTCACTTCCCCTACTCAACTCCAGCTGCGGCTGTGCCCGCAGACGGCTGTGACCGTTCATCCAATCTCCGCACAAAATGTCAGGCGAACCGTAACAACCAGCACCTCTATATCAACCACAGCATTGCATTCTGTCCTATCAGCTCCGCAGCGAGTATTCCAACTTAAATATTTTGCGCCTTCCCACCGTTTTGATCACAGCCCATATAAGCTGACACGCAACGATTCTGCGAACTAAAACACTCCCACAACAAACAAACACTCTGACTACTGCAGGGAGCCTTTTCCTTTTCCAGCTGGTAGCCCCCCAAAGCAGTTCATGAAAGTACCCCATCACCAAAATAATGCGACGTCCTCAGCAGTTAACCCACAACCTGGTGTCCGCAACAAAATTACATTTACATAGGTCCAATTGTTTGAAATGCTTTCCGACCAATGACATTACGGTACATGGAAATCAAGTGGGACAGTAAACCAAGTCACACCAGTTCACACAGAGTACGTCAATAATCTAGTTTTCAGACTCAACTCCAGGTATCGCTGTGTCTGTACACGGAACTGACCATAATTCCCATCCTCTTGCAAAATGTCACATAAGCCATAGCAACCAGCATCTTTACACCAACCATCCTTTTGCATTCTTTTGCCGTCACCAACTTCATAAATAGTTTAACTGAAGTGTTTTAAGCCTCCTTACAGTTTCGACGTCCTCACGTATATTAGAAACCCTGCACCAACTATTCAAACAGAAACTTTCTACCACCAGACAAACACCCACACTACTAGGCACGCCATTTCCATTTCCACGCCTTAGACCACTGAGGCAACTCCTCACATAGCCCACCCCCGCAAAATAACTTTTCGACTGCAGCAGCAAACGTACTTTCTGAAGTTACCAGGAAAAATATATTCACATAGCTGCAAATGCCTGGAATGCGGGCCGAACAGCGATACTAGTGTAAGGCGGAACCAAGCGGATTAATAAACCAACTCCACAACTTTTCGAGAATATCTAAAAAACCCACTTTCCGCATTTAACACCAGCTCTAGCTGTCTGGAAACGGCAGCTACCACTGTACTGCATCTTTGCACAAAATGCCAACAAAGCTGAACAACTGGCATGTCGGCACCATTCATCCGTTCCCATTCTGTGCCCGTACTGTGGCAATAAATAATTGAGATTAAGTGGTTAGAGCCTCCCCATTGTTTTGATCCCATCACAACTAAGCCGCCACGCACTAGTTCTTCAAAATAAGACTTTCCCACGGCAAAAAAACACAATCCCCAAAACCCAGACTACTTGGCAATCCAGTTCCGTCCCCAGCAACCAGTATCAGGAAATAGCGCCTTAGTACCCCCAAATAACACAAAACCAGCCACGCACTTCCTGGAGCCAGGAGATGAACGACATTCACATACCTCTAAGTCCCTAAAATGCCTCCCAACATCACACTAAAATACGGTGGATGCAAGCGGGGCACTAAACCAGTTCATTCCAGTTTGAAAGTTGCCTCAACAACTCATTTCTTAGACGCAACTCCAGCTGTCGTGTTTGTAGATAACTACCACATTTTCCCATTTCTGCACGAAACTGCACACGAACCATAAGAGCTGGCATTGCCACACGAACCACCCGCTCGCTTTCTGTGGCACCATCCGCGCAATGCATAGCTTAACTGAAGTCCTTAGAGCTCCCCGGACCGCTTTGTCCTCACCACGCATACGCCATTACACACAAGTTTTCCGAACTAGAAAATGCTCACAAGAAACAAGGCACCGGGACTACTACAGCAAGTCACTTCTGTCTTCAGCAATCAATGTGCCGAAGCAGCTCCGCACCTACCCCACCCATACACAAAACGCTACACAATCAACAAAAAACATACTTCCTAAAGCAGGCACAACAATCACATTCGCATAGATAAAAGTGCCTGGAATCCCTCCCAATTTATGACACCAGCCTAGAATGGGAGCAAACGGAAAAATAAACCAACGCACACACGCTCCCTAAATAGCATATTTGCCATTCAACTTCAATTGTCGCAATCCCTGCAAAGTGCAGCGAATGTTCTTTCGATTTTCGCACAAAATGTCACACCAACCATAACAACCACAATTTCTACACCAGCCACTCCTTCGCATTTTGTGCCTTCGCTGCCGCAGTAAATCGAATAACTGTAATGGGTCGAGCCTCCCCAACATTTCGGTTTCATCACAAACAAGCCTCCACTCACCAATTTCCCAACTTAAACAATCCCACAAATAGCGGATACCCCGACTACTAAGACAGTCCACTTCTGTTTCCATCACTCAGTGCCTCGAAACGGTTCCTCAAATACCCCAACCCGAAAAAAATGCTACACCCTCAGCAGCAAACCCACCATCTGACGTCGGCAGCCAGTGCACATTTATATAGCGCGAACTGCCTGGAATCCAACCCGTGACAGTATCGTAAAGACAAACCAATTTTTCAAAGACAAACGTACACCGTTTTGCACAGGTTACCTCAATAACCCAATACCCCTACTCTACTCCACTTGTCGCTGTGCTTGTAGACGATAGTTACCCGCCTCTCCACGTCTGCACAAAAATGCACACTGGCATCTCTACATGAGCCACCTTTTCGAATGCTGCAACTACACCAATGCAATGAAGAGATTAACTTTGGTCGCCCGAGTTTACCAACAGTTTCGATCCCATCACATATAAACATTCTCCAAGTTTTCCATTCCAAACATTCCCACAACAAGCCTATGCTGCATTTCCGTCTTCAGCACTTAGTGGCCCGAAGCAGTCTCAAAAATATTCCGCCAACGAAACAACGCTAGGCCATCAGTAGCAAACGCACGTCCTGACATCCGCGGGAAACCAACATTCGAATAGTTCCAACTGCCTAGATTTCAACCCATCACACTGCTGTAAGCGCAAACCAAGCGGAACAATAAACCTCCTCACACCAATTTTCACACGTTACTTCATTCACACACATCATCTACCAGCTGCCGCTATGTTTCTAGCCGAGAATGACACTTCTGTCCATCTCCGCGCAAAACGTCATACAAACCACAACAACCAGCACATCCAGACCAACCAATCCTTCGCATTCTGTGCCGTCATCGTCGCAATGAATGGCTTACCTCAAGTGGTTCGAGCCTCCGCACCGTTTCGGGATCATCACACACAAGCCAGCACTCACCAATTCTCCAAACTAAAGCATTACCACAACAAACGGATACTGCCTCAGAGCATTTCGTCTTCAGCACCCAGTGCCCAGAAGCAGCTCCTTACGTATCCCACCAACAAAATAACGCCAGGCCATTAGCAGCAAAACGCACGTACTGACATTGGCAGAAAACCATATTCACATAGCTTTAACTTCCTATAATCCAAACCAAGACACTATCGTGAGGGCGAACCAAACGGAGAAATAGACAAACTCACACCAGCGTCCACACGTTACTTCCATAACCCATTTCCCCCAATCAACTTCAGCGGTCGGCCTGTCCGAAAAAGCAATGCCACTTCTTCTCACCTCCACACAAAACATCCCACGAACCGTATCAACCAGCATCTCCATAGCAATCAGTCCTTTGTATTCTGTGATGTCACTGGCGCAATGAATAGCTTAACCGGAGTGGTTCGAGCCTCTCCACCGTTTCGGCATCATCACACACAAACCGCCACTCACCAATTTTTCAAGTCCAAACAATTCCACAACAAACAGATACTGCCTCAAAGCGTTTTCGTCTGCAACATTCAGAGCCCCCAAGCAGCTCGTCAAGCATTCCACCACCAAAACAACGCCTAGCCATCTGCAGCAAACGCACGAGCTGAAATAAGCAAAAATACAACATTTACTTAGATGCAGTTGCCTGGAATGCAAGCCATGCCACTACCGTAAAGGCAAAACAAGCGGAACAATAATTCAACTCACACACGTTTCCACACGTTACCTCTTATAACCCACTTCCCGCATTCAGCTTCAGGTGTCTCTGTGTCCGCAGACGGAACTGACCGTTCTTTAAATCTTCTCACAAAACTTTAGATGCCCATAAAAACCAGGATTTCCACACCAACCATTCCGTTGCACTCTGTGCCGTCATCACCTAAATGAATAACTTAACGAAAGTGGTTCGAGCCTTCCCACCGTTGTTACTTCATCATACAAGCCGGCATGTACTACATCCTCTAATTTGAACATTCCCACTACAGATAAATCCCGAATGCTACGGCAAGCAATTTTTGTCTCCGTAATTCAGTGAGCTGAAGCAGCTGCTCAAATACCACAACTCAAAAATAACGTTAAGCCTTGTGCAGCAAACATACAATCTGAAATCGGCAGAAAATCTGCGTTCACATAGTTCCATGTAGCTGGAATGCCTCCTGTTCATGACACTGGCGTATGGACAAACCAAGCGGAAGAGTAAGAAACCTTTCACGAGCTTCCAGAGAATACCCCAATAACCCACTCTTCCCACTCAACTCCAGCAGTCGCTGTGTCAGAAATGGGCAGTGACTGTTTTTCGTATCTTCGCACAGAATGCCAAACAAACCATAACAACCAGCACCTCTAGATCAACCACTGCTCCGCATTCTTTGCAGTCACCGCCGCAATGAATAGCTTAAGTGAAGTGGTTCGCGTCCCATCATCATGTCGACCTCAACACACGTACGCCGCCGCGTATCTATATTCCAAACTAAAATGTCCCAACAACAAAAGAATCCTCGTATTACTACAGACCAGCCGCTTCCGTCTCCAGCACTCCGCGTTATTTTGTTGGTAGGCTACTTGAAAAGCTGCCTCGGGGCACTAAGCCATCAGCAGCAAACCCACGGCCTGAAGTCAACAGAAAACCTGCATTCGCATAGCTGCAACTGCTTGGAATCACGCCCATGACACTATCGTAAAAGCAAACCATGCAAAACAATAAGACAACTCACCAGTTTCTACAGGTTATCTCAACAACTCATTTCAGCAGCCATGCATCAATCATGCAAACCTAAAGCCTCCCACAACACGATCCACGTAAATGACACCAAGCGCTTCGAGGCAGCTTTTCATGTACACCATCACCCGAATAACGCTACGCGCTCAGAACAAAAGCGCACTTTCTGAAGTCGGCAGAAAAACTACATTCAAATATCTTCAAGTGCCTGGAAGGTTTTTCAACCCACGACGCTAGCGTACACCGGAATCAAGCGGAACAGTAAACCAGCTCACACCAGTGAGCAACGGTTACTTTAATAACCCACTTTCCTCACCCAACTCCAGCTGTCGCTGCTATTGCAAAGCGTAACGACGGTTATCTTTATCTTCACACAAAGCATCACTCGAGCCATAACAATCAGCATTTTTACACAAACCATCCCTTCGCATTCTGTGCCGTCACCGCCACAATAAATAGCTTAATAGCTTCACTGTGTTCTTTCAAGTTTGCCCACCGCTTCGATCACACTACACACGAGGTTCCACGCACTAGTTTTCCACACCAACACATTCCCACGACAAATTCCACCAAACAGATATCCAGTCTAGTAGAACAAGGAGCTTCCGTATTCAGCACTCAGTGCCCCAAAACGGCTCCTTAAGTACCCCACCACGAAAAAGTTCTACGCCTCCAGCAGGAAACGCACTTGCTGAAATCGGCAATACACTAGCATAGCACTAAGTGCCTGGAATGCCTCCTAGTTCATGACGCTGGCGGACATAGGAACCAAACGGAACAATAAACCAACTTACACGAGTTCGCATACGATTCCTGAATAAAGCACTTTCCTTACTCACCTTCAGTTGTTGCTGTGACTGTGAACGGCAATCATCCCTATTCCCTCTTTTACAGAAAGCGTCACGCGAACTATAATAACGAACACCTCTACACCAACCAGCTCTTTGTATTTTGTGCCGTCACCTCCGCAATCGATAGCTAAACTGCAATTCTAGCCTCGCCGCCGCTTCGACCTCAGCACGTATAAACCATCACGCAAATTCTCCAAACTAACACATTCCCACAAAAACCTCAACGAAGCAAACTCCGCGATTCCAATGCCAGTCTTCCACGCTTTTAGCAGTCAATGACCCTCAACAGCTCCTCAAGTACCCGACCTCCAAATTAAATGTAGAACTGCAGCAACAAACCCACGGCCTGAGCTCGATAGCAAAGGTACATTCACATAGCTCTAGGTGCCTGGATTGCTCCGTCCACGACACTAGAATATGGAGGAGCTAAACACGACAATAAACAGACGCACGACAGTCTGCACTGGTTACATTAATAACCCACTTCCCTCATTCAACTCCGGCTGTTGGTGCATCTATAGACGGCTGTGACCGTTATTCCCATATCCGCACAAAACGTTACACGAATCAGAACAACCATGCACCTCTGCGCATTCTGGGCCGTCATCGTCAAAATAAATAGCTTGACTCGAAAAGTTTGACAATCCCTATCATTCCGACCTCATCGCATATAGGCTGTCACGCATCCATTCTCCAAAATAACACATTCCAACAACAGACGGCCCGACTTCTACAGAAAGCTATTTCCGTCTCTAGTACACAACACACTCGCTAATAGCAGCAGAAAAATTGCATACCGGTGGCTGCAACTGCCTGGAATCTAACTGATGACGCGAGCGTGCGGGGAATCCAAGCGTGACAACAAATCAACTCACACCAATCTGCACAGGGTACCTTAATAACCTGTTCCTCACTCAACCTCATGCATCCCTGTAGCTGCAAACAACAATGAACATTCTTCCTACTTCCGCTCAAAACGTCACACGAACCATGACCGCGAAAATGTTAAGGAGCATCCCTTCGAAATCGCTGCCAGCGGCGTCGGAATCAACAGCTTAGCTGGAGCAATAACTTAACTGAAGTCCTTCGGGCCCCCTTCACTGCGTCGACCCCAGGATACGAAAGCTGCTAACCACAACTTCTCCAAACCAGAACAATCCCACAACAAAAAAACTCCAAATACTGCGGCAACCCAGGTCGGTCTCCAGCATCCAGCGCCCCGAATGAGCTGCTGAAGTATCCCACCACCAAGATAACGCTAAGTTATTAGTATCAAACTCACATTCTGAGGTCGGCATAAAAGCTACATTCACATGGTTCTAAATGCCTGGATTGTCCCCGGGCACATGAAACTGCCGTAAGTGCAAACCAAATAGAACAGTAGACAAACGGACGCCAGTGTTCAGAGGTTACTTCGATAACCCACCTCCCACATTCAACTCCATATGTCGATGTGTCTGAAGACGGCAGGGACCATTTTTCCCATCTTCACACAAAACGTCGCGTGAACCGTAACAATCAGCACTTCCACACTAACCAATCTTTCGCATTGTGTGCCCTCACGGGTACAGTAAAATGTTTAAATGAAGCTGTTCGAGCCTTCCCACCGTTTTGCTCTATTCATACATACACCATGCCGCAACAATTCTCCCAAACAAAACACTCCTACAACAAACCCACAAACCAGACACCCGAATTACTACGGCATGCCACTTCCGCCTTGAGCGCGCTGTGTCCCGAAAGTGCTTGACAAGCACTCCACCGCCAAAATAAAGCTCCCTTTTCAGCACCACACGCACTAACTGGATTTGCCAGGAATGGTACATTCACGTACCCCCAAGCGCCTCCTATGGCATCCCATTAACGGCACCAGCGTACACGGAAAGAAACGGAACAATAAACCAACTCACCAACTTCCACAAGCTAACTCAATAACCTACTTCTCTCACTTCACTCCAGCTGCTGCGAGACGACCGTTTTTTTCCCTTCTATCTCCGCATAAATCGTCACACGAACTGCAACAGCCATCATCTCTATACTAACCACTCCTTTGCATTCTGTGTTGCCATCGCCGAAATGAATGCATCAACTCCAGTGATTCAAGCCTCTTCGCCGACTTGACGGCATCAAATATACCCCACCCCCAAGAAGAAGCTACACGTCCAGCAACTAACGCACTTCCTAAGGTCGGTATAAAAGCATTGCCATACCTTCATGCGCCTGAATTGAGTTCTCGAACCATGACACCATTGTACATGGGAAGCAAGCTGAGCAATAATCCAACTCACACCTGTTTCCGAAGATTACCCCAATGCCTCACTTCCCACAGTCAACTCCAGCTGCTGTTTGTAAACGGCAGTCAGCGTTCTTCTCATTTGCCCACAAAGCGTCATACACACATTTAAAGCCAACACCTCTACATCAGCCCTTTCTTCGCAGTCTATGCCGTCATCGCTGCGATAAATAGCTTAACTAAATTCCATCGGGCCTCCCCAGCGTTTTTCCCTTGTCACGTATACCCTTCCACCAACCAATTCTCCAAACCCAAACATTCCCAAAACAGACAAACACCCAGCATAGTACGGCAAGCCATTTCCGTCTCCAGCACTCCCTGCCCCAAAGCAGCTTTCAAGTATCCGACCCTCACAATAGCGCTATGCTTTTAGGGGCTAACCGACTTTCTGACGTCAACAGGAAAATTACATTAGCATAGCTCCAATTGCTCAAAATGTCCCCCCGATTATTGGCAGTAGCCTACCAGGAAAGCAAGTGGAGAACTAAACCAACCCAGACTGGGCTTAACAGGTTATCTCAGCGACTCATCTGCTTTACCCAACACTAGAACTTGCTGTGTCTGTAGAGGACAATGACCGTTCTCCCCATCGGCGTACAAAGCGTCACACAAACCCTCCAGCACCTCCAGACAAACCAATCCTTCCCATGCCGGGCCGTCACTGCCGCAATGAATAGCCCAACTGGAGGGATTCGAGCCTAACCATTGTTTTGACCTCATCACACAAAAGCCGCCACACACCAAGTTTCCAAAAACAAACTTTCCCACAACTAACCAATACTGCCTTAAGAAATTTTGCTCTCCAGCACTCAGTGCTCTAAAGCAGTTTCTCAAATATCCAAACACGAAAATAATACAAAGCCATTATCAGCAAAAGCACTTTCTAAAGTCATCAGAAAGTTACATTCATATAGCTCCAACTGCCTAGAATCCAACCCAAGCCATTACTGTAAGGGTGAACTAAGCGGAATAACAAACCACCTCACACCAGTTTCCACGAATTTACGCAATAACCCATTTCACCCACTCAACTCCAGCTGTCGCTGTGTCTGTAGACGGCAGTAAACGTTCTCCCCATCGGCGTACGAAGCGCACACAAACTGTTACAACAAGCAGCTCCACGCAAACCAATTCTTCCCATGCTAGGCCGTCACCGCCGCAATGAATGACCCAACTGAAAGGGTTCCAGCCTAACCACCGGTTCGACCCCGATCACACACAAGCCTTCAAACACCAAGTGTCCAAAACCAACCTTTCCCACAACAAACCAAGAGTGCCTCAAGGCATTTCGCTCTCTGGCACTCAGTGCCTCCCAGCAGCTCCTCAAATATCCCATCACCAAAATAACCGTAAACCACGGGCAAAAACGCACTTCCTGACATCAACGGGAAAACTACATTCACAAGGCGCCAACTGGCTGACAAGAATACAGCCGACACAAGTGCTTACAAGTTACCCGCAATAACCCACTATCGTTACTCACTTCCAGCCGTTGCTTTGCCTGTAGATTGCAGTCAATGTTCTCGCTATCTCCCCACAAAACGGCGCACGACCTTTAACAACCAGCAATTCTACACAAAAACAATTTTTCCAATGGCGGTCCATCAGTGCCGCAATGAATAGCCCAACTGAAGGTGTTCCAGCCTAACCACCGTTTCAAATATTATCACACACACACTGCCACACACCAAGTTTCCAAACTCAATTTTTCCAACAACTAACCCTTACTGCCTCAGGGCTTTTCACATTCCAGCAGTCAGTGGCTCGAAGCAGTTTCTCAAGTATCCGAACACGAAGATAACGCGAAGCCATCGGCAGCAAACGCACTTTCTGAAGTCACCAGTAAACCACATTCATATAGCTCCAACTGCCTGGAATCCAGCGCAAGCCATTACCATAAAGGTGAAGCAAGCGAAAAAACGAACCATCTCACGCCAGTTTCCACAAGTTACCGCAATAACCCACTTCTCCCACTCAAGTCTAGCTGTCGCTGTGTCTGTGGACGGTAAGGATTGTATCCCCTATCGGCGTACAAAGCGGCACACAAACCGTAACAGCAATCACGTCCACACCAAACCGCTCTTCGCACTCTGTTAAGTCACCGCCCCAAATAATATTTTCACTGAAAAGGTTCAGGCCTGCTCAACATTTGAAGCCTATCACGCATACACGACACGCACCAAATCTCCAAATTAAAGCAATCACAGCAAAAATACTCAGACTACTATGGCAAGCAGTTTCCCTCTCGAGCAGTCACTCTCCTCCCCAAAGGCCCTCAAATACTTTATCTGCAAAATCGCCCGGCAACTTGCGCAGCAAACGCACGGCCTAAAGTATGCAGAATGCCTACATTCACACACCTTTAGTGCCTGAAATGCAACGCGATCCATGGTACTAGCGTACATAGAAACCAAGCGGGACAGTAAACAAACTTGGCGGCTTGCGCAGGTTACCTCAATAACCCACATCCCGCAGTCAACTCGAAGCTTTCACTATGTCTCTAAACTGTAATAACTGTGCTTCCCATGCGTGCACAAACTGTCACACAAACCGTAACAGCCAACAACACAAGCGAACCACCTCTTCGCATTCTGTCCCATCACTGCTGCAATGATTAGCTTAACTCAAATAGTTCGAGCCTCCCCACAGCTTCGAACGCATCACACAGAACTCGACACCCACCAATCAGGCAAACTGAAACCATCCCACAAGACAACCCGAAAACAGACACCTCGAATACTACGGCAAGCCATTTCCGTCTACAGCAGTCAGTGCTCAGAACCAACACCTCGAGTATCCCACGTTCCGAATAAAGCTACGCCTGCAGCAGCAAACGCACGAACTGGAGTTGGCAGAAAACTACATTTGTATAGTTTTAAATGTTTGGAATACCCACGGATCCATAAGTGCATGGAAACCAAATAAAACTCTAAACGAATGCATACCAGTTTGCACAAGTTAAGGCAATAACCCCGACTCAACCCAAAGTGTCGCTGCATCTGCAGACGGCAGTGACCGCTCTGCCCTCACCGCAAAAACGGGCATAAGGACCTTAAAAGCCAACATCTCTACGCTAATCATTCCTTCGCATTCTGTGCCATCACCGCAGAAATGCAAAGCTTGACTGAAGCGTTTCGAGCCTCCCCACTGTTCCAACCCTCACTATACATAAGCCGCCACGCACCCAGTGTCCAAGCGAAAAGAGTCCCACAAACTTCACAAAAACAGACACCCAGACTACTACAGCAAGCCATTTCCGTCACTAGCACTCAGCGTGCCCAGCAGCTCCTCCAGTATTCCACCACCAAAATACCACTACGCCTTCTGTAGCAGACGCACTTTCTCAAGTCGGCAGACAAGCTACATGAACATAGATCCAATTGCCCAAAATGTCGCGGGACCCACGTAGCGCGCTTGGGAACCACACATAACGATTATCCAACTCACACCAGTTTGCACAGGCTACGACAATGGCCCAATTCAAGCACTCAACCCCAACTAGCGCTGTGGCTGTAGATGGAATAAACTCTTCTTCCCATTTTTGCACAAGACATCACGCCAGACACAACAACTGACATCTCTATGCCAACCACCGCTTTTTATTTCCTGCAGTCACCGTCGCAATGAATAGCTTAAGCTAAGCGGTTAGAGCCTCCCCACCACTTTGACCTTTTTACACATAAGCCGCTACGCACCAATTCTCTAAGCTGAAACATTCCAAATGCAAGCACCCAGACTACTACGGCAACCCGTTTCCGTCTCCAGCATTCAGTGCCCCGAAGCACCTGCTCACCTATTCCGCCCCCAAAATAAGTCTACGCCTCGAAATCTAAACGCACTCTCTGAAATTGGCAGACATATAGCTTGAAAAGCCTGAAATGCCTCCCGATTCACGACACTAGCGTACATGAAAATCAAGCAAAACAATAAACCAAG
>NPHX01000666.1:4135-16716 GCA_002271815.1 Eimeria falciformis
CTTGGCGTATTCTTGTTTGGCAAGAGCGAGAGCGATGTTTCCACTGGTGACATTCTTTGTGAGCATCGGAGGAGCGCTGGCCAAATCGGTTGGCCCGTAGCTGCCGAGCATTCCCCTCTGAGGGCAGCAAGGCAGGGAGCGGCGCATGCATGCGGAGTGTACATACACCTCAGCTCTGTGTGTGCAGATTTGCAGTTTGAAAAACAAATACCAAAACCCTAAAAATCAGCAAATAGACATAACCCACGTCAAGGTCAATGCTGTAAATGTGCAGGCCATGAGACGTGGCAGCAGCAAAACAGCGACTGTCTCTGGAGAAGGCAACGCCGTGCACGAGGAAGACGTGCTCGTTCTTTGAGGCCAGCGGTCCACTGGTCACCCCCGGGAGCGACCGGTACTGAGAGATGCAGCAAATAACAACAACCCCACCAGGCCACCCGATTAAAACCAACAAAGCACACAAACAAACGCAGCTCGCAGCTTCAGAGAGAGCAGCAAAACCTTGTCGGCAGCAAAAACCATCAAAGGCACAGACAACCTCGAGCAACAAATGCAGCGACACTGTTCAAAGAGGACCGGCAGAGACAAACGCAAAAATTCCAGCAAATTCCCTTCTCTAAATCCCTCATTTGATACATGCAGAATAAAAGACACGTCGCTTCTACGGCTTTCGTTAGGTTTAGGGTTTAGGGTTTACATTGCGGATACGCTTGCGCTCGCGCTCGCCCTCGTTTAGGTCGTCGTCGACGTCGGAAAGATCGTACTCCTGAATTGGAGTGCCTGCGTACAAAACCCTAAACCTAAACCCTAAAGTGGTTTCGGCAGCCCTCCAAGAGCAGGTGGAGGGGGAAGAAGATAAGCAGCTGCATGCATGCTGAGTGGATATTGTCTGACCATCATCGGCGATGAATTTTGTGTTGAGCTCTCGCTGGACGCCCTCAAGAAGTCGGTTGCTGGTAAGGGGGAAGCAGCCAACCAGCACCCCGGACTCTGTCTCATAGAGCAGCACTTTGTGGCAGTTGCGGCTGCTGGCCAGCAGCAGCGAGCCGGTGGAGGAGAAGGAAAGAGAGGTGATGCATGCGTTCAAATCAAGCCCCGCTGTCAGCCCCATGACGCTCTGCATGCAAAAGCCCCAAATGCAACAACAAACATTAAATACACTCCAAGGCAGCTAAACAGGCGTCGCTCAACTGGTTTTTCTCCGAGTTTTCTGCAACTAAAAAATGGTTATGTAACTCTCCACATGCTGGGCAAGTCGTGAGCATCAATTAGAATCAAATCGGGGAATTATTATTTTCGTTTCCCGTTTCGGGTGTACAGACACCTTTTTTTGCTTGGTGGTCCAGTTGTTCTTCGCCACTCGATCGGCAAACCGCCTTCCTCCCTGAATGTCCCTGAGAGTCTCGATGGTGGAACGTGCTCCCTCATCTCCCAACCCAACGTCCCACAGACAAATCTTGCCTGCCTCCCCGCCAATGGCCAGCAAGTCGCTGCCCTTGGGCTCGAAGGCCAGGCACATGACGCCACCCGCTTGCAACAACGTTTCGGGAGCTCCGCCGCGCGAGCGACGGCCGAAAATATCCCATACCTGAGCACGAAGACAAGATAGAGGAGGCATGTAACAAACAGGAATTTACACGCAAACAGGCACAAATAGAACTTCTGGAAGTGCCGGGGTATAGCCAACCAAACGTAAAACACAAATGCATGCGCGCTTGGGGTGTACAGACAGCTCCGTGTCGACAACCGGCTGCGAGTGGCCGTGCATGCAAATCCACAATTAAAAAACTAGGAAAGAGCCCACAGAGACAGTCACGCCGATAAACACACAAGGGCAGAGACACAAATGGATGTGGTTGAATACAAAAGGAAATTGTGCGTCCAGAAAGACACACCCCAGATACGTTCAGGTGTACGTACACCCGAATAGGCGGGAAAAAAGCAGAAAAATCGGAGGCAGCCAAAGGCAAGGGGAGCCGCACATAAACAGCCGAGCAGGTTGTCACAAACAGACGAAAATAAACATTCTCTTTAATATAAAAGTTAAGAGAGCAACCCGTAAAAAACAGCAGCAGCCACGCGCAGAGATACATACTCATCTCTGCATGCAACCCAGCGAAGACGCAGACAGCAGAGGAGCACTAATAAAAAAGAGCGACTCTGAGCTGTCTGTACACCCGAACTCGCACCTTGACTCTTTTATCCCAGCTGCCTGTGGCCAGCAGCCCTTGTCTGTCCGGGTGCGGATGAAATGCGACTGTCACCACGGGGGCCTCGTGCCCCGCCAGTTCCTCCAGCAGCTTAGCTGTACGTACACTCCAGACGAAGGCTGAGAAGCAGCTGCCCTGCGAACCAGCTACCAGCAGCTCCCCACCCGCATCAGTCGCCACGCAAGTAAACTGGACACTCCCATCAAACAAAACGTTGTTTTCTTTGCCGCCCCCAACGCTCAGCCCCCCTGCTGCTGCGTTGCTGCTCCGAGCCGTGAAGATCCTGAGGCAACAAACACAACAAACCACCAGCTACTAACTAATCAAGTGGACGTACACCCCAATCGACTCCCACACCTACAACAAGCAGATGCAGGCATGACACACCAACACCACCACCAACCACAACAAAAACAGCAGCAGCAGCAGCAGCAGCAGCAGCAGCAGCAGCAGCAGCACATCCCGTGCTGCATCAAACGGAATTTCGGGTTTGTTGAAATGGATTGACGGCTAGCTAGTCAGCTAGCTAGCTAGGTATTTACCTGAATGGTTTGAATCGCAGCAGGTCATAGGCGCGTACAGTGCCGTCAAGGGATGCAGAGAAAAGAGCGTTGCCCGAGGGGGAGAAGCAGATTTCTGTGACTGCCGCTGAATGATCAGCAAAGGTACAATAACAAAAGCCGCTTGCTGCATCCCAAACTTTAACATGCCCCTCGTTGCTGCCAGTTGCGACAATTCCTCGAGAGACACCAAGACCAAAGGAAGAGACAGAGCCCTGCTGCGCTGCTGCACCTCCAATTGCTGCCTTTGCCCCTATGCGAGACGCCCCTGCTGCTGCAGCATCAGCAGCAGGGGAGAAAGAGACACAACGCACGCCGTGCCGGTGGGCTTGCTGCCTTAGTACATATGTCTCGCTGCGCCATTCCCACACGAGGAGACAGTTGTTTGCTGCTGCTGCTGCTGCAATCCATTCGCCGTCCGGAGAGAGACACACCGAATCCAAGGAAGAGACACCAAGAGACAGCTTAACCACTGCATCGAGAGAGGGAAGCAAGTACAGCTGGAACACACCCCCAGTAAAACCTACAAGTAAATACTGCGGAGGCAGCGCCTTGCTAGGCATCACACGCTCAGGTGTATCGACACCTCGGCTGCACACGGAGCCCCCAGAGTACCGATAAAAAGGGGAAATGTTTGTTGCTGCATGCGACACGCGCTGCCCTCTTTCCTGATTACAAAATGCCCTTTTCTCCAGATGCCACAAACCCTCTGAATAATTGATAAACTCGTCATCAGGTCTCTTTGTCTCTGTCTCCGTTGTCTGTTGATCTTGCTGTCTCTTTCCATGGCTCCGGCGCTCCCGCTGCTGCTGGAAGTATGAAGGGTTTGTAGGGACAGCTGAGTTGCGATGCGCATCGAAGGCCTGTCCGTACACCTCAGCTGCCTCTGCTGACGTCTGCCAAGCCCAAATAATGATCACTCCTTCTCTGTTTACTGAATATATTTTTGTTAAACACGTGGAAAAACACACAAAGCGCAGCTCGTGTCGATGCGATAAAAATGCCGAGGGGACGAAAGCATCATCGACGAGCTGTCTGTACACCTGAGCTGCTGCCGCCGTCTCAGCAGCCTCTGCATTCTCTGTCAACTTCCCTTGTTTTGCTGCTGCTACATCCTCGCCCCGCCAAATGGCAGCAAGCGCAGCGGAAGCAGCAGCAGCTGTACATACACCCCGTTTTCCACGCGCACGCCACAGACGCACCGTGCAATCTTGAGAGCCCGTCACTAAATGAAGAGAATCAGGGCTCCAGCTCATGCAGGTTATTGGCTGCTGATGCAAAGTAAAAGAATGTAAAAGATGCAACTGGTAGTTTGTTGCCCGGATAGGTGATCGCCAGAGCTGTACATACACCCCAAAAACGCACACCGAGAGAAAGCGGGATGTTCTTCTGCATGCAACAAAGGGAAACCGCCGTTAAAGTGAACTGTTTGGGGCTTTGAATTGCAAATAAATTACCTGAATCGTGCGTCCGCATGCAACGGCAAAAAGCTCGTCGTCAGGAGAAAAGGCTGCAGCAGCAACAAAATGATGATTCTTCTCTGCACCCCACTTGAGCTTCGCAGTGCTGGTGTTGCTTTTAAACCGAATTCTGTTGAGAATGCTCCCTTTAATCAAATTGACAACAAGACCCTGGCCATGCACGTCGATGCAAATCCCCAAGAGCCCGTCAGATCGCACGCAGAAATGACATACATCAACGCGAGCCTCAAATGGAAAAGTTGCTACTTTGCTGCTGCCAGCGTCGGAGGTGGCCTCCGCATCATTATCTGCTGCTGCTGCTGTGTCAAACGCATTCCTGCTGCTGCTGCTGCTGCTGCTGCTGCGGCTGCGGGCGGCAGCAGCGGTGAGGCTGTACCGACAAACGCGGTTGCTGCTGGGAGCGAAGAGGCTGCTGCCGCTGCGATCAAAAAAGACGTGAGCCTGGCTGCAACTGTAAGGCGCAGCCAGAAGGTTGCTGAATTTGTAGGTGAACATCCTAAACTCAAAAACCCTTAGGCCCCCGTGAGCAGCAGCAGACGCCAAAGGCTCGTTGGGAGCCTCTAAGCGGAAAAACCTGTTCTACAGGTCTTTAAATTAATTGTATTTATAAAAATCAATGAAAAAGGGAAAAACACGGGAAAATTAATGGTAAAAATGATTGTGGGGCTACAGAGGGGCTTCGATGAACCCTCTGCAGCCTTCAGCTGTACAGACAGCTCAGCCTTCTTCTTGAAAAAGCACTGCCCGCCAAATATTTGTAAATATAAACAATGAAATAAATCAAAAGAAAAGGAAATGAATTGTTTTTTTTAAATTTTTCCTTACATGCAGACTTGGGGCTGCATGCACTTTAATGAGCAGAAAACTCTCAGCAACCTTCTCTACACAATTCAAAAATTTTAGAGAAAAAAATCAGAAAATAACTAATAATTTAAATGTTTTATTAAAAGTGGCGGTTTACAAGACGAAGAAGCAAAGAACTAACCGAAATACGCAGCAAAATCTTGTTAAATAAATACATGCTGAGGTGTACAGGCAGTACACCCTGGAGAATAACACCCAAGAAACTCGGGAGCTGCACGGAACGTCAGCCATTTTAATGTTTTTGATGGCATAGCTACAGAAAGTCCCTGATTTTATAATAGCGTGTTCATACATGTCACCACTAAGCCCTCATGTTGCTGTATGCCTCAGCACAGCCCGTGCTGCGTACAGACACCCGATTAATTTTATTCAGTAAATAAATGTGGGGCTAGCTGGAGGGATAGTCAATGTAAAGCTTCATGCTGCCTAGCAGCAGGATGTGTCGCAAGCCCTCTTTGCTGTCCACAAGAGAAAACCTCTCCTCCGCAGAGCCGCTTGCTTTTTGAAATTTTAATAAAATAGATAAAGTTAATACTTTCATTAATTGCGTTTCAATGGTTGCAGCACAACAAGAAAAATGAGGAGGCACATCCCGAATTTGTCTTGTTAGCAAAAGGGATGCATGCAGGTGATAGAGACCCCAAAAAGAGTGCAGGGGCTTGGGGGAGCCCAAGGGCTTTTACGGCAAAGCTTGAAATTCTGAGGTGTCTGTACACCCGAGAGACCCGGGCTTGGCGGGAGTCAACGTATGAGGTGTCTGTACACTCGAAACACGTGGGCTTGGAATGCTCCCTGCATGCAAGGCGTCTGTGTGTGTGAGTGCTAGGGAGATGAGCTGAGAGAGAAAACTTTAAAAATAAAACCAAATGAGAAAACAAACCTTTGTTTTATTTATGTAATTATTTATTTATTCCTTTTCAACGAGCGCTGCTCCTCACTGAAAATTTTTGAGCTTTGCAGGACTGCCTCGAACAGTCAAAAGCAGTGAAGCCCTCGATTACCTTTCAGGCTGCGGGGGTCGCCAGTGCCATTCGTCCAATGCATGCAGCCCGAAAAAGTGCAGCCGAATGCATGAAGCCCCACAGAGTGCCCGCCGCGCGAGGGGGATGCCTCGCCCCCTTTGTACGCAGCAGCAGCACAACCCTCGCAGCGGCAATCTCCCAGCAGTGGCAGCAATGGCCAGCAGAAAGCAAACCTTAAAAATAAATAAATAAAAATGGTTTTAAACGAAAAGAGACAGAGAGAAAAGAAGCAGAGAAAGACAGACAAGCGGATCTCCCAAGCTGTGACACTCGGCGAGATCAAAGAGCTGCAAAAATCAAACAAGTGGGAGCCAGCTAGCTGCAGAGAGACGAGGCGCATGCAGCGCAGCTGAGGCCTCTGCTTGGCACTGCGGCAAGTTTCTCCGCAGAAAATAAATAAAATAAATAAATCAATTAATTAATTAATTTAACAAGAGCCAATTAAGTCTGACAATTTCAATTAAAACTAGTGCCGAAAATTAGCTAATAAGATGCCAACTCTTCCTGCTTTGCAGCCAAGCGCATGCAATGCACTGGCAACTCTACGAGCTAGGGACGGCAGGCTTGGGGCCCTCTGCAAGAATTTCTTTGGACGTGCAATTAAATAAAAAGGCAGCCTACAAAATGGGTTAAACGAAACAAATTTAACAAAGCAGAAAACAGCAAAAAGAGAGAAAAGGTTCCTCTTTCCCAAGTACCCAAATGGAAGTTATTGCAGCTCGCGTTGCCACGTGAATATTTTAAAGAAATACGCACAAAGATGAGACGCAATCATGTCTCTGCATGCATTTCTCCTTTTCCCAAAGCCCCAAAAATCAATCCGGCGAAACTCCGCAAGGAAACTCTCAAGTGGTCGAATTTGCGGCGTCGCGCTGCGCGTGCCACTTTGTGCAAAAAGCGAGAAAACTTGAAATTTGCCGGTAGTATTCATCCTGGTGTACAGACAGCCCAGACGCATGCACCCCAAAGAAAAGCAGAGTGCATTAGACCACACAATTCAAGCCGAAGCCCCAAACCTTCAATGAGAGAAATGTCCCTAAGAATCTGAACTTGTGCTCAGGCGGCAAAAATGCCCTTTTTCATCAAAAGACAGTAACTCTGTCTCCTTACCCCTGCTCTGTATTCCACGTCGTTGTGGTCTGCATTTGCCACCCACCAAGTCCGCACCCTCTGCTCCTGCAGCCCTGCGTCCGAGACAGCAGGGGCTGCAGAGGCTGGAGGCTCGTTGGCTGCAGGAGGCCCCCTTGGCCAGCAACGCCACGTGCCACTGGCATGCGCTTTCTTCTCTCGCATTGCGTCTGCTTCTCGGCAAGAAGCCTCAAGCTTAAGTGAATGTGAGAAGGGAACCTGCATAAATAAACAACAAAGAAAATATAAAATAAATTATTATTAAAGGGAAATGCAAAAGTTATACTTGGCAGCTTCCATACACAAGACAGACACCACAGCACTGCATGCGGCCAGGCGACCACTCTGCAACAAAGAAAATAGCCTTGCAGCAAACCATGACAACCACCACCAATACAACAACCCCACCAATAACAACAACCCCACCAGCAGCAGCACCAAAGAAACCTTACCTGTCTGTCGAGCTTGCCGTGAATCAGCAGCAAAGGAATGTCCTGCACTTTCTTCAGCTTCTCCACATTTCCAAATGCGTCAAACCACGGAGACTTGTCGATGTTGTTAATGAACAGACGCAACCCTACAACCCATAAAACAAACCCTAAACCCCAAAAACAAAACCCTAAACCCTAAACCCTAAAACCTAAACCCCAAAAACAAAACCCTAAACCCAAAACCCTAAAACATAAACCCTAAACCGTAACTAAACCCTTGAGTGGGGCTAGGCATACCGGAAGCAATGGAAGAATGAAGAATAACTCCCCCCAAGCTTTTGCGTTTTCGACGAGCCGCAAAATCGCAGCAGGGGCCCGAGCCGACGCTGTGTCCGTACTGCCCACAGACAAACACAGCGCGGTAACTAGAGCTAAAATTTTCGATTTCTTTGCCCATTTGTTGGGTTTTTCAAAGCCACAAATTCAATTACAGTGCCAACGACCCTGGCAACCTTCGAGGGAGAGGGAGCAGCAGCAGCAGCTGCTGCTGCTGCTGCTGCTCCTGCTGCTGCTGCCGCTTATCGGGTGTCTGTGCAGTTTTGCTTGGGCGCCTTCGAGGGGAAACACACAAGAATGATATTTGTTGGCTCGACTTTCAGCTCCGTGACTGCGTATTTAAACACGGCCTGGATGTCTTTGTAAAGAGCAGCCTCGGTGGCTTTGCCGTCGCTCCAGCCGTAACCCGAATAATCATAAGCCAGGACATTCACTTGGCACCTGCAGAAAACAAGAGTGGCTTAGAAACAGCTGCTAAGGCCCCTGCTGGCCACGAGGAGACGTGTCTATACACTCCAAAGAATTAGAAGAAGAAACGAAATGCTTTATATACAATAATAGATCAGAAATAGTTCTATGACATGATCTCTGTCTATGGTTCGTATTTAATGGTTTTATATTTAATACTCTTCATGGAAATCGCTCTCTCTTTGGGCTTAGCTGAACATTTACCGAAAACACATCCTGTAGTGAAGGCCAAACATGTATCCTATATCCGTGCTGTTGCCATGCGAGAAAATGACTAGCTGCCTGGTGCTAAGGACATAATCTAGGGCTTTGTCTTCGAGCAGCAAATTTGTAGGGACGCCCGCAGACGTCCATAATAAAACAGCAGCCAGTTTTTTCTTCCTTCCCCTTGGCACTCTGCACACCTTAACCTTTTCGGGCAGATGGTTGCGTGCAAGAAGATCCTGAATGCTTTCCTGCCCTTCCCTTATTTTTGGCCGCTGGGAGATCTGCTCTTCACCAGACACCCGAAATCCATGCGGGCCAGAAACGCCGTGAAACGTGTCGTGTATGTACAGCTTGTCGCCTTCCAAAGAATAACCTGCCGGGAAGGGAGGATAAAAAGACAGACGACGAACCACCGAAGAACGACAACCCCTGTCAGAAATAGAAAACAAAATTTACACACTTACTCATGGTGCGGGGACAGCGAACAGGGAGCACTGAGGGTTTAGGGTTTACTCGCATGCAGCAAGCTTTATCTTCAAGAAGCAACTGCCATGTGGAAGAAATGTTTTGTTTGTTGTGAGAATGGAGAAGAGACGGGCGCGCGACATACAGGATGGATATACACCCAAAGAGGCACATTGTTACGCAACGACCGGCAGGGGAAAGCGCCACCATTTCACACAAGTCATCTTCATCTGAATGGTCCCTTCGAGCATCAGAAAGAGGCTCCCTAGGACTTCTGTCCGAGCAGTGCGGAGCGGGGCTCAAAGGGTCCCGATCTGCTGCCTGCATTTTCCTCTTTGTGTATTTCTGTTGATTGTATCTAAATTGAGTATAAGACGAACCCGGTGCTGCCAAGAATGTCGGAGAGAAAATTAGCTGCGTACCATTCACCCTGAGCTGTACTGTCTAGACAGCCAAGCAATGCCAAAATTGCGGACGCTTTCACCTGAGGGGAGCTGCGAGCAGCCAGAAGAAAGAAAAAAGTAGCTGGGCAGGGCGACGGCCGACAGGCCACGGGAAAAGAGGGATGAATAAGAAGAGGTGTCTGGGGTGCTGTTGAAACATCACAGCATTGTTCTTCGCTAGAGACACACACAAAGCCTCTTGTGAATGGCAGCTGCCCTTAATGCTGCCAATACGCCATGAGCTTCTCAGCGTTTAACGGGAAGCCTGACGCGCTTCATCGTGAGCCCAATATTAATCGTATAAATGTATATTTACGGGAAGAAAAAATACTTTGAAAATGCACACAATGGGGGCCCTGGCAAATGGCAGCTGTGGGCTGGATGCGGCGATCCTCCATTAATTCATGATTGATTCGTTAAATTCGCCGGTCCATTTGAATTATTATTGTATTATAAAATGTTATTTTGATAAAAATCACAAATTCATGTGCTAATTCTTCCAGATCGCTGGCAGTCACTGTTGGGCGTGATATGTCTTGCGGGTGGCGACACTGAAACCGCCCCATTCAACTTATTACAACTTCACATTCCACCATTTGTACATTTCCAACAAACAATTTGTGGAACACTGCTTTTTTTTGGTACAATTCCCACAACTGCTTTGTAGCATGCTCCTTGTCTTTCTGGGAAGGTTTGAAGAGGCTCTAATACTTGCTGTGCACGTACACCTGAACAACACACTAACCACCATCGTTATCTCTGGCGCAAGAAAAGAGGGTGCATCCACCTTCATCACTAACATCGTATTTTCAACCACTTTTCCTGCGTTGTCAATATTCATGCCTGGTGCTCTATTAACCGCAGTATCTTTATTTAGTCGATATGAACTTGAGCATCCTAATGGGTGACTAAGGCAGATGAAACATGCTAGAGTGAGTTGAGGTGACAAGCAGCGAACATGAACGATTAAGTCATTCTCACATCATGTACACACATTACACACGATCGATTGGGTACAACAGCGCTAGCTAGCCACAGCCTGGCGAATCGGTGGAGCTGCACCCCAGCAAATTCCCACACCAAGGGCAATAAATGTGGGGCTCCCCATAGGGCTGAGTTATGGCAAGGGGGCAGCATCAATGGAGAGATCCAAGAACTGGAGGTTCCTTTCTTTACCACGCCATCAAATGATTTATGCTAATATTTTTTTTGCCTCTTGCCATGCAAAACTGCTCCTTTATAAAAAAGCAGCAGATGCGGCATTGACACCCGCTTCCCTTTTGTCTGCTGTTTTCGCGATGTTATTTTATTTGCTGCTTCTCAACGGCCACTCCAGGCTGTCATAGCGGCAGTTCAGCCTGTGTCAGTTGTGCCCTCCGCTTTCTGCTACACCTTGAAGACAAACGGCAATCTAGCACTCATCATTCTTTGCAGAACAAAAAGTCGAAGAGATTAAATAAGAATGCTTGTGGAGGTTGTTGTTTCTAGTTTATGTTCACGAGTTTAGCACGGTGTCTGTAAAACACACTTCTCATTGCATGATTAAAAATAATAAAAGAACAGTTGTTCGAATTACCCAAGAATCGAGACTCCCGACGGGTTTGGGGGCTACAGAGCTCCGCAGCCGTCCGTGCGAGTGCTGCAAGTGCTAAAGCGGAATCTCCTGCTTTGCCGCTCGTGGGCTGTACGGGCGAGACGTGCGTCTTGATGCCTTTGTGGTGGGAGGAGGCATGCAGAGAGGGTTGGCAGCAGACTGCCACTAAAAAACACAGAAAAGCATGACAATAGGACGAATAGCTGCAACCGCTGCTCTAGAGGCAAAAACACAAGTGCGGTTTGCTGCTTCTGATGAAGTATTTCCACTGTGGCCTCTCGGGGAGAAGCAGGAGGTGTCAGGGGGCTCTCTCTGGTGTATGTACAGCTTCCCAACATAGCGGCGGGTACAGCTCTCTAACCCGACGTGACAACTACAAAGGCAAAAGAGTCGGGAAAAGGTACGGAGACACCAGGGCTCTCTCTGGTGTATGTCCAGCTGGGCAGCAAAGCATGACGGCGAACCTCAAATGCTCCCTGCCTCCGCCCGTTAGAAAAGCATATCTAAAAATGCAGTTTTAAAAACTTTCCTTCCCTCCTGCTTATATCCGACATTTCACATCTCTGGCTTCGGTCTCTTGCTTGCCAACTCGCTGTGCTAAAAATAAATATCTTTCGCCAAATAAAACCAGCTGAGCGAGATCTCAAAATTGTCTGCCGTCCGTCCAGGCTTGAACTGCATGCGCCTAAAAGAACATTAGTAACGGGGTGTCGATACACCCGAGAGGGAGAAGAGGAGACGCAGTTTCTGCTGGGACAGAAGATGCCTTGGCCCTATGCAACGGAGTGTCTGTACAGCTGGTCGTCGAGCGGCAAGTCGCTGCTGCTAATAGTAGGAGGCACAGTTCACCCCAGGGGTGGTGGCGGTGGCATGGCTGAGGTGTATGTACAGCTTCAGAGAGAGGGTTGTTTACGCCATGCGCACATTTCCCCTTGGCGATGGCGCAGCTACCACTTCTAGAAAACTGACAATGCCGTCGTACCAGGCAGGGGTGCTATGCCTGCTAACTTCTCTTTGAGGTGTAACCTCCATCCTCCTGTCTCTTGCTGCGACCTGCTGCATTCCAAGTGTCTGTTCAGCTCTTCTGTTGATCTCGGCTACTGGCGAGTTGCCTTGCCTTTCGAGGGAATGGTGTTGATGCTTCAGCGGGCTGTCTGTACACCTGGGTGATCGGTGCAGCAGCTCTGCCCCTCGCTGTACGTTGGGGTGTATGCGGGTTCCTGCTGCATTATAGATTGTAGTTTGATGTTCATTTGCTGTTTTTTGGCAACTAATGTTTTTATTATCATCTCCTAAGGAGGATAAGCCCCGAAGTTTCGGTATAACTGCACTGCCAGCCTGCTGCTGCTGCTGCTGCTGCTGCTGCTCCTGC
>NPHX01000666.1:38573-57275 GCA_002271815.1 Eimeria falciformis
ATGCAGTTGTTGGGCTCTTTGACACGAGGAGGGGTGGATTGCCGGGTGCTTCTCGAGCGTTTCTCTGTCCTGCTAAGAAGAGCAGCAGCAGCACAAGATTTGCAGCAGCAGCAATTTTCAGGTATTGCTGCTGCTGCTGCTGTTGCTGCTGCTGCTGCTGTGTTGTGTCTGTTGTTGTTGCTGTTGCTGCTGCTGCTGTTGCTGTGTTGTGTCTGTTGTTGCTGCAGTAGCTGCTGTTGCTGCTGCTGCTGCTGCTATTATTTGTGCTGCTGTGTTGCTGTGCATGCGCCTAGGGAGACACTTAGTGAATTTGGTTTCCTCGTTCAGCAGGCAAGGATGCAAAGACAGCAAAGTGTTTGGCCTCGTCGCATCTTTGCTGCTGGAGACAAAGGAGACAACAAGGTAAGCAGACAGACTGAGAGACAGACACAGACAAGGAGACAGACAAGGAGACAGACACAGAAACAGACACAGACAAGGAGACAAACAAAGAGATTGACAAGGAGACAGACACAGCGACAGACAGGCAAAGACAGACATACAGAGACAGACAGAAACAGAGACAGAGACAGAGACAGAGAGAGACAAAGACAGAGAGAGACAAAAGAGACACAGACAGAGACAGACACAGAGACAGAGACACCAGATGGTATTTGTTGCATTTGTTGTGCTGCAGAGAATCCCAGCAGCTGGTAAAGAGCCTCGAGCCTCAAGATGCAGCGGCGCTGCTGGTGGCTTTTGGACGTGCAAGGATGCTTCACCTGCCGCTTCTTCAGGCCAGCACTTTCCTGCTGCTGCTGCTAGTTCTGCTGCTGCTGCTGCTGCTGCAAGTTCTGCTGTTGCTGCTCCCCTTCCTCCAGCTGCTGCTGCATTTGCTGCTGCTTTTCTAGCTCTTGCTGCTGCTGCTGCTTCAACTGCTGCTGTTGCTGCTGCTTGTCCAGCTTTGTGGTGATGCCCTCAGCTGCTCTTATGTTATCAGTGTTTGTTTAATTAATTAATTATTTATTTTTATTTATTTATTTGTTGGTGTGCTTGTTTGTGTATAGTAGCCGAGTGAGAGTTTGCGCTACCACAGAAATGGAGTGTCTGTACACTCTGCATTCGGCTGTCTGTGCAGACTCTTCTTCCTCTGCTGGAGGGTCATGCCCCCCGCCTGACGCAGCCGCAGCTTTTGTCCGTGCTGAAGGCGCTCACAAGGGTGCGGGCTTCTGGCTGTAGTTAGCTGTCTATACACCCCGATCTTCTTAGCTAGCTGTCCATACACCTCAATCCAGGAGGCCTCAGAACGCACGAATTGCTCTCTTTAAGAGCCTCACTTTTGCTTTTCTGCTTTCGTTTCCTGCCTTCTTGCCACGCAGCTCGATCATCCAGCCTTGTCTTTCCAACAGACGCTGCTGGAGCAGCTCAGCTGCGCCTGCACCCCACAGAACGCTGAGCAGGAGCAGCAGCAGCAGCCCGAGCTGCAGCAGCAGCAGCGGCAGCCCGAGCTGCAGCAGCAGCAGCCCAAGCAGACCAAGCGGCAGCAGCAGCAGCAGCAGCAGCAGCAGCAGCGCGTTAGTGAGTTGGGGGTGTCTGAGTGTTTGATTATTGCCGAGGCCGTTGAGAATTTTTCTCTGGTGCTTCCGCCGGCCCTCAGAAAACAAATGGAGACATGCCTCCCACCAGAGGTGCGTTTTGTCTCCTGTCTGTCTCTTGTCTGTCTCTTCTCTGTCTCCTGTCTCTAAACATTTGGTTGCTTTTCTGTTTGTTTTTATTAACGGCAAAGTTTTCAAGCGAGAGAGAGCCCGACGTCTCTGCACGGAGGTAAAAGAAAAAGCGAATGAAAAATTGTTTCTTCTGCCTTGCGAAACAGACCGAACTTTGTGCTTTGCCTGTTGGGGTGTATGTCCAGCTCATCCCCACCGATGCCGCAAAAGACGAGCGGCTCTCCTGGAGCTCAAGCCGCGGCTCCGCTCGAAGAAGAAAATGGAAGAAAGCGCGGACAATCAAATGGACTTGGTGATAAGCAAGAATGGAGCGGCAGAAAACAAACCAAGTGCCAACAGCAGGTGCTGCTTTCTTTAAGGCGAGTTCCGGCTTGCGAGCAGCCGACCCTAGCGGAGACAATTTGTCTCTTTGCTCGAAACTCCAACGCCAAAAACAAGCCTTTTTTCAGGGTTTAGGGTTTAGGGTTAGGCGTAGCAAATCGACAGCAGGGATAAGAGGCTAATAGTGTGCAGCAAGCAGGCAGCAACTTCTCACAAAGCAGCAGCAAAAGCAGAGAGACTGCAGCAGCAAACGCAGAGAGATAGCAGAAACAATGCTGGCAGACAAACAGCAGATAAAAAATTAAACTGCACAGAAGACACAAGTAGAAGAGCAGAGCGCCTTTACTCGCTCTTCCCACGGCAAACCTCAAAAACAATCTTTCAACCAACACAAACAAAACTCGTCTGTCGTTTCAGCAGCAGCAGCAGCCGCAGCAGCAGCAGCAGCAGCAGCAGGAGCAAGGGCTGAGGCAGTTGCTGCTGCTCTGTACTCCTTTTGCTGTGTCTGTGCTGAGGCGAGGCAAAAGGGTGCGTTGAAAGGCAGCAGCAGCACCAGCAGCACGACATGCATAGTGCATGCAGCCCCAAATTTTGGTAATTAATTATTGAAAAGATCCTCTGCATGTTCCTCATACATTCTTGAAGGTCGGAGGCGCGAATCAAATTCTGGCTGATGCTCGAAGGGCCACGTGTCAGAGAGGCATCTGCTGAAAACTGCGGCAACTGCTTCTTCCTGGGAAAGCGCATGCAGCAGACAAACCCTTTTAAATGAGAAGAACGCAGCACGGAAAGAGTATCTGCTTATAAGGGAGAGAAACAGACACGACAGAGAGAGAGAGACGAGGTGTCTGTACATCCTGCTGTCTTTTGCTGCAGCAGCAAAGTAGGTTTTGAAAAAATGGTGCTTACTGCCACTCCTGGGGCTTTGCATTGCTCCAGCTTCTGCACAGAAATGCGCGCATGCTTTGCAACGCATGCGTTTCTCTTGCTGCTTCTCCACAGTGGCACGTCTCCTGCTCCTGCTGCTGCTGCTGCTGCCACCGCTGCTGCTGCTGCTGCCTCATTTGCTGCCTTGGTCCGCGCAGCAGCTTCCGCTGCCAACTCCTCTGCTTTTGCTAGTGATGCTGCTGCAGCAGCGGTTGGGGCTCCTGCTGGGGGAGTGCGGCCTGCAGAGAGAAGAGCTGCTGCTGCTGCTTCATCCGCTAGCACTCTTGCTGCTGCAGCCTCTTGCTGCAGTTTGCTGCTGTTGCTGGCAGCACGTGCTGCCAAAACTTGGGGGTCAATTGCATCTTCAAATGCAGCAGGCGGGAAATTTCTTGAGGCCCAGAGGCCGCACTGCTCTGAGAGGTTTACTGCTCGGATTTCCGTGCAAGCGATGTGCCTGCAGTTGGCTGTGTCGATTTCAGCGCGCGCAAAGTCGAACGCATGCAGCAGCTCATGCAGCAAAACGCGCTTGAAATGAAACGGAGACCAGAGCCGATTGCCGCACAGCCACACGGTGTTGTACTTTGAAGAATATCCTCCCAACTCTGTGAAATATTTGCTGCCAGCAGAGCCGCTTAAGCTGCCGTTTTGCTGCTGGTCTCTGCAGCAAACCACCACAAGGCTAGGGGGATGCTGCATCGCGGAGAGCGCATGGGTGACCGTGCGTACCCTCCAATTCTGAAGAGCAAAGAAACTGAACAGCTCCGCTTGCCACCGGTAAAAAGGGCTCAGCCGGTCCTCCACAGACACCTGAAAGTGCTGCTCCTGCAGCGCCAAAGAACTGCAGCCAGCGAGGCTGCCGCCTTCTGCTGCATTTCTGTCTCTTTTCAACCAATGAGACACACGATTCAAATAATAAGACAATGAGAAACGCGCCTCTTCTAAAGATGAAGATGACGATGAGGAGTCAACCATCACTTGCTGTGTTGCCAGAAAGAAACTTGCACTCCTGACCCAACTAGCGAAACCTTAAACCCTAAACCCTAAACCCTAAACCCTAAACCCTAACCCGCATCTGCTGGAAACCGCCACACTGCCCTATGCTAGCGCTGGAAAAAATGATCATGGCAAGTACCTGGCCAAGGAACACCGAGAGAGAGATAGAGAAAGAGAGAGAAAGAGAGAGAAAGAGTAAGGAGGGTCTCAGGGACCTTGTGTGGAGTGTTTGCTCCCACAAGCACCCAAAACAGAAATAAAAAAAATTCCGCCAGCAGCTGTTTCTTCTGTATCTTCTTTTCTATTGGCAAAGACGAGATTAGAACAAACTCTCTCTTTTTTCCTTCCCCCCACAGACAGCAGAAGGTATTTTTGTAGGTAGCGAGGCTTCAGCTGCTGAGGTTGTCCTGCCAATGCCGCAAAGACAATTTATTGGAATTTCCATTGAAAATATATTTATAAAATTCTGGCTTGCAGTAGTCTTTCCTTCTTTTTATGTGTCGCTAGCACTCACTCGACTCTCTCAGCATGCAGCTTTCTTTCGATTCCCTTTTCTAACAAATGCAACTTTTCGCACCTTTCTTTACCAGCCAATATTTAAATGTTTTCTTAATTAAAAAATGTTTTTCTTGTTTATTCATTTTGTTTTTTGAGATTTTTCTCCTATCTGCTCAAGGCGTACGAAGAACACACAGGCACTTTCAGAGCACCTTCTTACTCCACTACTGAAACTTAAACTTAGATGAAATTAATTCGCAATTAATAAACGACTTTAAAACAAATTTTTCTGAGACCTCAAGCAGAGAGAAGCAGCAATACATCCCAACGTTAGCTCTCTGCGCCTAAACCCTCCATTCCAATACATAAATAGCCAGTGCCTGTTCAGGCCGCCACATGAAGAGAATTTGGGTGTCTTTGCAAACCAAAACAATTCTAACCACTTGCGCAAACGGCGTGCGCCTGTTAGAAAATATGCTGGAGTTATTTGCTCCGTTGTATCTGCCATCAAACAGTGTTTCTTTACTTTCCACCCTGCATTCCAAGACCCTTAGGCGCTCTCTGACAAATTTAGCGCTGCGCCTCCGCACGCCGCATTCTCCTAAACCTCCCTGGAACTTTCTCTACTCTGCAGGCCTCAGTGCATTTGGTGCCTTGCCTGCCTCTAACCTTTCTTTGGGGGGGGCAGTGGCCCTTTCGGCTTCGCTAGTGGAGGGGGGCCCCCTTTGCCTGCTGCAGGTGGGGGGGCAGCCCCTTTGCCTGCTGCAGGTGGGGGGGCAGCCCCTTTGCTTGCTGCAGGTGGGGGAGCAGCCCCTTCGCCTGGAGGCGCATTGACTTTTGGTGGTGCTGCTTTGTCGCCTGTCTGCGATGGAGCTGCTGGTGCCTTGGCTGGGGCTGTAGTGGCTGGCGCTTTGGGTGCAGCTTTTTCCTTGGGTTGCTTTTTCTTTGCCGTTCGCGCTTCAATTTCAGGCCATCTTGCCGCATGCAGAGACTGCAGAGACCACAAGACAAAAACGGAAATAACAGTCGAGACAAACGAATTCAACTGGCTGGCTAAAAAATTATTCTTTGCCAGTCTTTAATGAAAGAAAAATAGATATTGAATTGGGCAGCAATAAGTGAGACAAGAGAATTTATTTGATTAAATGACTTTCAAAGACGCACTCTCCACAATTCAGGAAAGACACCCAGCAATTTCTCAGCGCGCCATTCTGCCGGTGGTTGTCTCAAATCTTCGCCTGCCGCAAGTTCAGGAAATTCCAGCCAAAGTTCAGGAATGCGAATGGTTGGTGGCGTGGCTTGAAAATACTTCATCCGGCCCCCAACTCTTTTCTTCTGCTCCTCCTGCAAGCGACGCAGCATGCAAATAAAACCCCAAATTGTGTTACCCATCAAGATTCAGGTGTATTCCCACGCTGCAGCAAGCAAAGGAAAGGGTTGGCCAAGTGGTACTTCGCGGTGGGTCTCAGGGTGCCTCTCTGCATTTGAAATCGCCGTAAAAACTAGCCAACTAAAAACCCTAAACCCCCACTTTTCTCTACAAGGGGCGGAAATGATCTAAATGAAAACTGGCCAAATAGAAGCCCTAAACCCCCACTTCTCTGTACATATGACGGAAACAGTCCATTTAATAACTACCAAGCTAGAACCCCTAAACCCACACTTCTCTCTACATGAGGCACAAATGGCCCTTTAAGAACTACTTAGCTAAAAACCCTAAACCCGTACTTCTTTGTACATGTGACGGAAATGTCCCATGTCGTTTTCGAGCAAATAGAGAGCGTAAGTGAGCTTCAAATCCGCAGCCTTCACCCGCGCCCATTCTTGATACCGTGGGTTTCCAGAGCGAACGCAAACCCCCTGAAAAATCGGAAAAACAAAAGGAAAAAGCCTGCAGAATGCAACCCCTTAGAGACTGCATGGTGAGCCAGTTTCGGCTGTACAGAGCAGCTGCCGTGGCTTTATCATTATTGCCACTAGTGCAGCAGAAAAGAAACATTTAGAGGGAATTGTATTAAAAGGAAATACCCGGGAAGTTCTGCCAAAACGCGCGACAGTTCCCAGAAGTCCTCGGCTGAAGCGTTTCTCTTCTTTTGTCATTGGAGGCCGCGTGAGGGTGTCGTGCTCCGCACTGCTTGGCTTGGCGATCCCAGGCTGAGACAGGGAAAAAAACAAAAACTAGAAAATAATTCTTCAGATATTTTAAAAACCAATTCCTCTAAGGGTTTCTCTGAAATTGGAAAAGATCCTTTTGCAGGCAGAAACCGACGAGGTGCTGAGATAGATTTTTATGGCTTTCATGAAGTTCCACTTGTTTGTTTATGTCTTGTGTTTATTTATTTTTTGTGTTTATTTATAGTTGTTGCCCCTGGGCTCACCTGCGCATCGGTCGCATCCATCAGCTGCAAACCACAAGCAAAAACCCAAACCAACCAACAATATTTTCCATTTAAACTCCCCACATTCTCTCCGAAATGTGCAGACATAGATTTGCCTTGTACACCAGCAATCACACGGGCAGCAAATGAGACAGAAAGTTTATAGAGGGGTGGTTGCCTATGAGCTAGACCTCTGAATCCGCTTTGGTTGGCAAAAGCTGAGCGCTGCAAAGAGAATTAGGTAGAGTGGAGGAAAGGGTTTATGTTGAAAAAGTTTTAAATAAATGGTGCTGAAATGTCTCTACAGACGGACTAGGCCAAAGTGGCTACGCAGAGAATCTTGCCGCGCCAATGCAGCTTCTTCGTAGCCATATTCCCTCGGATTAATTCTGCAGCCAAAAAACGCCCCATCCTGTTTGCATGCAGCTTCTTCAAGCTAGCAAGGGTTTAGGGTTTAGGGTGGCAAGATGTGTTGAGGGAGCTGCTTAGGGCTGTTGGGACGCAGCTCAGCAGAAGGCAAACGTACGCATTGGCCTTGGCGGTGGCAGCACGGAAAGCTGCAGCAGAGGAAAGGCGGGCTCGCACGCGCTGGAGTGCGAGCTTGCCCTTTGTCTTATTCTGTTCCATTTCATCAGTATACCAACTATGCAGCAGCTATTGCTGATCGTAAATGCAGAAACACCCGAAAATGAAAGAGAGATGCACTGCTGCCAGATAACCAGTAAAAGGAAACAAATCGGGAAGACAGCGCTCAAAATGAGGGGTTAAAATGTTACACAAAATGAATCTGTCGCCAGTAGAAGGCAGTGAAAAAGGAGGGCCTCTCCATCTCACAGGCTAGCGGAGACAGTCTTCTTGTCGTTCAGTTGGCTACCTCCTCCAAAGCAAAAAAGTATTAATTTTAAAACAATAAAATAAAAAGAAGCACTGACGATTCAAGAGCACAAACGTACCCGAGGTTGCTCCTTTGCCTCGGGCTGTGACATGGGAATGCGAGCAGAGGAGGGACGTAGTACAGGAGAAAAAGGTATTAAAATAAAAGCCTTCGCAAAATCGTTTTTTAATATTTGAAAGATAACCAGACTTGATTTACACATACAAACAAAAAGAATCGAGTGAATCGATATTCACCGCCCGTTCCTGGTCTGGTATTGCCAGGAGGCAGAACAGAATTGAGGGTCCCAATGGACCGCTCGCAGGGAAAAAGGAGGAGCCCTAAACGAACTAAATAAAAAGGCTGTTGAGCATTTTCCTAATTCTAGCATTTACTACTCTTTGTTTGTTTGAAGAACAGAAAGACATGCAAAATCCTTGCATTTGCGGCCTCAGGCGTTCTTTGAAGTTCGAAGATCTGACGAAGATGAAAGAAGGGAAAACCGAATTGAGTTTTCTAATTATTCAAAACTACAAGGGTCACGTGAAGACCATAAGGCTTAAGGCCTTGGAAGTAACCGGAAGCGCAAAAATGAAAAGTTCTGATGTACATACACCGCAACTATTTCACTGGTGCAGATCTAGTGAGAATACACACAGGCCTTCCATGGTACACCCCTTAGTATTATTTGTGTGTGCGCCCTCAGGTGGCTTGAAAAATAGAAGTTTAATTTCTATTGACTTGGTCGAAATTCGAATTTTTTCCCGAGGGCTTTTCTGTTCTCTCTTGCCCAATCGCTTTTCCCCCCAAACCCCAAAATAAAACATATTCAAAAGGTCGCGTAAAACAAATAATTCCTGCTTTTCGAATCCTTTTCCTGGCCTTTAATGTCTCCCCTTCTGCCCTCCCCTCGCCTCTTTCGAACATTTACTTTTTTTCCTGTCAACAAACATCTCCCGAAGAAATTGCAACGCATTGACCCTTTTGCACCTAGAGTTTAGCGGTTAAGCCTTAGCAGCCTTTGCACGCCACTTGCTTGCTGCTTCATTGCCGGCCGGTCCGAAATCTATGACACCCGCGAGGGAATATTTTGAGCAGAAGCGCTGGGCCCATTGGACAATACAGACGCGTTCCTCTTCGGAAAAAGATTCCCAAGTGGTTGGGGACTGCGAGCAGACGGAGAAAAGACGCATACAAAAAACAGGAAACTTCAAGCCCTAAAAGACAACAACTCCACCTGGCACTCGAATCAAAGCTCCCCAATCTTGCTTTCACAATAACGCAAGGCTTAGGGGCAAAGTAAAAAAGAGAAAAACGAAGATAGAGACAGACATACAGAAAGAGAGATGAAAACAAGTAGAGAGGAACGCTAAGCATCATTCGTGTGCCCTTTCCCATCCACAGACAGCCTTCTCACATCAGCAGAAGGCAACTCTTCTGAAACAAAGTACACTGTTTAAACAATCTACGTATTATTTATATCGCGAAAACGCACTGACCAGACAGCCTTCTCACACCAGCAGAAGGCAACTCTTCTGAAACAAAGTACACTGTTTAAACAATCTACGTATTATTTATATCGCAAAAACGCACTGAGTTCAACAAGCTCTCGTCTAGAGCCATTTTCGCTAGAGCAGTCGTAGCATCTCGGCCTGCAAATAAGTTGTAGCTCCCTGGCAAGCAAAGCGAAAACAAGTTCCATGGCCCTAGGTGTCTGTACATCTTCAGCATTCAACTTCATACAAACAAAAGCGGCTCGTCATGCGCTGCCTCACCCCCTTGGCCGTAGAACTTGCGGCCGCCTTCGTGGGCTCCAACGTCGTATACGAGACCTTGAATTCCTACGAACAAACGGCTACCGTTTTTGCCGTTGCACTTTTGAAGCTCTTCAAGCGTAAAGCGAGGAAGCTTCTCTTGCCTGCAAAGAGAAAACCGGCATAAACTCTCCATCAAATGACCTGAAATCCAAAACTTGAGTGGTTTGAGAATGTGCGTAGGACAAACATAAATGAGATGCATCTCAAAACAATTCGGGGTGTCTGCAAGGCATACGGGGGATTCAGGTCGTTTACAATGGCCTTTTCTTTCCCTTCATCAAGAGTGGCACTGGCTGAAACGCAACAACCAGGGCCCCCCGTGCAAAGAGAACACTTGCGAAAAAAGTAACTCCCTGCAACTAGCAGTGCTGCCCCAGTGAGTAGCGTTGGCATCCACTGAAGCAGCCATTCAAAAACCAAAGATACTTCCATGGTTATCAAGGGAACTCCTTGGTGGTCTCAGCGTCAGTTCTGTCGATCGATGGTGACACACGCTGCCTTCTACCTTTTTTCACTCATAAAAATACACTTTTTAAACATGAATTATGCCAAAATAATACCAAAGTATTTATTTTTAAGAGCATAAGGGCCGACCTCCAAGCGCACCGGGAGATTCAACCAGCTCAAGCCCCCACAGCAACCCTTAACAGTTACTCTGTAAATGTTCCTTTTAATCTATTTTTCTATTCAAAATGAAACACAGTTTGAGACGTAATGTTATTTTTTTGATATCATGTCTTTGACGCTTTTAAATGAGGAACATGCAGAACACTTGCCTTTACATACAGGAAGTGGTACTTGCGAACCACACAATATCAACAGCTGAGCAAGCCCTGCGTCTCAGCTGGAAGTGCAGCGCTCCAGGGAACTTCTAACGTTCCTTTTCGAGTTTTCACACGGAACCAGCCTAGGAGGGAAACGATACATTTAGCGTTAAATCTGCCAGACTGTCTAATGGAGTGCCTGCTTCCTATAGGTGATCTAACAGCGTAGAGCATGAGACAGCAGCCACCGTCAGCAAGGGTTATTATGGAGGGTTTCCGGCGTGCAAACTCTTCAAGACGCCACCGGTGGGGAGCCCAATGGAAATGGGAAATAAGTGGCAGAGGAGGAATCCTGGGTATGAAGGGGTCGCACTGAAATGACAATCAAACGCCGAAGCCTGGCAGTTTACTTCCAGACTTTGCAGTCTGCAATGGGGGTGTTTTCTACCTCATCATCGTTGCAGAAGTAATCTTCAATGAGCGTTCTATCAGCAGGGTTGTTGTGATCAAGTTTCTTCCATGTATTGTACTCAAATGAGGGATGTTCCTTCATCATCTGCGGAACGTCCTGTCCACGGAACATCCATACACCCTGGATATCGAAGCAGGCGTCTTTGCCGACAACGTCCATAACACCAAAGGAATACTTGCGGAAGTTGTTGTCAATACGCTGCAGGAAGCCGCCGAGCTGGTTGGAGGTGAGGAAAGCAGCGGTGCACTCGCCTTCCAACTTTTCGTATTTCATGTAGTAAAAGCAGTAGCCAGCAGCGTCGAAGTGTTGCCAGAGCCAAGGCATTGCCTTTCCCTTGAGATCCTTCGTGTTGGAATACACGCGCTTCCACTCGTTTAAATCCAAAGGAGAGGGAGGCAGCAGATCCAAATCGCACTTTGGCTTGGGGGCAGGCGCGGGTTCATCGTCGTCGGTTTCGCTCTTCTTTGCCTTCTTGGGCTTTGCTGCTGGAGAGGCAGAGCTGGCGCCAGCTGAAGGCTTGAAGGAGCACTCAGGGAAGACCTTCTTATAGCTCTTCTGATGACCAACGGTTTCCATCAACCGAAAGACCTCCGTGTGCGGCTTGATCAGATCGCATCCGAATTTCTTTGCCGCATAGCAAATAACCACACAGAGGCAAATGTCGGCAATCGTAATACGCTCCCCAACCATGTAGGTACGAAGCTTCAGATTCTCGTTCAGTTTCTTCAGAGCATTTGTGATGTCCTCCTTTGCCTTGCTCGCTAGGGAGCTTTGAGACGCTCCACAGAGCACGGGAACTTCCAGCTCGTTAGCACAGAAATCCATCCACATGTCGACCTCGCCACTCTGGTGAAGAGTCTCGCCGTAGAGGTGCTTGTCGTTCCGCATGCGAGCGAGGAAGCGGCAGATGGCATTCGAACCCACAAGGCAGGGGCCCATGCCCGTCTCTAGTACAGGCACGCGCATGATGGGACATTTCTTCCTGAAACACTCCTTCTTGTCATCCTTGCCTAAGAATAAAATACAAAAAGACACAATCTTTCTGCTCACAACCTATCCCTTTATCCCTCTATAATAGAGTTCTCCATACAAATGTAAAAAAGTTTATTTTTCTGAATAAATAATCGCACCAATAACAAACGCGGGGTTGTCAATCTTGATATCCGCGAATGCAGCGGTCACCAACACCTTCTGGCCGTGGAGATCATCCTTGGGGCAAAACAGCTTCTGAAGCAGAAGAAAAGCACAAAAATAAAAAATAAAAACATGCGGCAGCTGCAATAGATGAAACTGTGTTGGCAGCAAAACGTATAAAACAGAAACACTGCTACAAGCGGCAACTTTGTGGTGTGTCCTTTTCTGTCTGTGGTTCTATGTGCGAGTGTCTCCAAACGTGGAGAAGAAAATCCATAAAAGTATAAGCATATCTTAAAATAAGCTAGATTACTAAGCTGTATTAAATAAAAGATGGTAGAAAGACAAGAGAAAACAGATCAGGCACCCTTCCCCCCAAGACCCCCATGCCAGATCCTGATCTAAACAATACTGATGAGTTACTGTGGCGCTATACGAGCGACATAATAAAAGGAAAATAAAAAGCGATAATTTAAAACCGCGAAAACAGCCTCATTAAAACGAGAGCAGAGCAGCCTGCCCAAATCCCCCTTCTACAAAGGGAGACAGCGAGACAAGGAAGGCTAGAAGCCCAAAAGCCTCACCATTTTGGCAAGAAAGCGAATAACGCGTTTATGATAACTATACAAACAAGAAGAAATTACTTTAAAGGCGGAGGTTGGCTCTACCCACCCTCAGCTTTTGTTCAATTAGCTCAGCTTATTCTTTGGGGGGAGCGCCAAGCCCCAGGCCAAATATATTTGTGAGCACTTTGGAGAAAGTTGAGACAGAAAAAAGTGCAAATTCAACTAAAATGAAGAAAGTTCCATGCGTTCCATTCAATCAATAAAAAGAAAATTGATGGTTTTGAAATACACTATTACTTCAAATTCAAGCAATGTAGCATCTTATTGTGTGTGTTGGACAATGCAGTGTTCGCGTGTTTGTTATAACTCATAATAGTGATAATTAATATCCTAAACTATTTTTGAGTTTATGGCTATTTCTGTGTAAGTGGGGAGCAGAAGCCCAGCTTCTCCATCGGAGGTAGATTGTATAAGATACTAGTGTGAGAGCAGACTGGGTGAAGAGTGTCATTTCAGTTTGACTGTAAGCCCTTAATGTGCGCCTGGGCTTTAATATTTCCGCCTCCTGATGGAAAGATATTCATTTCAACGTTAATCAACTTCTTCCATGCATAATTCGTGCCTGATCTTGTACTTGTAGAGAGGCGTCAAGGTCTTGTCCCAGTGGCTTGGCCGGTTTCTCCACTTCAGTTAGTCGTTTTCTCTTGGCTTGTTTAGCACTCTTGGTTACTAGCAGCTCTAGGCCTTTGTAGTTTCCGTGCGCTTCTTGAGACCAAGCAGCTCCTATAGCATAGCTGAACCAAATAAGAAGGACCTCAAAAACTAGCTACGGCATACACCAAAGTGCTCAAAGCTACTTTGAAATGCAAAAACATCGTACACCAAGTCTGAACATTTCGGGTTTTTTTTCAGGGGTTTCCGGTGCCATCTGTCGAGGAAATACACTAGGCAGCTCCTTTAGCTACAGGAGTGGGCATTCTTTCTATGGTGTTGTTAAATCTTTCCGCTGCATTGTGCGGAGCATTTGTTTGTAATTTCTTTTTTCTGTAAAAGTCGTTATTTGAACTTGTCGTTTTAGTAATATTATTCATTTCTCTAAAAGGCGCGCAGCTCAATTACCATACAAATCCTTTGTAACAAAGCGCTGCACTTATGAGCCGTTTGTGCTTGCGAGAGCAGCAATTTGCAACGTCCATTCGACTGAATGTGCAAAATATACCTTATAGCGTTTTTAGTGACGTTTAAATTGAATACAAGTGTCTGGGAGGGCCGCTTAAAAGTGAGGAGTATGAGGCCGTGAGCCAACAAATACGAAGCGCACTAAACAGTCACACTTCCTGCAACGCTGCGGCAGCATATGTTGCAAGAGAAAGTGCTTCTGCTGCAGTGGCAACGTATGCTGCAGGAGAATGTGCTTTTGCTGTAGTGTTCTCATTATTGCTCTTCAGGTATTGGGCGGTACAGCACCATGCGATATAGGCGATGAGGCCGTGCCTCTGCGTGGGTGTTGCAGAATAGTAAAAATATTGGGAATGTACCTAAGATCTCCCGCGACCGCCAGTGAAAAACCCGAGTCAGAAGTTTAGTTAACGTCTTCGTCGGGTATCTTTCATCGTAAAACTGCCCATAATGCCATAATCTGAATCCCTCCAAACAACTAAGCCAAAACAAGCAGACGAGATGCCGTCTCCAAAACCAGGCCTCGCGAGGCTTTACGTTAAAATTTTGAACGGTGCACAATCCAGGCGACGTCACTAACCAGAAATACAACTTGAAGTGCCCGTCCGGTTTCGAAGGGGAGGACCTTTTCCACTCCGATTTTTTGGGCTCTAAACGTCGTATGAACCTGCCATTACAAGAGCGAACGATAAGATTATTTTTTGCACTAAACCTAATTACAACTGTTTCACAAAAGACAAGGCCAACCAACTATCACCAGCCCAAGAAGTTTTCAGCCCCCTCACCTTGGGCATTGGAGCACTCGCTTGTTTGGAGGCACCTCGGTTGCTCACTGCGTTGCAGTGCAAGTTTAATTGCGCTCTTTTTAAAGGTAAAAATTCCTTACGTTAGCCTCTCTTATGGATTAGTTTTTGTTGGCATGGATGTCGCTTTTCCAACGCACTAAGAAGCAATCCCGGCCCTTAGTAGTCTTACAATTGATGAGCATTGTTTGTTTTCTTATAATATCATTGAAAGTTAGCAGCTTTCGGGGTGTTCCGCTCCATCGAGGAAAGAATGTAGCAATGTCAAATAAAAGGCTTATTCAATAATGTGTACAACGCAGTGAGTGGAACGACATAAGATCCCCCTGGATGTTCAGTATAGGGGACTTATCTAAATAAAAAGTAATATCTGCGTTTTCAATGTTATAAGAGTTGTAAGTTACGGAATTGCTTGCCTAACAAGCAGCCTGCACATGTCCCTCTGCTCCTTATGAACGAACTACTTGACCACACTGTCGTTCCTTGCATCAAAAGGTGCATTTTTGGAAGTAATAAAGCACCGCAAATCACGGAATTTTAGTTTTAAAATAGAAACCCAAAGGAATTTTTATGTTTGAGAAGAATTATTCCACCAAATCGTTTGTTCGCCCTTTCGATGGTAGCAGCTCGCCATCGTTCTCATCCCTTTTGAGTAGGGGAAAGAGGCGACTTACTACCGTCATACAGTGATCCAAGTGTCTGTAAGGAGAAAGCCGTTTGTTTTCTTTTGCTTCTAATGCCTATTCAGCCCATCCCCTGATCGAATTCCCGATTTTGTGGTCCCGGCATCGCCAGCAGCAACAACTCTACTGGCGTGTGTACTAGGAGTTTGTCCATTTGCGCACGCACTTCCCACTGATCTCATAGAAGATTTCTGCATTTCTTCTGCAGTGTTGTAGCCATTGAGTTTATTCCACTTTGTTTCAACATTTGCCGGCTTCTACGGGGACCGAGAGCTCGCCACCCAGAACCGAGGTCCCATAGCAAGCTGTCCCCACAAGCAGCCTGCTGTGCTCTGATTGATCCGTCCTTGTCAATTTTACATGCCTCCTTTTGTCAAATAAACTCATCAAGATGAGGCATTCATTGGACTCCGGTGCCTTTTACAGCGGAAGGCAGGCAGAGGAGCACAAAACGAGCGCCAATGCTGGCGTGCCTCAGCTGAACCTCAAACAGGCTGTACGCAGCAGGGAAGCGTCTCACCGCACCCCAGCGCCATTTATAGTTCCTCCGACCGCCATGGATACCACAAGAAGTCAGTACCTGGCGAGCTGCAGCGATTGTATGCTACCCTGCAGGGTTTTTTTGGGAATATCGAAGCCGCCAGAACAGAAGAAGCTTTCTGAAAAACGTCCCGTATCTCGAAACTCGTGTCCTTCCCGGGACACAATTGCGCATGGCTTAGTGAGCCAATCCCGGTCAGGCAGGAGCATGTCGATGGGTCGCCCTGATTCCCGCACCGGGAGGACGCCAAGTGACCAGCTGCAGTCCGGCTCCATTCACCAGGCCACTCTGCCTGCTTTCCGTTGTGTCAGCGTTTCCCAGCACCCCAGACACCCACGGCGCCAAGCAGCACCCAATGGCTTCCCCACAGCACCCCAGCGACCCACCACCGTACAGGGCGATGTCGCTTGGGGGCAGCAAGCATTTATGTATCAGATGCCAACAGCTGCAGCCTTACCGCTGCGTCCAGAATCAGGCGGCTTTCCAGTTGGAGCACCGGCATACACAGGGCAAACTGCGTTTAAAGCACCTTCTCCGCATCCCACGATGTACCGAGTTGCCAGCACAGCGCCGAAGAAGGTGAGGCGGGGAGCTCTCCACCCCTTTGTCCCTCACTTGTTAACGCGAAGCAGTCATTATCTCTTGCATCTGCAACGCCTTATAAGTGTCCCTATATCATCTCCTGCTCATATTTTGTGTGCGAGCACAAGCCCTTTTTGGGACCGATTGGATGCCTCTCTTCTTACTCTTCCCACTGGGACAGAGTCTGGGTGCAATTTTCTGGGAAGCGGCGAGTTGCGTGGTGTATAACGAGTGTAGCAACGGGTTTGGTTTGTGTGCGTCATGCGCTGCAGAATGGGGGGCAGTTGAACATTCTGCTGAGTCAAGAAGGAGGGTAGTAAGCAAGCGACAAGATTCTTTTTTTCCTCCCCATTTCCTTCATCCTTTGTGCTTCCTCTGCCCAATAAGGATAGCCTTACTGCAAATGTTGTGGCCTCGCTGATACCCTTTACCGTTTATTTAAAAGTCTTCTGCTAGGAGTGTTTGTCGTTTGACCGCAGCTATGTGTCATGCGTCCTTCCTTCTTCACAAGGCATGCGCGCGTCCGTCCCTGTGCAACACCCCACGAGAAGACAACTAAGCAACGCACCTGAGGCGTCACGCGGCAGGACGCAAGCCGCAATGCCAATGGGGACGGTGATGCCTGGGCGGTCCCACAGCGTTGGTCTCTCCACCCCCGTAGTGACTTCAGTTAGCACCCCTACCAGAGGCAAAGTAGGCCAGGCGGCGGAGGCTGCCCTTGCTGAAAAAGAGGCACTGGAAAAACAAGCCAGTAGAAAACAAGTGAAGCGGACTGAAAAGAAACTGTCCTCAGTCTCCAACGAGCAATTGGTTATGCAGCTAGAGGTGAGGAGACGCGCAGCCTCAGCTCAGCGCTCGTGCTTTCTTCAGTGCAAGCCAAGTGACTTTGTGAGCCATGGGGGGCTGCATGTATCTCATAGTTCACACAAGGGCTGGAATGTGTGCCTGCAGGAAGTGGGGCAGCGCTGCAAGGCAATGCACGCAGAATTCAAACAAGAAAATAAGCTTCTGAAGGAAGAGAACGAAAGGTGAGGAGACACTCGGCGGGGGTGCCTTAGGAGAAAAGACAAGAAATTCCGCCTTACTCACCAACCGGCACCAATATGTACATGGCTGCTGATTTTGGTGGTTTTAAATTGCACTGTCTCTGCAGGTTGGCTTCCGTGGTATCCTTCATTCAAAAGAAGATGGGCGAACTCCGCAGTCAGCTTAAGGTTTCAAAGGAGGTGGGCTGAGGCAAACTCGAAGTGCTTTTGTGGCTGAAGCCGTTTTGCTGCTCCTTGCTTGATGGGCCTGAGTAGCGGAGCTTACGCGGCTGCTGTCTGTCTGTGCCATTGGGAGCCGTTTTTGCTTGCCCGGTCTTTGCAGGCTGCCGGCAACGGAGACGCGCTTGCGGATGTTTGCTCGGACCTTATTTCCGACATCCTTAGTTTACGTAAGGCATAAATAAGCCTGGCAAGCTGAAGAGGCAGGATAGGAGTGCTATAGAGAAGAACACTTGCATTTTTTGCCTTGTTTTTTGTTTAATTTGAGGCGCCTTTTGATGTCTATACTGTTTGTGCCCACAGGGGCTTCAGATAAGAGACAGAAAGCAAAAGGCGCAAAGGCAACGGCCGCAGAAGACCTCCCCCGCCAGAAAGATGCAGGCGGCCGGCCACGAGCAACAGCGAAGACAGACGTGGCCGCTGGTTCCACGCGTCCTGAGATTTCCAAGCTTGGCTCGGCCGGTTCTCAGAGCGGGGAAGCTGTAACTCTTGTGAAGGCAGGCAGCACTGCTGATAGAGAAGGTAAGCATGCGCCTTTGCAGATGAGCTCCAGGCGGTGTAACGAGCAGCTGGTTTGCCGCGACACGCGCTTGCTGTTAACATGAAAGTTAGGATAGAACTGGCGCACTTGCAAGGCGGAACGGTAACGGAACGCCAGCGGGTCTCACTAAGAAAATTCTTCTAACAATGTAAAAAACGAAATGCACCCCCCCCTACCACTGTGACGGCTGTTGTTTGATATTTGTAGAGAAACCTCAACCCACATCCGGAAGCGTAGTATCAGCTACAGAGACGGTTGAGGCCGGCAGCGCAATGGAATCGCCGACTGCTGCTCCCTCCATCGGCACAAAGCTTCCTGCGGAGGTTGCGAGCAAGTCTATGAGCACGCAGCCTCCCCCGGAGGCAGACGGCACTTTGTCAAAGTTGCCTTCGTTGGGAAGGAAACAGTCACAGCGTGCAGCTCAAACAGAAGCGAACGAAAATGTTACGTCACCAAAAGAGAGAATAACAACCACCCCAGAAAAGAAAGCAGTTGCAAAGGCAGCAGAAGCACAACAAGTAAAGGAATCGCCTAAACGTGAAGCTAAGGTTGCACCTTCTGCTCCAGCAAAAGTAGCACCTGCACTAGTTCCGAAGAAGTCTTTGGATGTATTGCCTAAGAAGGCATTGGATGGGGGTGAGAAGGCAGCAGGAGAGGC
>NPHX01000668.1:0-123666 GCA_002271815.1 Eimeria falciformis
GTGGTGTGTTGCGCATGCTGAGGTTGAAACAGTATGGAGGCTTGCAGACTTGCGTTTAACTATTCGGTGCGGCGGTGACGGCACAAAATGGGGAGGGATGGTTGGTGTAGAGATGGCGGTTGTCAGGGCTGTTGTGACGCTTCGTGCAGCGATGAGAAGAACTGTTGCAGCGACAGGTAAAGCTAAGTGGGGAAGTTGGGCTATTGGGGTAACCTGTGCAAACTGGTATGAGTTGGTTTATTGTTCCACTTGCTTCCCATGTAAACTAGTGTCATGGATCTGGGGGCACTGCAGGCACTTGGATGTCAAGTGAAGGAAGCCCTAGTGTCAACTGCAGAAAGTGGGTTTCCTGCGGAACTCTTCAGGTCAGTTTTGGCGTGTGGAACTTAAGGACCTCTTTGCAAAGTCACTCCAGTTAAGCTGTGCATTGCGGCGGTGACTACACGAAAAAAAACAAGTGGTTGGCGTAGAAAAACCTGTTGTTAAGCTCCGTGTGGCGTTTTGTGCGGAGGTGGGAGGAATGGTTATTGTGGTATACAGACACAGCGACAGGTGGAATTGAGCGGGGGAAGTGGGTTATTGAGCTACCTCATGCAAACTCCTGCAAGTTGCATTATTCTATTTGCGTTTCTCACAATAGTGTACTGAATCCGCAATTATTTCGGATGCGTTGAGCTATGTGAATGTAGTTTTTTTGTCGACGTCAGTTCGTGTGTTTCCTGCCAAATGGCTAGACATTTTAGGGTGGGGTACTTGACGAGCGCCTTTGGGGCACTGACTGCTGGAGACAGAAACAACTCGCCGTAGTAAGCAGCTTGGTTGTATGGGCTTGTTGTGGGAAAGTTTTAGTTTGAAGAATCAGTGCTTGGGGGCTTGTGTTTGATGAGATTGAAACGGGGGAGATAGCCGAACAACTTCAGTTAATGTGCTTTTTACGGTAGTGATCGCACAGAATGAGAAGAGCTGTTTGATTTAGAAATGCTGGTTGTTAAGGTCCGCGTGACTCGAGAGATGGAAAGAAAGGTTACTGTCTTCTACGGTCCTCAGGCAAGCTGCAGATGACTGCGGGAAGTGGGTTATCAATGCAGCCATTCCAAACCAGTTTGAGGGCGTTTTCTGTTGCACTCGCGTGCTGCTTATGCTACCGGCGTGACTCGGGGGCCATTCCAGGCACGCGGAGCTAGGTGAATGTAGTTTTTGTGCCGGCTTAAGAAAGTGCGTTTGCTGCTGAAAGCCTAGTGGCTTTTGAGGTTGAGGTGGGGTATTTGAGGGCTTGCTTTGTGGCACTGCGCTTTGGAGATGAGCATGGCTTGCCATGGTAATCAAGATGATCTTTTGTTGTGGGAGTGTTTTATTTTAGAGAATTTGTGCTTGCCAGCTTCTGTGTGATGATGTCAAAATGATGGGGGAGCTCAAACTACTTTAGTTGAGCTATTCATTGTGGTGGTGACGGTACAGAATGCGAAAGGATGGTTGGCATGTAGATGATGGTTATTACGGTTTGTGTGGCGTTTGATGCACGAATGGGAAGAGCAGTTACTGCCATCTACAGACACATCAACAACTCGAGTGGAGTGGGGGAAGTGGGTTACTGAGGTAACGTGTACAAACTGGTGTGAATTGGTTTAATTTTTGCGCTTACTTCCCAGGTATGCTAGTGTCGTGGATTGGGGGCGATCCTGTCTCTAGGAGCCATGCAAAAGTAGTTTTTGCTGTCTTCAGAAAGTGCGTTTGCTGGCGAAGAACTGAAGTTATTTTGCTTGTGGTGTACTTGAGGACCTACTTCTGGGCATTGACTGCTCGAGAGGCAAATGGCTTGCCGTAGTATTCGGTTTGTCTGTTTTGCGGGTTTGTTGTGGCAATGTCTTAGTTTGGATAATTGGTGGACGGCGGCGCATGTGTTATGGTATCGAAACGGTGGGGAGTCTCGAAAAGCTTCGGCTAAGCTATTGATTGCGGCGTTGGTGGCACAGAATGCAAAGGGGTGATTGGTGGAGATTTGCTGGTTGTTATAGTTCGTGTGACGTTTTGGTGCAGAGATGGGAAGGACGGCCACTGTCGTATACAGACACAGCGGCAGCTGCATTCGAGTGCGGGAGGCGGGTTATTGAGGTAGCCTCTGCAAATTGGTGTGAGTTGGTTTATTGTTCCACTTGGCTGCCATGTACGCTAATATACGCTATCAGAGGCCATTCCATGCACTTGGAGATATGTGAAGCAGTTTTCCTCCCGCCTTCAGGATGTGCGTTTGCTGCTGAAGGCCTAGTGATTTTGCTGGTGGGGTACATGAGGAACTGCTTCAGGGCAGTGCCTGCTGAAGACCGAAAAGGCTTGTCATAATACTCGGGGTGTTTTTTGTTTTGTTTGTGAGAGTATGAGTTAGGAGAATTGTTGCATGGCGGCTCATGTGTGCTGAGGTTGAAACATTTGGGAGGCTCGACTGTCTTCGGTTGGGTTATTCGTTGTCACGGTAATGACAGAGAACAGGAAGCGGGGGTTGGCCAAGAGACACTGGTTACTAAAGTAGGTTCGTGTGACGTTTCGCGCATTGATGAAAAGAAATCACACTGTCGTCTACAGACTCGGCGCCAGCTGAAGGTGAGTGCGGGAAGTGGGTTATTGAAGTACTAGGCCATGCAAGCTTGTGTGAATTGGTTTATTGTGCTGCTTTGTTCTCCGAAACGCTAGTGTCATAAATTGAGGGGGGCATTCCAAACACTAGGAGCTATGTGAATGTAGTTTCTCTCTCGACTTAAGGAAGTGCGTTTGGTGTTGAAGGCCTAGCCAGTGTAATTTGGGTGGTGAGATGCTTGAGTGGCTGTTTCTAGGTACTGACTGCTAGGGACAAAAGTGTCTTGCTGATGTAGTCCGGTTGTCGTTTTTGTGGAGTTTGTTTTGGGAATGATTTGGTTTGGAGAATGGGTGCGTGGCGGCTTATGTGTGATAAGGCCGAAACTGTTGGGAGGCTCGAAAGATTTTAGTAAAGCTAAACATTACGGGGTTAACGGCATAGAATGCGCAGAGCTGGCTAGTGTACAGATGCTGGTTGTGAATGTTACTCTAACGTTTTGTTCGGAGATGCCAAAAACGATCTCTGGCGTTCACTGACGCAGCGACATTTGGAGTTGAGTTGGGGAAGTGGGTTGTCGAGGTAGCCTGTGCAAACTTCCTTTGGTGCTGCGTTTGCTTCCCCCATGCGCTAGTGCCATGGATCTGGGAGCATTTGAAGCACATGTAGCTATGTGTATGTAGCTTTTCTGGCGAATTCAGCTTGTGTGTTTGTTGCTGAAGACCTAGCTTTACTATGGGGATAAGACACTAGAAAAGCTGCTTTTGGCAGTCTACTGGAGGCGGAAGTTGCTTGCAGTACAGTCGGGGTGTCCTTTTTGTGGAATTGCCGGTCGTAGTGTATTATTTTGGATAAATGGTGAGTTACGGTTTATGTGTGACGTGAAAACTGTAGGAGGTTTGAGCGACGTCATTAAAGGTATTCCTGCGGCGACGGCACAGAATGCAAAGAGATTATTGATGCAGAAACGCTGGTTGTACAGGTGTGTGTGACGTTTTGTGAGGTGGAAAGAACGGTCACTGCCGTCTTTGCACATAGCGACAGTTGGAGTTGAGTGAAGGAGGTAGCTTTTTGAGTTTATCAGCGCCAACTGGTGACTTGCTTCATTGTTCCACTTGGTTAACCCGCACGTTAACGTTATGGATGTTGGGGCATTTTAGGCATTACGAGTTCTGTGAATGTAGTTCCTTTTTACGATGCCAGCGAGTGCGTTTGCTGGTAAATGCAAAGCTGCTTTGGGGCACTGAGTACTGGAGATGCAAAAAGGTTGCGTAGTAATCTTGGTTTTTTCTGCGAATTTTGGTGTGGGATAGTTTTAATTTAAAGAGTTGACGTTTTGTTGCTTATATGTGATGAGGCCTAACTATTAGGGAGGCAAAACCAACTTCAGTTAGACTATTCATTGCGGCGGTGACATCAGAGAATGGAAAGCGGTTGTTCGCATAGGGATGCCGGTGGCGACGGCATGTGACTTATCCAGAGGTGGAAAGAACGGTCATTGCCATTTAAATATAACGACAGCTGCAGCTGATTAGTGGAAGTGGGTTATTTACGGAACTTGTGCAAACTGGTTTGAGCCTGTTTATTGTTTCATATGATTCCTATGTACCCAACTGTCATGGATCGAGGGGCATTTAAGGCATTTGGAACTAAATGAATGTAATTCTTGTGCCGGCTTCAGGAAGTGCGTTTGCTGCTGAGGGCGTTGCCTTATTTTGGAGTTGGGGTACTTGAGTAGCTGCTTTAGGGCACCGAATGCTGGTGACGGAAAAGGCTTGCCGTAGTATTTTGCGTATCTGTTTTTTGCGTTTGTGAGTGTAGGTTTTATGCCTACGTCAGCTCGTGCGTTTGGTTTTGAACGCCTAGCATTATTTTGAAGGTGGGGTGCCTAAGGAGGTGTTTCTGGGCACTGACTGGTGGAGACGGAAATGGCTTACCGTAGCATGCGACGCGTCTCTTTTGGGGAATTTGTTTTGAGGAGTTTTTGGTTTGGAGAATTGGTTCGTGCCAGCTGACTTATGATGAGGTTGCAACGGCTAGGAGGCTTGAACGCCTTCAGTTAAGCTATTCATTGCGAAGACAACCGCGTAGAATGGGAAGGGGCGGTTCGCGTGGAGATGCTGGCTGTTATGGGTCGTGCGATGGTGTATCAGGAGATGGGAAGAACTGTGACTGCCATCCACAAACACAGCGACAGCTTGACTTGAGTGGTGGATACGGTTTCCTGTGGAAAATAATTTGACTTCGCTTATTGTTTCATTTTGTTCCCACATACGCTAGTCTTATGGAGCGGGGGGCATTCCAGGCACTTGGAACTATGTAAATGTAGCATTTCTTTTGACTCAAGAAAGTGCGGTTGCTGCTGAATGCCTAGCGTAACTCTGGTGGGATACTTGAGTAGCTGTTTCGGCGCACTGACATCTGGATAAGGAAACGGCTTGCTCTTCCAGTCGCGGTAAGTAGTTTGCCAGTTTGTTGTGGGAATAGTTTAGTTTAGATAATTGGCGCATAACGGCTTATGCGTGCTGAGTTCAACACGGGTGGGAGCCTCGAACGATTTGTGTAGCTATTCATTGCGGGGATGACGACACAGAATGGGTTGTTGGTATACAGGTGCTGGTTGTTAAGGCTCGTGTGACGTTTAGCGCAGATATGGTAAGAACGGTCACGGCATTACACACACAGCGACAGGTGGAGCTGACTGGGGGAAGTACGTTCTTGACGTAATCTGCGCTAACTGGTGTAAGTTAGTTTGTGGTTCTACTTGCTACCCCCGTATCCTAGTGCCTTGATTGGGATCGGGGGACATTCCAGGCGCTTTGAGCTATGTGAAAGCTTTTCTGGTGTCGTTTCCAGAAGGTACGCTTGTTTCTGAACGTCTATCGTTACTTCGGGGTGGAATACTTGAAGAGCTGTTTCGGGGCACTGACTAATGGAGACAGAAATGGCTTGCCGTATTGCTTTGAGTGTCTGTTTTGATTCTTTTTGTGAAAATGTTTTAGTTTAGAGAATCGGTGCACGAAGACTTTTGTGTGATGAAATGGAAACGCTGAAAAACTCGAACATGTTCACTTACGCTACTCATCGCGCCGTCGGCGGCAGAGAAAGCGCGGAGATGTCTGGTGTGATGCTGGTTGTTTAGATTCGTGTAAGGTTTTGCATAGAGATGGGAAGAGATGTCACTGCCGTTTGCAGACGCAGCGCAAGCTGGAGGTGATTGATGGAAGTTGGTTATTGAAATAAGGAATGGACTGGTTTATTGCTCCGCCCGGTTTCCCTGGACGATATTGCTGTGGATCGAGGGCCATTGAATGCACTTGCAGGTTAGTGAATCTACTTTTTGCGCCGACCCAAGCTAGTGCGTTTGCTGCTGATGGCCTTTGGGCTTTTTCTTCGCAGGAGGATTAGGTACATGAGGAACTACTTCAGGGTACTGCTTGCTGGAAACGGAAATAGCTTGCTGTAGTAGGTAGCGTGTCTGCTTTGTAAAGTTTGTTGTGGGACTGTTTTAGCTTGTCAAAATGGTACGCGGCGGCTTGTGCGTGAGAAGGTCGAAACCGCGGGGAGAATCGAACGACTTTGAATTGAATATTCATTTATGCAGACATGGGAAGAACGGTCACTGCCGCCTACAGTGATAGCAACAGGTAGAGTTGATTGGTAGAAATGGGTTATTGCGGGACGCTGCTGAGTGGTTTATTATTCCGCTTACTTCCCGCGTACGCTATGTTCGGGGATCGCGGGACATTCCAGAATTTTGGAATTACATGAATATAGTTTTACTGCTAAATTTAGGATGTGAGTTTGCTGGTGAAGGCCTAGAGATATTTTGGGAATGCGGTACTCCAGCTGCTTTGTGCCAATGACTGAAGACGGAAATAGCGCGCCATATTCTTTGACCTGCCTGTTTTGTGGGTATTGTTGTGGAAAGTGTTGGGTTTTGAGGATCGGTACGTCGCTTTTTGTGTGTGATGTGTGGTGAGGTCGTGACGGGGGACAGGCTTAAGCGACGTCACTTAAGGTATTAATTCTGGCGGAAACAATGAAATAGGAAGGGCTGGTTATTGCACAGATGCTTGCTGCTACGTTTCGTGCTACCTTGAATGCACAGATATGGAGAACGACCACTGCCGTCTACAGCCTCTAGCAATTCCATTTAAGCTATGCAGTGCGGTAATGACTGCACAGAATGGGAGAAGTTGGCGTTGTAAGCAGAAATGGGAAAAACACTCACTTTTGCCTACAAACACAGACCAAGCGAAAGCTGAGTGCGGCAAGTGGGTTATTGATGTGCCCCGTGCAAACTGATGTGAAGTGGTTTATTGTGCCGCTTGGTTTTCACGTATTCTAGGGTTATGGGTCTGGGGGCATTTGATACACTTGGCGCTATGTGAAAGCTGCTTTTTTGCCGACTCAAGGAAGTGCGTTTGCTGCTAAAGGCCGAGCGTTATTTTAGGGATGGGGTACCTGAGTAGCGGCTTTTGGGCACTGACTGCTGGAAGCGGAAATGGTTAGTCGTGGTAGTCTAGGTGTGTGCTTTGTGGCTTTGCTGCAGGAATGTTGTTATTTGGAAAATTGGCGTTCGGCAGCCTGTGTATGCTGAGGTTGAAGCGGTGGGGAGACTCGAACGATTTTAGTTACGCCATTAATGGCTTTAGTGTTGGCACAGAGTGCAAAGGGGTGGTTGATTTAGAGATTCTGGTTGTTAAGCCTCGTCCGAGCTTTCCTCCAGAGGTGGACAGAGTTGTCACTACCGTCACATTGACACCTGTAGCTGAGTGGGAAGAGTGGATTTTCGCCAGTCAGGACCAGCTGTCTTCGAGAAGGGACAACCCTCACGTAAGATCGATGGGGACTACTGACCCCTTCCAAGTGATGTTTAGGCAAGCTGCGCAAGCTGATGTGAGTTGGTTAATTCTTCCGCGTGATTCCCCCGTACGCTATTGTCATGGATAGCGGGGCATTTCTGGCACTTGAAACTCTGTGAATGTATTTTTCTTCCGATGTGAGCTAGTGAGTTTGTTGCTGAAGGCGTAGTGTTATTTTCGGAGTGGAGTAGTTGAGATGTTGCTTCAGGGCAAGGGCACTGACTGCTGGAGACAGAACCAGTTTAGCGTAGTATTGGGGATGTCTGTTGGTTGGGGAATTGTTTTTGTTTAGAAGATTGCTACGTGGAGGGTCCTGTTTGATGAGGTCGAAAAGGCGGAAGAGCTTGAGCAACCTCAGTTAAGCTATTCATTGTATCGGTGACATCACCGAATAGGAAGGGATTGGTGGCGTTGAAATGCCTGTGATTATGGTTCGTGTCACACTTTTTGCGGAAATGGGACCAACAGTCACTGCCGTATAACGTTAGCGTCGTAGATGGTGGGCATTTGAGACAGGTGGAACTATGTTAATGTTGTTTTCTGCCGACTTCAGAAAGTGCGTTTACTTCTGAAGAGTTAGGATTATTTTGGGATGGAATGCTTGGGAAGCTGCTTCTCGGAACTGACTGCTTGAGACAGAAATGGCTTGTGTAGTAGTCGGGGTGTGTGTTCTGTGGCGTTTGTTATAGATATGATTTTGTTTGGAAAATTCGTGTGTGGCGGCTTATGCGTGAGGAGTTTGAAACAGTGGTGAAGCTGGAAGGACTTCAGTTACGCTATTCATTAAGGCGGCAACGGCACACAATGCGGAGGAGTGGTTGCTGTGTAGATGCTGGTTTCTATGCATTGTGTGAAGTTTTCAGCGGAGATGGAACTCATTCATTGCCGTTGACAGACGCAGCGGCAGCTGTGGAGGCATGCTAAGCATGCGTTGTTGAGGTTATCTGTGCAAACTGATGTGGGTTGGTTTATTGTTCGCCATGATTTCTTCATGCACTAGTGTCATAGATGGGAGGTAGTCCAGGCTCTTGGGGCTCCATCAATGTAGTTTTTATGTCTAATTCAGGAAGTACGTTTGCTTCTGAAAGCTAGTGTTATTTTAGGGATGGGTTACTTGAGGAACTGTTTTCGGGAACTAACTCCTGGATGCGGAAATGGCTATCAGTATAGTCTAGGTATTTGTCTGTTGTGGGGATGCCTTAGCTTAAACAGTTGGTGCATGGCGGCTTATGTGTAATGTGGGCGAAACAGTGACAGCTGGCCGGAAACACGATTTTTGAAGTAACTTGTGCAAGCAACCTTGTGTAAGCTGTATTATTGTTTCTTTTACCTCCGTGCGTTTGTTTCATGAATTATGGAATATTATAAGCACTTTGAGCGACGTGAATGTAGCGTTTCCTCCGACTTGAGTTAGTGCGTTTGCTGCTGAAGGCGTAGTGGTATTGCGGTGGTGGGGTACTTGAGGAGCTGCTTTGGGGCACTGACTGCTGGAGAGGGAAATTATTTGAAGTAGTAGTGCGGGTGTCTGTAGTAGATGATTTGGTGTGGGAGTGCTTTAGTTTAGGGGTGTGGTCCTTATGTATGTTGTGGTCGAGGCGGTGTGGAGGCTCGAGGACTGCAGTTACGTTATTGATTGCGGCGGTGACAGCACAGCATGGCAAGGGGACGTTGGCGTAGAAATGTTGGCTGTTAAGGCTCGTATGACTTTTTGTTAGAGACGGAAAGAACGGTCACTGCCGTCTACAGACACGACGACAGCCGGAGGAGCTTGTGGAAAGCTTGCTGTTGAGATATGCTTTGCCAACTTGTATAAATTGATCTATTGTACCAGGTAATTCCGCCGTGCGCTAGCATCATGGTTCCAAAGGCATTTTACGCACTTGTAGCTGTACATATGCGATTTTCTTGCGGACATCAGTACGTGCGTTTGGTACTGAATGCGTAGAGTTATCTTGGATGTGGGGTACTTCGGGAGTTGCCCCTGGGCACTGACTGCTGGAAACGGAAATGGCTTGCTGTAATAATTTGGGTGTGTTGTGGGTTTGTTTTGGGAGTGTGTTCGTTTGGAGAATCGGTGGTCGACGGCTTGTATGTGCTGAGGTCAAAGCGTTGGGCTCGAGTTGTGTCAGGTAGGCTATTCATTCCGGCAGTGGCGGCACAGAATGGGGAAGGGGCGGTTGGTATAAAGGTGCTCGTTGTTAACGTTCATGTGGCATTTGTGCGGATATGGGAAGAACGGTCCATAAGGCCTGCAGACAGCGCATGTCGAGTTCAGTGCGGAGGTGGGTTATTGAGGTAATTTGTGCAAATTGGTGCGAGTTGGTTTATTGTTCGGTGTGGTTCCAAACTAAGATAGCGATGTAGGAGAGTGGCATAAATTGGAGCGGCATTCCTGGCACTTGGATCTATGAAAAACAGCTTTTCTGCTAACTTTAGTTCGTGCGTTTGCTACTGAAGCGCAGCCCACTCATTGCGGCAGTGATCGCAGAGAAAACGAAGGGGCCGTTGAAGTTGAGTATCTGGTTGTTATGGTTCGTGTGATGTTTTGCCCGGAGGTGGGAAGAATGGAAAATGCGCTCTACAGACATAGCAATAGCTGGAATTTAGCAGGGGGAGTGGCTTATTGGGGTAGCCTGTGCAAGCTTGTGAGGGTTGGTTTATTGTTCCGCTTGGTTCTCCCGTATGTTTGTGTCATGGATCACCGAGCATTCCTGCACTTGGACACGTGCGAAAGTCATTTGTTTGCCTGCTTTAGGGCGTGCGTTTGCTGCTGAAGGTCTAATGTTGTTTTGGGGCGGGGTGCCTGAGGACCTGGCGGAGAACACTGATTGATCAGACGGAAATGGCTTGCCGTAGTAGTCTGGAGGTTTGTTTTGTGCGGTTTGTTGTATGAATGTTTTCATTTGAAGAGTTGGTGGAAAGCGACTTACGTATGATAAGGTTGAAAAGAAGGGGAGTGCTGAACGACTTCGGGTAACTTATTCATTGGGTTGGAGACGGCACATAATAGGAAGGGTTGATTGACCTAGGACAGCTGGTTGTTGATCCTCATGTAAAGTTGCATGGAGAGATGGGGAGAGCGGTCACTGCCGTCTACAGACACTGCGATAACACGAATTGACTGCGATAAATGGCTTATTTAGGTAATTTGTGTGCAAACTCGTATGAGTTTGTTTATTGCTCCGCTTGGTTCCCCCGTACGTTAGTGCCTTGCGATTGAAGAGCTTTATAGGCACTTGGAGCCATGTGAATGCCATTTTTATGCCCGCGACAGGACGTATGTGGGATATTTCTGCATCATTTTGGGAGCTGGATACTTGAGGAGTTGTTTGGGGGCACTGACTTCTGAAGACGAAAGTGACTTGCCGTTGGAGGCAGCGCGTCTGTTCAGTTAGGCTTGGTGTGGAAGAGGTTTATGTTTGAGAATTGGTGCGTGGCGGCTGATGTGTGATGCGTTCAAAATGGTGGAGAGGGTCGTACTATGTCAGTTACGGTAGGCATTGCGGTGGTGACAGACAGAGTGCGAATGGGTGGCTGGTGTAGAGAAGTTGGTTGTAAGTTTGTTTGAAGTTGTAGGGAGAGATGGGAAGAACGGGCAATGCCGCCTACAAACGCAACGACAGCTTCCGTTGAGGGAGAAAGTTGGTTGTGGAGCTTACCTGAGCAATCTTGTGTGAGTTGGTTTATTGGTTCACTTGGTTTTCTTGTGAGCTAGTGTCATGGACTGGAAGACATTCCAAACACTTGGAGCTATGTGGTCGCGATTTTTGTGCCGGCTTCAGAAAGTGAGTTTGTTGCTGAATGTCTAAAGTAGTTTTGGGAGTGGGTTACTTAATTGGGTCCATCGCAGCGCTGACTGCTGGAGACGGAAATGGCTTGTGCAGTCATATTCAGGGTGTATTTTTGGAGGGTTTGTTGTGAGAGTGTATTAGTTCGCAAAAAGTTGGTGCGGATCGGTTTATGTATCAGCATCAGGTGGAAATTGTGGGAGGGTAAAACGCTTCAGTTAAGCTATTTATTGTGTTTTGAGGGCACAGAATGCGAATGGATTGTTGGTGTAGAGATGCTGGTTGTTAAGGTTCGAGTGACGTTTCCTGCATAGATTGGAAGAACGATCGGTGCCATTTACGGACACAGCGACAGCTGACGATAAATGGGAAAAGCGAGTTGTTGAGGTACTGACTTGTGCAAATTGGAGTGAGTTGAGTTATTGTTCCGCGTGGTTTCCATGCACGCTACTCTCATGGGTCGGAGGGCATTTCAGGCACTAGGAGCTATGTGAATATATTCTTTTCGCGACTTCATTATTTGGATTTGCTGTTATATGCCTAACGTTATTTTGGGTGGGAATACCTGAAAACTTTTTTAGAGGCGCTGACTGCTGGAGACGGAAGTGGCTTGACATAGTATGGGTGTCTGTTTACTGGGGTTTGGTGTGGAAGAGGTTTATGTTTGAGAATTGGTGCGTGGCGGCTGATGTGTGATGCGTTCAAAATGGTGGAGAGGGTCGTACTATGTCAGTTACGGTAGGCATTGCGGTGGTGACAGAGTGCGAATGGGCGGCTGGTGTAGAGATGTTGGTTGTAAGTTTGTTTGAAGTTGTAGGGAGAGATGGGAAGAACGGGCAATGCCGCCTACAAACGCAACGACAGCTTCCGTTGAGGGAGAAAGTTGGTTGTGGAGCTTACCTGAGCAATCTTGTGTGAGTTGGTTTATTGGTTCACTTGGTTTTCTTGTGAGCTAGTGTCATGGACTGGAAGACATTCCAAACACTTGGAGCTATGTGGTCGCGATTTTTGTGCCGGCTTCAGAAAGTGAGTTTGTTGCTGAATGTCTAAAGTAATTTTGGGAGTGGGAGTCGGTTACTTAATTGGGTCCATCGCAGCGCTGACTGCTGGAGACGGAAACGGCTTGTGCAGTCATATTCAGGGTGTATTTTTGGGGGGTTTGTTGTGAGAGTGTATTAGTTTGCAAAAAGTTGGTGCGGATCGGTTTATGTATCATCATCAGGTGGAAATTGTGGGAGGGTAAAACGCTTCAGTTAAGCTATTTATTGTGTTTTGAGGGCACAGAATGCGAATGGATTGTTGGTGTAGAGATGCTGGTTGTTAAGGTTCGAGTGACGTTTCCTGCATAGATTGGAAGAACGATCGGTGCCATTTACGGACACAGCGACAGCTGACGATAAATGGGAAAAGCGAGTTGTTGAGGTACTGACTTGTGCAAATTGGAGTGAGTTGAGTTATTGTTCCGCGTGGTTTCCATGCACGCTACTCTCATGGATCGGAGGGCATTTCAGGCACTAGGAGCTATGTGAATGTTGCTATTCTGCCAACGTGAGCTAGTGGGTTTGTTGCTGAAGGCACAGTGCTATTTTGGAGTAAGACAAATGAGAGGGGCAGCTCCTGGACACTGGATACTGGAGACGAAATCGGCTTGCCGTAGAAGTCTGGGTGCCTGTTTTGTAGGTTTATCGTGAGCATGTTTTAGTTTGGATAATTCGTGCTTCGGGGCTTATGTGTGGTGAGGCCGGAACGGTGGGCAGGCTGGAGCTGCTGAAGTTAAGCTATTCATTGCGGCGGCGACGGCACAGAATGCGAAGAGGTGGCCGGTGTAGAAATCGGGGTTGTTACGATCCGTGTGACGTTTTGAGCAACAATGGGAAGAACAGTCACTGCCGTCTAAAGACACGGCGGCAGGTGCAGTTGAGTGAGAGAAATCGGTTGCTGAGGTAACCTGCGCAAATTTGTGGGGGCTGGTTTGTTGTTTCGCTTGGTCGACATGTGCGCAAGTATCATGGATTAGAGAAAATTCTGTGCGATTGAATCTATATAAATGTATTTTTTCTGCTGGTTTCAGTTAGTGCGTTAGTTGCTCAAGGCCTAGCGTTATTTTGGGGATGGGGGTATGAGGCTTGAAGCTCTGCTTCGGGGCACTTAGTCTTGGGGACGGAAATGCTTTGTCGTAGCATTTGGGTTGTCCTTTTGTTGTGAGAATGTTTGAAGCATCCCAGTGTAACGATTTGTAGCTGCGGTGACAGCACACAGAACGCAAAGAAGTGGTTGGTGCTGTTTGTTATGGTTTGTGTGAGGTTTTCGCCGGAGCCCGGAGGTAAGAAGAGCGTCCGTTGCTGTCTACAAACACAGCAAACACTTGAGTGAAATAAAGGAAGTTGGATTATTGAGATAACTTGTGCAAACTCGTGTGAGTTGGTTTCTGATTCCGTTTCATTCCCCGATAGGTTAGTGTCGTGGATCGGGGGCATTTCAGGCACTTGGAACTATGTCTTAGAGTGTTGTTGTCGGCTTCAGTTCGCGCGTTTGCTGCTGAAGACCTAGGTTTATTTTGAGTTGGGGTACTTTGGGAGCTGCTTCTGGGCAGTGATTGCTGCAGACAAGAATAACTTGGAGTACAGTCGGGGTGTCTGCTTGGAGAGTCTGTTGTGAGATTGTTTTACCTTGGAGAACTGGTGCGTGGTGGTTTGTGTATGATAAAGTCAAGACGGTGGGGAAGCTAGCACTACTTTAGTTAAGCTATTCATTGCGACGGTGACAGCACGGAATGGAAATGGGCTGCTGGCGTAGCTATGCTTGTTGTTACGGTTCGTGTGAAGTTTCCTGCGGAGCTGGGAAAAACGGTTATTGCAGTCTACAGACGGCAACAGCTGCATTTTATTACGACTAATGGGATATTGAAAAAACCTCTGCAAATGGGTGTGAGTTGGTTTGTTGTTTTGCATCGGTTCCCCGGTACGCTACTGTCGTAGATGGGAGGACATTCCAGACACTAGGAGCTATGTGAGTGTTGTTTTTTCGCCGACTTGAGCTAATGTCTTTGCTGGTGAGGGCGTAGTGTTAGTTTGGAGTGAGGCACGTGAGGAGGTGCTTCTAGGCACTGCCTGCTGGAAACCAAAACGGTCTGCCGTAGTAATCTGGGTGTCTGTTTTGTAGCTTTGTTGTAAGGATGTTTTAGTTTGAATAATTGGAGCTTGGCAGCTTATGTGTGATAAGGTTGAAACGTTTTGGAAACTCGAACGCTTTAAGCTAAGCTATTCATTGCGGCGGAGACGACACAGAATGCGAAGGGGTGGTGTGGAGGTGCTGGCTGTTAAGGTTCGTGCTGTGTTTTATACTGAGGTGGAGAAAGCGGTCACTACCGTCTACAGACACAGTGACAGGTGAGGTTGAGTGCAAGAAGTGGGTTAGTGAGATAATCTCAAAGGGGTTGTGAGTTGGTTTATTGTCCCGCCTACTCCTGAGGTACAGTAGTGTTATGGATCTTCCGGATTTCCAGGCACTTGGAGGTATGTACATGCAGTTTTTCTGCCGACTTCAGAAAGTAAGGTTGCTGGTAAACCAGAGAAGCTATTTCAAAGCATTGATTGCTGAAGGCTGAACTGACTTGCCGTAGTAGTGGCGGAGTCTATTGAATTTTACTATGGGGAAGTTTGGGCTTGGAGAACTGATGCGGTGAGTTTTATGTATAATGAGGTCGAGAACATAGGGGAGCGCGAATGATTTCAGTTAATCTGTTCATTGCGCCGGTGAAGATGCAGAATGCGAAGAAGGGGTTATTAATTTAGAGATGCTGGTTGTTAAGCCTGGTGTGACATTTTGCGCGAAGATGGAAAGAAGGGTCACTGCCATCTGCAGCCAGCGACACCACGAGCTAAGTGGGGGAAGTGAGTTTTTTCATGTACTAACTTGTACAAACTGATGCACGTTCTTCTTTCCCACTTGGTTCCTTCTAACGCTAGTGTCAGGGATCAGGGGGCATTTCAGGAACTTGGTGCTAGTGTAAGCGTAGCGTTTCTGCCGACTTCAGAAAGTCCGTTTGCCCTTAAAGGGCTACCGCTATTTTTGGGGTGGGGTACTTAAGGAACTAATTTGGGACAAAGACGCTTGGAGAGGGAAACAGCTTGCGGTATTAGGCTGGCTGTTTGTTTTTTGGGGTTTGTTGTAGGACTTTTTCTTAAGGATTGGTTTGTGGCGGCTTATGTGTGGTGGGGTCGAAACTGTGGAGAGGAACAAACGATTTCAGTTACGCTACTCATTGCGGCGGTGAAGGAACAGAAAGCAAACGGGTGGTTGGCTTAGAGACGCTCTTTTTGATGCTTCGTGTGACATTTCGTGCAAATATATGATGAACAATTAGTCCCGTTTACAGACACAGCGATAGCTGGAGTTTAGTGCGGGAAGAGGGTTATTGAGATAACCTGTGCAAACTGATATATGTTAGTTTATTGTTTCATTTGGTTCCTTCGTATGTTAGTTTTATAAATCTCCGTGCCTTTGAAGCTATAGGAGTTGTGTGAATCTAGTTTTTCTGCCGAACTCAGGAAGTGAGTTAGCTGCTGAACACCTAGCGTTGTTTTGGGAATGGGGTACTTGAGTGCTTCAGGGCACTGACTGTTAGACACGAAAATGAATTGCCGTACAGCCGGGGAGCCTTTTTAGTGGAGTTTCCTGTCGTAGTGGTTTCTTTCGTAGACTTGTTGAGTAACGGTTTATGTGTGATGTGGTCAGACAATGGAGAAGCTGAAACTGTACGTCAGTCAATCTATTTATTGCACAGAATGCTAAGGGATGGCCGGTGGAGAGATGCTGGTTGTTATGGTGTCTGTGGCTTTTTCTGCGGAGGTGGGATAAAGCCTCACTACTGTCTAGAGACTGATACAGTGGCAGCTGGAGTTGAGTGCCGAGAGTGGGTTATTGAGGGAACCTGTGCAAATTGGTGTTAGTTGGTTTAGTGTTCCCGCTGGTTTCCCTGTACTTTGATGTCGTAAATCGGGGGACACACCAGTCACTTGGGGCTATGTAAATTTTGTTTCTTACCGACGTCAAGTAATGCGTTTGTTGCAAACAGCCTAGAGCTAGTTTGGGGGAAGGATACATGAGGAGCTGCTTTGTGGCACCGGCTGCTGGAGACTGAAATAACCTGCCGTAGTAGTGGAGGTGTCTCTTTTGGTGGGTTTACTCTGGGAGTGGATTAGTTTAGGAAAATTATGAGGGCTGGTTTTTGTGTGCCGAAGTCGAAACTGTGGCAAGAATCTAAAGACTTCAGTGAAGCTATCGAATGCCGAAAGGACGCCACAGAATGTGAAGGGGTGCTTGGTGTAAGGATGGTGGTTGTTAGGGTTTGTTTTGTGTAGAGCTGCGAAGAATGGCCAGTGTCTTCTGCAGACACAGCAACCGTTGGTGTTTTGTGGGGAAAATTGATTATTGAAAAAGCTTCAGCAAACTAGTGTGCATTTGATTACTGTTCCACTTGGTTTTTATCGGCGCTAGTGCCATCAATCACAGAGCACTCCCAAAACTTTAACGTATGTGAATGCACTTTTGCTGCCAATTTCAGGATGTGCGTTTGCTGCTGAAGGCTTAGAGTTATTTTACAAAAGGGAAACTCGAGGATATCTTTTGGGACACTGATTGCTGCAGAAGGATATAGGCGTGCCGTCTATTTGGAATATCCTTTGGTTGTGATAATGCTTTATTTTGGGGTATTAGTATGCGGCGGCTTCCATGTGCTGATATGAAAACGGTTGGGAAGCTCAGATTGATTTAATTTAGCTATTCTTTGTGGCAGTGACTGCACAGAATGCAAAGTGGTGGTGGGTGTAGCGATGGTGTTTGTTAAGGTATGTGTAAGGCTTTGTGTGGATATAGGAAGAACAGTCCCAGTCGTCTACACACATAACGATAGCTGAAGCAGAGGGAGGGAACTGAGTTATTGACATAGGCTGTGCAAATTGTGAGCTGATTTACTGTTTTGCTTGGTCCCCCCGTAGGCTAGTGTTTTGGATCGGATTATTCCAGGCACTTGGAACTATGTGAATGTAGTTTGCCTGCCGGCATCAGAAAGTGCGTGTGCTGCTAAACGCCTAACGTTATTTTGGGAGTGGAGTACTTGAAGAGCTGGTTGGGGGCACTGACTGCTGGATATAGAACTGGCTGGCCGTCGTTGTCGCGGTATCTGTTTTGTGACTGTGTTGTGGTCATGTTTTGTTTCGAACGTTAGTGCGTGGCGGCTTATGTCTGCTGAGGTTCGTCAGGATCGAACAACTTCATGCATGCTATTCATTGTGTTGGTGACTGCACAGAATACGAAGCGGCGGGTTGGTATAAAGATGCCCGTTGTTATTGTTCGTGCGGCGTTTTCTGCGCAGATGGAAAGAACAGTCACTGCGTATTACATACCCAGCGACAGATGGAGTTGAGTGGGAAAATGGGTTATTGAGATAATCTGTGCAAACTGGTGTGCTTTTCTGTATTATCCAGTTGCAGCATACGATAGTCTCATGAATCGTACGGCCTTCCAGACCTTACGATTAACGTAAATGTGGTTTTTCTGCTGGCTTCAGAATGTGGGTTTGCTATTGAAGCTGTAACGTTAGTTTTGTGGTAGGGTACTTGAGGAGCTGCTTCGGGCCACTGACTGCTGGTGACGGTAGTGGTTTGCCGCCGTAATCCGGGTGCGTGTTTGCTGTGGTGATATTTTTGTTAGGAGAAGCTCTGCCTGGTAGCTTATATATAGCGAAGCCGAAGCGGACAGGCAGGTCAAAAAAGTTCAGTTAAGCTGTTAACGGCGGAGATGACACCACAGAATGCGACGCGGTAGTTGGTGTAGAGATTGTAGTTGTTATATTTCATTTGAAATTTTGTGCAGCTATAGAAAAAACAATCATTACCGTCTGGAGACGCAGCGACACCTGGAGTCGAGTGGGAGAAGTGGCTTACAGTGGTAACCTGTCCATACTGGTGTGAGTTGCTGTATTGTTCCCCTCCGTTCCCGTGTACACTAATGTCATGATTCGGGAGGTATTTCAGACACTTGGAGATAGGTGAATGTAGTTTTTCTGCTGACGTCAGCTAGTGCGTGTGCTGTGGAAATCCTACCGATATTTTCGGGGTGGGATACTTGATGAGCCAGTTCGAGGCTTTCACAGCTGACACGAAAATAGCTTGTACAGTCAGGTTGCGTATTTTGTGGGTTTGTTGTGGGGATGTTTCAGTTTGGAAAATTGGTGCGTGGCGGCAAATATCTGATAAGGTCGAAACTGGAGGTATGCACGAGCAGCATCGACCAAGCTGTTCATTCCGACGGTGACGGCACAGAATGCGAAGGGGTGTTCGGTGCGGAGATGGCAAATTTCTACGGTTCGTGTAAGATGTTGTGCTTAGATGGAAAGAAGGGTCACTGTCGTCTAGACACACAGCGACAAATGGAGTTGAATAAGAAAATAAGTTGTTGAGGCAACCTGTGCAAACGGGTGTGCGTTGTTTTATTGTTCCGCTTTGTTCACCTGTGCCCTAGTGTCATGACTCGAGGGACATTTCAGGAATTTGGAATGATGCAAATGTAGTTTTTTTGAGAGTTCAGAAAGTTCATATGCTGCTGAAGGCTCAGCGCTATTTTGGGGGTGCATTGCTTGAACAGCTACTTCGGGGCACTGGCTGCTAGAACGCAGAAATTTGGCTTGATGGTAATTATTCTAACTTGGAAGCTTACGTGTGATGAGATGGAAATAATGAGGAGGCTCCAACTAGGTCAGTTCTGCTATTCCTTGCGGCGGAGGCGGCACCGAATACGAAAGGGTGGTCGGTCTAAGGATGCGCGTTGTTATAGTTTGTGCGGTGTTTTGTGGAAAAATCGGAATAACGTTACTGGAATGTACAGATACAGCGGCAGCGGGAGTTGAGTGGGAAAAGTGCGTTATTGAGTTACCCTGTGCAAACTGGTGCAAGTTGATTTGTTTTGCGTGGGTCCGATGTACACTAGGGTTCTGGATGGGGGTATTACAGGCATTTGAACCTATGTGAATGTTGTTTTGCTGCCGACTTCAGGAAGTGCGTTTGTTACAGACGGCCTAGAGTTATTGTGACTGTGGAGTGTTTGTGAAGCTGCTTCGGGGATTTTACTACTGGAGACGGACGTGGATTGGCATAGTAATCGCTTTGTGTTCTGTGGGCTTCCTGTGTGAATAGTTTTGTTTGGAGAATTGGGAGAAGGCGGTTTATGCGTGATGAAGCCGAAACTGTGGGGAGGCTGGGCCAACTTCGTATGCAGTATTTACTGCGGGGAGACAGCACGTGATGCAAAGGGATAGTTGGTGCAACGAATAGTGGCTGTTATGCTTGGCGTGACGTTCTGTGCAGATGTGAAAAGAACGGTCGCTGCCGTTTACAGATACAGTGATGTTTGGAAATAAATGGGGAGGGTGGGTTAGTCAGGTAACCTGAGCAAATTGGTGCAAGCTGGTTCATTGTTTTGCTTTATTTCCAGCTGCGCTAGTGTCATGTCTTGAGAGGCATTCCAGGCACTTGGAGCTATGTGAATGTAGTTTTGCGGCCGAATCCAGGAAGTCCGTTTGCTGCTGAACTCCTAGCATTATTTGGGGGTTGGGGTACTTGAAATGCTGCTTCGGGGCCCTGATTGCTGGGGACGGAAATTGCTTGTCGTAGTGCTCGGGGCGTGTGTTATGTGAATTTGTGGGAACGTTTTTGTTTAGAGAATCAGTTAGTGGACGTGTATGTCTGATGGGGTCCAAATGTTCGGGACTGAACCCACTGCTGTTATGCTATCCAGTGAGGCGGCAACTGCACAGAATGCGAAGGGGTGGTTGGTGTAGATGTTCGGGTTGTTAGGGTTCGTGATACATTTTGTGCAGATACGGGAAGAGGTGTCACTGCCGTTTACAAAAACAGAGACAAGTGGAAATGAGTTGGAGAAGTAGGCTATTGAGCTCAACTGTGCACACGGGTGTGAGCTGCAACTTGGTTCCCATGTACACAAATGGCATGAACTAAGCGGCATTACTGGCACTAGGAGTTATGCAAATGTAATGTTTTTGCTGATTTCAGTACGTGGGTTTGCTATTGGACAGCTAGCTTTATTGTGGACGAGCTGTACGTGAGAAGCTGCTTCGGGGCGCTGACTGCTGGGGGCGGAAATGGCTTGCCGTAGTAGATGCGGTACCTGCTTGGTGAGTTTGTTGTGGGAGTGTCTAAATTTGGAAAGTTGGTGTGTGGCGGGTCGAAACGGTGGTGAGACTTGAGCGGATTCATTTAAGCTTTACAGTAGAGCAGTGATAGGACAAAATGCAAATGGATTGCTGGGGTGGAAGTTTTGGAGCTGTTGGTTGCGTGTACGCTTCGTGCGGGAAAGGGAAGTAGGCTGACTTTTGTGTACATAGAGCAGACACACCGACAGCTGGAGTTACGTGGAGGGAGGGGGAAATCGAGGTGACATATGGAAACTGGTGTGAGTTGATTTGTTTTCCCACTTGCTTCCGAGGTACGCTAGCGCCATTTATCAAAGGCAATCCAGGCACTGAGATATGAAAATGTACGTTTTCTGCCGGTGTCAGTTCGTGCGTTTTATGCAAAAAGCGACTGTTGTTTTTCTGGAAGTCCGGTTTCTGAGGAACCGCTTCGGAGCACTGACCGTTGGAGACAGAAATGCCTTGCTGTATCAGTCCGGGGGCCCATAGTGTGGGTTCTGATGTGGGATTGTCTTAGAGTAAGATGTTCCTGCTTATGGGCTTACGATGAGGTTGAACCGGTGAGCAGCATCAAACGACTTCAGTTGAGCTATTTATTTGGGCGGTTATGGCACAGAATACAAAGCCTTGGTTTTAGCATATGCTAGACTTATGGATTGGGGCGAGTTCCAGTCACTTCGAACTATGCAAATATAGCTTTTCCACCAATTTCAGCTAGTGGGTTTGCTGCTGACATAGAGACGGAAATGGCTTGGTGTAGTAGTTGACCTGTCTGTTATGAAAATGTTTTAGCTTGGAAAATGTGTGCATGGACCTTACGTGTAATGAAGTGAAAACGGTGGGAAGGCTGGAACCACTTCAGTTAAAGTATAATTTGCGGCAGTGATGGGACAATATGCGAAGGTGTCGTTTGTGAAGAGATTTCGGTTGTCAAGGTTTCCATGGCGTTTTGTAAAAGGATGAGACAAATTGTCACTGCGGTCTACAGACACACCAACAGCTGGTGTTGTCTGCGGGAATTAGTTCATTGAGGTAACCTGTACAAACTGGGTTGAGTTGGTTTGTCATTCTACTTTATTTCCCGCTGCACTACTTTACAGGATCTGGGGGCAGTTCAGGCACTTGGGGTTATGTGAGTGTAGTTTTTATGCCGACCTCAGTTAGTCTGTTTGCTCTTAAACGCGTAGCGTCGTGGTGGGGTGCTTTGGGGCAGTGACTGCTGAAGATGGAAATGGCTTGTCGTAGTGGTCGGTGTGAGTGCTTTGTGAGATTGCTCTGGGAATGTTTTAGTTTGAAGAATTAGTGCATGGCGGCTTATATGTGCTTCGGTTGAAAAGATGTGAAGGCCTGCATGATTTCGGTTAAGCTATTTATTGCGGCGGTGACCGCACAGGGTGCAAAAGAATGGCTGGTGTAATGATGGTGATTTTTGTGGTTTGTGTGACATTTTGTGCGAGATTGGAAGAAATGTTACTTGCGGTCTGCAGACAAAGCAGCAGGTGGAATTGCGTGATGAAAGAGGGTTATTGAGGTAACCTGTCTAAATTGGTGTGAGTGTGTTATTTGTTCCGGTTGGTTCGCCAGTACGCTATTGACATGGATCGGGATGGATTCTATGCCCTCAAAGCTAAGTGAGTGTTGTTTTTCTGATATTGTAAGAGAGTGCGTTTGCTGTTGAAGCTCTAGCGTTACTTTGGGGCCGGGGTACGTGAGGAGATGCTTCGCTTCACTGAGTGCTAGAGATGGAAATTACTTGCCTTAGTAGTCCGTTTGGCGGTTTGTTGTGGAAGTGTTTTAGTTTGGAGAGTAGAAGATCAGCGGTTTGCACGTATTGCGGTTCAAACCATAGGGAGACGAGAACGCCTTCAGCTTAGCTATTGACTGCGGCAGTGACAGCAACGAATGCCGAGGCGTGATTGGTAAAGATACCGGCTGATATGAGTTTTGTGGTGCTGTGCGATGCGTTACGAAGAAAGGCCAATTGCGTTTACGTACACAACGACTGCTGGAGTTGAGTGGGAGAAGTGCTTTATTGAGGTAGCCTATGCAAACTGGTGTGGGCTAGTTTATTATCCTGTTTGGTTTGTACGCAAGTGCAATGGATCTGCGACATTCCGGGCATTTGGAGGTGTGTGAATGCAGCTTCTCTGGCAACTTCAGGAAGTGCGTTTGTTGCTAAAAGTCTAACGTTATTGTGATCGTTGGCATACGTAAGGAGCTGCTTAGGGGCACTGACTGTTGGAGACGGAAATGGCTTGCCGTTGTAGATAAGCTATCTGTTTCTTGTGGAAATGTCTTAGTTTGGTGAGTTGGTGTGCGTCAGTTTATGTGTGACGAAGTCAAAACGCGGGGGAGCCTCGCACCACTTCAGTTAAGCCATTTATTGTGAGGGTGACGGCAAAGAAGGCAAAGGGCTGGTTGGTGTTGTGCTGCTGCTTGTTAAGATTTGTGTGACATTATGTGCAGAGATGCAAAGAGCGGTCACCGCCGTCCATGGACACACTGACAGCTGGAGTTGACTGAGGGAAGTGGGTTATTGAGACACGTTGAGCAGGCTGGTGTGAGCTCTTTTATTGGCCTGCTTGGTTTCGCAAGCTAGCTAGTGTTTAGGTTCAGGGGACATTCCAGTAACTTGGAGCCATACAAACGTACGTTTTCTAGAGGCTCCAGAAAAATAGGGGGGCATTCCAGGCCCTTGGAGCTACCTAAATGTAGTTTAATTGCCCATTTCAGGAAGTGCGTTTGTTGCTGAAGGCCTACAGTTATTTGGCCTGTGACGTACTAGAGGATCTGCTATGAAGCACTGACTGCTAGACAAAAAATGGTTTTTACAGTCAAGCGGGCGATTGTTTGCTCTGCATATGCTGTAGGCTGGGGAATTGGTGCGTGGTGGGTTATATATGTGGTGAGAACGGTGGGGCGGCTCAAGCGACTTTATTTAAATTATTCATTGCGGTGGTGATGGCACAGAATGCAAAGCAATAGTTGGTGTGCATGCTGGCTGGCATAGATTTTTGTGAGCTTTTGGGTGGAGATGGGGAGAAGGGTTACTGCCGTGTCCCGTGTACAGGCACAAGGACAGCTGGACGTGAATGGAGGAGGTGGGTTATTGATGTACCTTGTGCAACTTTGTGGGAGTTGGCTCATTTTTTTGGATGGTTTGCATATACGTTAGTGTCATGGACCGGGGAACATTTCGGGCACTTGGAGCTAATGTCAAAGGATGTTTTATGCCGATTTCAGTGTGTGCGTTTGCTGGTGAAGGCGTAGCGTTTTTCTGGCTTTGGGGTACTTGCGAAAGTGATTTGGAACACTGAATGCTAAAGGCGGAAAAAGCTTGCCCTAGGAATGTGGGTGGCGTCGTTTTGTCGAAATGTTTTAGCTTGGAGGTGTGCCGTGAACTGATGCCTGGTGGCTTACCTGTGATGCAGTCGAAAGGGTGGGAACGCTCGAAGAAGTTCAGTTAAGCTATTCATTGCGACGGTGACGACACAGAATGCGGTGGACGTGTTATTTTGTGTGTGAGATTTTGTGCGGAGATGGAAAAGACGTTCACTGCCGCCTGCAGACACAGAGACAACTGGAGTTGAGCGCGGGAATCTGGTTAGTCAAGTAGCCTGTGGTACAAGTTCGTTTATTGTCCAGCTTGATCCCCGTAGGCTTATGTCATGGATCAGGAGGCATGCCAGGCACTTGAAGTTCTGTGAATTCCTGCCAAATTCAGTTAGTGGGTTTGGCGCTGGAGGAGTACTGTTAATCTGAGGGGGGGTAGGTGAGGAGCCGCTTCGGGGCACTGATTGCTGGAGACGGAAGTGGCTTGCCATAATATTTGGGGTGTCAATTTGTTGAGTTTTGCTGTGGGGATGCCTCAGTTTGAAAGGTTGTTACGTGGCGTTTTATGACTGATGGGATCGATACTGTGGGGAGGCGCGAATGATTTCAGTTAAGCTGTTTATTGCGACGGTGCAGACGCGGAATGCGAAGGGGTAATTGATGCAGAGCTGCCAGCTGTTAACGCTACCGTGACATTTTGTGCAGAAATGGAAAGAACGGTCATTGCTGTATACAGACATAAGGACAACTGGAGTTGAATGGGGGAACTGGCTTAGTGAGGTAACCTGCGCAAACTGGTTTGCGCTGGTTAATTGTTTCACGTGCTTCTCCCGTACACTGGTGCTATGGACCGGGGAGCATTCCAGGTACTTGGAGGTATGTGAATATAGGTTTTATGTCTTGCTTACTTCAGAAAGTGCGTCCGCTGCTGAAGGTGTAGGTTCTTTTTATGTATTGCTTTAAAAGCTGATTCGACCCACTGGGTGCTAGAGCCCATAAAAAGTTTGGTGTAGTAGTCGGTGGCCATGTTGTGAGGCGTCTCCTAGTAAGTTTTTCGTTGGGAAAATTGGTGTGTAGCGGTTTATGTGTGGTGGGATCGACAAGTTGCGGAGGCTCGAACCATTTCAGGTAAGCTATTCGTTGTGACAGTGACGGTACAGAACGCGAAGCGATGGTTGATGTAGAGATGCCGCCTGTTCCGGTGGATGTGACGTTTTGCGCGGAGAAGGGAAGAACAATTACGGCGGTCTACAGACAACAAAAACTGGAGCTGAGTGGAGGTAGTGGGTTATTAACGTAACTTGTGCAAACTGGTGTGGATTGGTTGATTGTTCTGTTGCGTTCCGCCGTGCATTAGTGTCATGGATGGGGGCATTCCAGGCGCTTGCGGCTCTATGAGTTTTGCTTATCTGCTGAATTCAGAAAGTGCGCTAGTTGCTGAAGGCCTAGACTTATTTTGATGGTGGCGTTTTTGAGAAGGTGCCTCAGGGCACAGCCCGCTGGAGACGAAAATGGCTTGTCGAGTGTTTGTGGCCTGTGTTATGTGGATTTGTGGGAATGTTTTTATTTGGAGAATCAGTGAATGGACGCCTTTGTGTGATGAGGTCCAAACGTTGGGGAGTAAAGCCACTGCTGTTATGCTATCCATTGAGGCGGCAACTGCGTAGAATGTGAAGGGGTAGTTGGTTTAGATGTTCGGGTTGTTAGGATTCGTGATACATTTTGTGCAGATATGGGAAGAGGTGTCACTGCCGTTTACAAAAACAGAGACAAGTGGAAATGAGTTGGAGAAGTAGGCTATTGAGCTCAACTGTGCACACGGGTGTGAGCTGGTTTCTTGATCCAATTTGATTTCCCTGTACGCAAGTGTTATGGATTGGGGGTATTCCACCCGAAGCTATGTGATAGTAGTATTTCTGCCAACTTGAGTTCGTGCGTTTGCTGCTGAAGGCGTAGCATTATTTTGGAGTAGGGTACTTGAGATGCTGTTTTGGGGCCATGGCTGTTAAAAACGGAAATTGCTTTAGTAGTCGTGTGCTGCTCACGGCCTAGCGTTATTTTGGTGGTGGGGTACTTGAGGAACTGCTTCGCGGCACTGAGTGCTGGAAATGGAAATGGCATGCCGCGATAGTCAATGTGCCTGTTTTGTGGGTTTGTTGGAAGAGTGGTCTAGTTTAGAAAATTGATGCGTGGCGGCTTACATGTGAAAAAGTCGAAACAGTGGGACTTTAGCCAGTTACGTAAGGCTATTCATTGCAACTGTGACAGCACAGATGGCGAATGGTGGTTGGTGTAGATATGCAAGTTGTTAGGGTTTGTGCGACATTTTGTGCAGAGATGGGAAGAACGTCCATTGCCGTCTAGAGACACATCAACAGCTGGAGTTGAGTAGGAGTGGGTTATATAGGTGACCTGTGCAAACTAGTGTGTTGGATTTTTGTTGCTCTTGGTTGCAATCTTCACAACTGTAAAGGTTTGGGAGATATTCCAGGAACTTGGGGCTATGTAAATATAGTTTTTCTCCTTACTTTAGAAAGTGTGTTTGCTGCTGAAGCCCGAACGCAATTTTAACGCTGGGTGTTTGACGAGCTGCTTTGGGGCACGGAGCGATTGAAACGGAAATGGGTTCCCGTAGTACTGTGGGTGTCTGTTTTGTGGAGTTTGTTGTGAAATATTTTACTTTGGACAATTAGTCTGTGGCCGCTTATGTGACATGATGTCCAAATGATGGAGAGCCTAAAACGACTTCAGATAAGCTATTCATTGCTGCGGTGGTGTTACAGAATGCTATGGTGTAGTTGGTGTTGAGATGCCGTTTATTATGGTTTGTGAGGTGTTTTGCATAGAGAATGGAGAAAGGGTTACTGCAGTGTACAGGCACAGGAACCTCCGGCGTTAAGTGGTTAAAGTGGCTTATTAGGGTAACCTGTTCAAACTGGTGTGAGTTGATTTATTGTTCTGCTTGGTTCGCTTGTACGCTACTGTTATTAGTTTGATGTCATCCTAGTCACTTGGAGCTATATAAATATATGTTCTCGGACGGCTTCAGGAAGTGTGTTGCTGCTGAAAGCCTAACGTTTTTCTGGGAGTGTGATACTTGGGGAGTGGTTTCCGGAGATTAAATACTGTTGACGGAATTGTCTTGCAGTGATTTGTTGGGGAATAAGTTTTGTGAGGTTGCTAGGGGAATGCTGTAATTTAAAGAAATGGTGCGCGGCGGTATATCTGTGGTAAGATTGTAACGGTGAGATGGCTCCTGCCACTTCAGTTGCGGTAGTCATTGCGGCGGTGATGGCACAAAACGAGAAGGGGCCGTTGGTGTTGAGATGCCGGGTGTTGCGGTGGGTGCGACGTTTTTTGCGGGTTTGAGAAGAACGGTCATTGGAGTGTACAGATACAGCGACAGCTGGAGTTGAGTGCGGGACTTGGGTTATTGAGTTAACCCGTGCAAACTGGTATGAGCTGGTTGATTGTTTCATAATGTTTTCCCGTACGCTAGTGTCATGAACCAGGCGGCACTCCAGGCATGTAGATCTATGTGTACGCAATTTTCCTCTTGAATTCAGTTTGTGCGTCAGCTGCTGATGCCGTAATGGCATTTGGGCTGGGATTACTTGCCCCGCTATTTCGAGGCACTGCCTGCTAGAAAAGAAAATGTCTTGCCATAGTAGTCAGCTTGAGTGCTCTTGGCTTTGTTGGAAGAATGTTTTCGGTTAAAGAATTGGTGTGTGAAGGCTTGTGTGCGATGAGGTGGAAACGTTGGGAAGGCTCGAACCACTTCGTTTGAGCTATTCATTGCGGCAGCGACGGCAAAAAGTGTGAAGATGTGAGTGGTGTAGAGATGCTTGTTGTAATGGCTCATGTGACGTTTTCCACGCAGAACCGTCACTGGAGTCCACAGACACAGCGAAAGCTGGACTTGATTGCGGGACCATCCGTTATTCAGGGATCCTGTGCAGTTTGGTTTGAGGTGGTTTATTGTTCTGCTTGCTTTCCCCGTACTGTAGTGTCATGGCTGCGTGGAATTCTACGTACAAGGAACTATGTGAATGTACATGTTTCGCTGGTTTCAGAATGTGCGTTGTCTGCTGAAGTTGTAGCATTTTTTCAGGGATTGGGTTACTTCAGGAGATGTTTCAGGGCGTTGACTGTTGAAGACGGAAATGGCTCGAGAAGTGGTCTGGGTGTCTGTTTAGTGAGATTGTTGCTAGAGGGATTTCATTAGAAGAATTGTTGCATAGCGGCTTAAGTGTAATTGGATCGACGCGGTGGGGGTTCGACCTATTTTAGTTAAGCTATAACTGTGGCCTTCATGACACAGAAAGCGAAGGGTCGGTTGGTGCAGAGATGCTGGTTGTTAGGGTTTGTGTGACAATTTGTTGGGAGATGGGAGGAACGGCCACTGCCGTTTATACGGGCATCGACAGCTAGCGTTGACTGTGGAAAGTGGATTACTGAGGTAGCCTGTGGAAACTGGTGTGATGTGGTTACTGTTTCGCCAGATTCCCATGTACGCTAGTATCATGGATTGGGAGGCATTCGAAACACTTGGAGTTATGCGGCTGTGGTTTTCTGCCGACTTCAGCGCGTGCGTATGTTGCTGAACGCCACGGCTAGTTTGGGAATGGGAGGCTTGAGGAGCTTACATGGGGCACTGAGTGGTAAAGACGGAAAAGGCTTCCTGTAGAGGTCGGGCTGTCTGGTTTTTGTTAAGGAAATGTTTTATGTTAGACAGCTGATGCGTGGCCACTTTCTTGAAATGAGCGCGACGTTTTGCGGAGGCTTGAGCTACATCAGTTAAATTGCCTGCGGCGCTGACGGCACACAGTACAAAGGGGTGGTTGGTTTGGAGATGCTGTTGTTAGAATTGGTGTGATGTTCTTTTGCAGAGATGGGGAAACGGTCGCTCTCATGTACAGATAGCAATAGGTGGAGTTGAGTGGAGAATGTGGGTTATTGAGGTAACCTGTGCAAGCTGGTGTGAGCTGGTTTATTGTTCCTCTTGGTTCCTCCGTACGCTAGTGTTATAGATCGGAGGGAATTCCAGGAGGCATTTGGAGGCGTGTGAATGTAGCTGTTCTGTCGAGTTGAGAAAGTAAGTTTGTTGCTGATGGCCTAGCGTTGTTTTTGCAGTAAGCTACATGAAGTGCAGTCTCAAGGAACTTGCTGCTACAGAAGGAAATGGCTCCGTGTGGAGATTGTGGTAGTTAAGGTTTGTGCGGGAGTTTTCCGGCAGACAGGGAAAGTCGTGACTGTAGACATAGCAACGGCTGGAGATATGCGAAAATGTTGATTATTGAGATAATTTGTGCAAACTAGTGCGAGCGGGTTTATTGTTCAGTTTTGTTCTCCCGTACGATAGTGTCATGGCTTTGCCCGCATTCCAGGTACTTTGGGCTACGTTAAAGCAGTTTTTCTTGCGTCTTCAGAAAGTGCGTTTGTTCCTGAAAGCCTCGTGCCTTTTGAGGGGAAGGAGCTGTTTTTTTGCACTGAATGGCGAAAAAGGAAGAGGTCTGCGCAAGTAGTCCGCGTGTGGGTTTGCAGGCCTATTCTGATTTGAAGAACCGGCGCGTGGCGGCTTATGCGCGATGAACTAGAAAATCTGGGGAGGTTCGAAGGATTTCAGTTAAGCTGTTGATTGCGATGGTAACGGCACAAAATTCGGAAAGGGGGCCGCTGTAAAGATCCGCGTTGTTAAGGGTTCTGTGATGTTTCTTGAAACGATGGGGAAAACGGGGATTGCCGTCTACACACACAATGGCACCTGGTGTTGAATGAGGGAAATGGGTTATTGAGGTACCCTGTGCAGCCAGGTGTGGCTTGTTTTATTGTTCCGGTTAGTTCTTGTGTACGCCAGTGTCATGGCTTGTCGGGTAGTCTACCTAAAGTTATGTGAATTTGATTTTTTCCCGGTTTCAGGGCGTGTGTTTGTTGCTGAGGTGGTAGTGCTATTTTGGGGATAGAGTACTTGAGGAGCTGTATCGGAGCACTGACTACTGAAGACGAAATGGCGTGTCGTTGTAGTTTGCATGTCTGTTTGTTGTGGGGACGTTTTAGGTTGGAGACCCAGTGCATGGCGGCTTATATCTGATGAAGTCAAAACGATTGGAGGCTCATGACACTTTAATTACGTTATTCATTCTGGCGCTTATGGCACAGAAAGGAAAAAGAATGGTAGGTTTACATATGCCGGTTGCTATGGTTCGTGTGGCGTTCTGTGCAGATATGGGGCAAACGGTCATTGGAGTTTAGAAACACAGCGGCAGCTGGAGTTGAGTGCGGGAAGTGGATTAGTAAGGTAACCTGTGCTAAACGGTGTGAGTTCGTTTGTTGCTCTGCTTGGTTCCCATGTATGCTGGTGTCATGGATTGGCTGGAATTTCAGGCACTTAGAACGATGTGAATGTAGGCTTCCTGCGTACTTTAGGAAGTGGGTTTGTTGCTGAAGGCATAATGTTGCTTTGGGGTTGGATTACATGAGAAGCCGCTTCAAAACAATGAGTGCTGGAGACAAAAGTGGCTTGCTGTAGCAATCGGCGTGTCTATCTTGCTGCTTTGTTGTGGAAAACTTTTAGCTTGGAGCAGTGGTCAGTGGTAGCTTTTGTGTAATGCAATCGAAACGATGAAGTGGATCGAAACGGTTGAGCTCGGCTATTCATTTGCGGCGGTGATAGCACAGAAACAAAAGGGGTCGTTGTTGTTGATATACTGGTTATGGTTTTTGTGACACTTGTACGGAGAAGGGAGGAACATTCACTGACATGTACAGACAAAGCGACAGCTGCAGTTAAATTCGGGAAATGGGTTATTGGGGTAGCCTATGCAAACAAGTGTCAGCTGGTTCATTGCTCTTGTTGGTTTCTATGTGCACTACTGTTATGTAGCGGGGGGACATTCCTGGCACTTGGAGTTATCTTAATGCAATTTTGCTGCTTAACTCAGCTGGTGCGCTTGCTGTTGAAGGCCTATCCTAATGGTGGGATTAATTGATGAGCTTCTCAGGGGCACTGCCTGCTCGAGAGAAAAATGATTTGCCGTAGTTGTCGGGATGTCTGTTTGTTGTGAGAATGTTTTAGCTTGGAGAAGTGGTGTGTGTCGGCTCACCGATAATGCGGTCAAACCTGTGGAGGGGCCTGAGCAACTGCAGTTAAGCTATGCATTGCGACAGTGACGGCACAGATTCAAGAAGGTTTGGTATGAAAATGCCGTCTGCTATGGTTCGTACAACGTTTTGGGTGAAGATACGAGAAACAATAAATGGTTTTTACGAACACTGCAACCATTGGAGTTCAATAGGAAAAAATATTTTTTGAGATATTCTGTGCAAACCGGGGTAGGTTGGTCTTTTCTTCTGCTTAGATCCCACTCACGGCAGTTCGATGGATTGGGCGCATTCTAGGCACTTGGAGATGTGTGAATGTACTTTTTCTCGGGCCTCAGGAAGTGCGTTTGCTGCTAAAGGCCTAGTGGTTTTTTGGGGGTGGGTTACTTGAGGCCTTGCTTAAGGGCACTGATTGTTGGAGACGGAAATTACTTGGCGCAGTAGCCGGAGTGAGTGCTTTCTCGGTTGTTTTAGATACGCCTGCTGTCGTTGTTTGTGTGACGTTTAGAAAGGAGATAAAAAGTATGTTTGTTACCGTGTACAGACACAGCGACAGCTGCAGCTGAGTAGAGGAAGAGGGTTAATGGGATAGCCAGCGGAAAGTGGTGTGAGTTGATTGGTTGTTCTCCTTGGTTTTCGTGTAGGCTAGTGTCATGAATCAAGGGAAATTCTAGGCACATGGAGCTATGCAAATAAACTTTTTCTGCCGAGTTTAGGAAGTGCGTTTGCTGCTGAAGGCGAAACGTTCTTTTGCGGTGGGGGTGGATAAAGAGCTGCATCGGGGCACTGACTGCTGGTGCTGGAAATGGCTTGGCGTAGTAGTCGGAGTGTGTGCTTTCTCAGTTGCTGTACATACGCTGATTGTTATGATTCGTGTGAGGTTTTGGGTGTACATAAGAACGATCGTTGCTTTCTACAGGCACAGCAAAAGTTGCAGGTGAGTGGAGGAAGAGGTTTATTAAGATAACATGTGCAACCTGGTGTTAGTTGGCTTACTGTTTCGTCTGGTTTCAATGTACACTAGGGTCTTGAAGTGGGTGTCACTACGGGCACATTGAGCTATTTGACTGTAGCCTTTCCGCCAATATCAGTTCGTGCGTTTGCTGCTGAACGCCTACAGTTATTTTGGGGGTGGTGTACTTGAGGAGCTGCTTTGGGGCACTGATTACTTGAGACATAAATGATTTGCTGTTAGTAGTCGGGGTGCCTGGTTTTTGGGTAGCGGTGTGGGAATGGCTTGGTTTAGAAAATTGGTGCGCGGAGTTTTTTGTGTGATGGGGTCGGAACAGTCGGAAGGCCTGAATCACTTCAATTAAGCTGTTCATTGTGCGTATAACCTTACAGAGTGCGAAAAAATGTTTGGTGCAAAAATGCTGGCTGTTCTGGTTCGTGTGACGTTTTGTTCGAATATTGGAATAAGAGTCTTTGCCGTCTGCAAGACACGGCGATAGCTGGAATTGAGCGGAGGAAGTGGGTTACTCAACTATCCTATCCAAACTGGTTTCAGTTTTCTTGCTGTTTGGGTTGCTTACCTCATCCAGTAGCCTAACGGACTGGGGGTCAATCTGCCTACATGGAGCTGTGTAAATGTAGCTTTTATGTCGACGCCAGCAAGTGCGTGTGCTGCGGGAAGCCTACCGTATTTTTGGGGTGGTGTTCTAGAGGAGCTGATTCGTGGCACTAAGCCCTGAAGACTGAGGCGGTTTGCAATAGTAATGAGGGTACCTGTTTTGTGTGTTTGTCCTCAGAATATACTAGCTTGGAGAATTGATGCATTGCCTGTTATGTATGATGAGGTGGAAACGGTGGATGTTTTTCAACGGCTTCATTTAAGCTATTCATTGTGGCGGTGACGTCACAAAATGCGAAAGAATGCTTATTGTCATTGTTCTTATAACGCTTTGTGAAGATATGCGATGAAGAGTCACTCCAGTTTACAGCAACGGCGACTGCTTGAGTTGAGTGCAAGAAGTGGGTTATTGAGTAGTTTGTGCAAACTGGTGTGAGTTGGTTTATTGTTGCGCTTGGTTGTCATGTACGCTGGCGTCATCGATCGGGGGCTATCCCAGTCACTTGGAGCTATGTGAACGTAATTTTCCTGCTGATCTCAGCTAGTGGGCTTGCTGCTAAAGGCGTACAGTTATTTTGGGGTCGGAGTATATGACGAGCTGCGCTGGGGCACTGGCTGCTGGAGATGGAAGCGGCTTGCCATAACAATTCCGGTGTTTGTGTTGGGCGTTTGTTGTAGCAATGTTTTAGCATGAAGAACTGGTACGTGGTAGCTTCTGTCTGATGGGATAGAAAGAGTGTGAAAGCTCGAACAACTTCAGCTAAGCTGTTCATTGCAGCGGTGATGGCACAGAAAGTGATGTGGTGGGTGGTTGTGTGTCATGTGTTGTTTCGTATGGAAATGGGAAGAACGGTCACTATTGTTAAAACACACAGCGTCAGCTGCATTTGGGTGAAATGGGTTTTTGACGTGACCTGTGCAAACTCACGCGAGTTAACTTACAGTTTTACTTGGTTGCCTTGTAAGCCAGTGTCATGGGTACGGCTGCATTTCAAGAACTTTGAGCAATGTAGTTTTTCAGCTGGTTTCAGTTTGTTGGCTTGCTGCTGAAGACCTAGCGTTATTTTGAGTGTGGGATATTTGAGGAGCCTCTCTAAAGCACTGACTGCTAGAGACGGAAATGGCTTGCCATAGTAGTGTCGGTATCTGTTTCGTAGCTTGTTGTGCGATTGTTTTTGTTTGGAGAGTTGGTGTATGGCGGCTTTTGTGTGATGGAGTCAAAACGGTAGGAAGGCTCGACCGACTTTAGATAACCTATCCATTGCGGCATTGACGGGACCGAATGACAAGGTGTGGAGTTAAGTGGAGGAACTGGACTATTGAGGTAACCTGTTCAAACTGGTGTGAGTTGGTTTATTGTTCTGCTTGATTGCCGTCTACGCTAAAGTAATGCGCCAGGTTGCATTCCAGCACTTGAAGCTGTGTGAATCTACTTTTCTGCCGACGTTTGGATGTGGGCTTACTGCTGAAGGGTTAGCGTTATTTCGGGGGTTGGGTGTATGACGATCTGCATTGGGGAACTGCCTGCTAGAGACGGAAAAGGCTTGCTGTATCAATTTGGTTGTGTGTTTTTTGAATTTATTGGGGTGTTGTTTTAGTTTGGAAGGTTGATGCCTAAGAGCTTACGTGTGATGCAGTAGAGAGGCTCAAACCACTTCAATGTAACTATTCACTGCGGCGATGACAGCACAGAATGTGGAGAGGTAGTTGGTATAAACATGCGGGGTGTTATGATTTGTCTGGCTTACAGGCACAGCAGCAGCTGGAGTTGAGTGGAGAAAGTGAGTTATTGAGGCAACCTGTGCAAACTGGTGCGCGTTGGTTTATTGTTCCGGTTGCTTGCCTCGTATCCTAGTCTCATGGTTTGTGGGGCATTCCAGGCACTCTGATCTATTTGAATGCAATTTTTCTGCACATGCCAGAACGTGCGTTTGTTGCTGTCCAAGCGTTATCTTGGAAGTCGGATCTTCTGGAGGGATTTCGGGCAACTAACTACTGGCGAAAGAAGATGGCTGTTCATAGTAATTGGGACCTTTGTTGTAATAATATCCAACTTTGGAGAATTGGTGCATGGTAGTTTATGGGTGCTTTGGCGCAAACGCTGGGAGGCATCAACCATTTCGAAAAAAGCAATTCATTGCGGCGGTGATTGTTGTAGGGATGCAGGTTGTTGTTGTTAGTATGACCTTTTTTGCGGAGATCGGAAAGACAGCCACTGTGCTCTACGAACACAGCGGCAGCTGGAGTTGAATGGTGAAAGTTGATTATTGAGGTAACTTGTGAGAACTGGGTTGAGTTAGTTTATTGTTTGTCTTGGCTCCAATCCAGTTTAGTGTCATGGATGACAGGCATTTTAGGTACTTGGGGCTATGTATATGCAGGTTGCTGCTGAATTCAGCTGGTACGTTTGTTGGTGAAGGCGTATCGTTATTTTGAGTGTAGGGTACGTGAGGATCTGTTTGGAAACTTGGTCTGTTGGAGAGGGAAATGCCCCTAGTATTCGGGTTATCTCATTGTGGGAATGCTTTAGCTTAGAGTAGTATGTGGCGGCTTGCGTGTGATGGGCTCGAAACGATGAAGAGGCTGGAATTACTTGAGTTAAACTATTCATTTCGGTGGTGACAGCACATAATGGAGTGGTTGCTGTTTGTTGCTATGGTTTGTGTGAGGTTTCGTGCAGCGATGGGAAAACGGTTACTGCTACAGACACAGCGGGAGCTGGATTTGTTGGCGAAGTTGGCTATTGAAAAATTTTGTGCAAACTGGTGTGAGTTGGCTTATTGGCCAGGTCGTTTGCTTCATGTTCAAGTCTTTTCGACAGAAGGCTTTCCAGGGACTTGATCTATGTGAATGTAGTTTTCCTGCCTATTTCAGAATGTGAGTGTGCCGCTGGAGACCTACTGTTATTTTGTGGGTCGTAAGCTAGTTGGGGAGCTTTTTCGGGGCACTAACTCGTGAAGACGGAGATGGCTTGCCGTAGTGGTCGGGGTGTCGTTTTGGTGCGTTTTGCTGTGGGACAAGTTTTGTCTAGCGAGTACGTGCGTGGCCGATTATGTGTGATGAGATGGAAACGGTGGAGAGTTTTCAACAGTATCCTTTAAGTTATTGATTGTTCCGGTGACGTCACAGAATGCGAAAGGTTGGGTGATGTCGAGATGCTCACTTTTATGATTCGTATAACGCTTCGCGCAGATAGACGATGAACAATCGCTTGCGTTTACTGGCACGGCGACCTCTGTAAATGAGGGAAGTGGGTTAGTATGGTAGCTTGTAAACTGGTGTGAGCTGGTTTATTGTTCCGTTTGGTTCCCATGTACGCTAGTGCCATGTATCGGGGGGCATTATAGTCACTTCGGGCTATGTGAATGTAGATTTTCTGCCGGTATCAGCTAGTAGGCTTGCTATTAAAGGTCTAGCGTATTTTTGATAGAATATATGACGAGCTGCTTTGGGGCCCTCGCTGCTGGAAATGGAAATAGCTTGCCATAACACTGGAAGCGTTTTTGTTGTGGGTTTGCTGTAGTTTGGAGAATTGGTGCGCGGTAGATTGGGTGTGGAGTCGAAACGGTGGGAAGGCTCAACCCACTTCAGTTAAGCTGGTGATTCCAGCCCTGCAAGCACAGAATACAAAGGGATAACTGGTGTGGAGGTTCTGGTTGCTAAGGTTCGTATGACGTTTTTTTGAGAGATGTGAAGAATAAGCGCTGCAGTCTATGCGCACAATGACAGCTGGAGCTGAACGGAAAGTGGGTTATCGAGGTTACCTTTGCAAATTGGTGTGAGTTGATGTATTGTTCCACTTGGTTCCCACGTACGCTATTGTCATGAATCGGAGGCATTCGAGACGCTTGGAGCTATGTAAATGTAGTTTCCTGCCGATGTCAGCTTGTGCGTTTGCTGCTGAAGCCCTAGCATTATTTTGTGATGGGGTACTTGAGTGCTTATGGACACGCCCTGATGGAGATGCAAATTGTGTGCCGAAGTAGTTTGCATGTGTTTTGTGTGAAGCTGTTGTAAGAATACTTCAGTTTGGAATCATTGTGTGGCAGCTTATACGTGATGTGGTCCAAACAGTGAGAGGCTGGAACCACTTCTAGGATTACGGCTGCCACCAGCGAAAATGCGAAGGCGTGGTTAGTGCGGATATGATTTTTGCTATGGTTCGTGTGCGGTTTCGTGCCGAGATTGGAAGAGCTGCTAATGCCGTTTACAAACACAGCTGCAACTGGAATTTAGTGGGGAAAGCGAGTTGTTGCGGTAACTTGTCCAAACTTGTGTGTGTTGTTTGCCAGTCCTGTTGCTCGGCTCATATCCTAGTCTCATGGACTGGGGAGCTTTCAGATACTTGGAGCTATGTGAGTGTAGTTTTCCTGCTTACTGCAGAAAGTGGGTTTGCCGCTGGAGACATACTGTTAAGTTGTGGGTTGTATGCTACTTGGGGAGCTGCTTCGGGCCACTAACACCCAATGACGGAAGTGGCTTGCCGCAGTAACCGGTGTGTCTGTTTTGTGAGGAGATATTTTAGGAGTGTTTCCGTTTAAAGAATTGGTGCGCAGAGGCTTATCTACGATGAGTTGGAAACGATGGAGCGTTTTCACAGGCTTCAGTTAAGTTATTGATTGCGGCGGCGATCGCACAGACTGCGAAGAGGTGGTTGATTCAGAGATTGTCATTGCTATTGTTCTTGTGACGTTTTATGCAGATATACAATGAGCCTTCACTCCCGTCTACATTGCCGGCGACAGCTGGAGTTGAGTTGGGGACGCGGGTTATTGAGGTAGCTTGTGCATACTGGTATGAGTTGGTTTGTTCTTATGAACGCTAGTGTCATAGATAGGAAGGTATTCCAGGCACTTGGAACTATGTGAATGTTGCATTACTGCCGAAAGACTGTGAGATTTCTGCTGAAGGCCTGGAGTTTTGGTGAGGGGATGGCGTACTTGAGGTGTTGCTTTGGGGCACTGAATGCTGGAGACAGAAATAACTTGACTTAGTAGTGTTGGTGCCTGTTTGTTGTACGAATATTTTTGTTTGAAGAGTTGGCATATGGCGGCATGCGTATGATAGGTTTGAGACGGTAAGAAGCCTCGAACCAGGTTCGATAATCAATTTATTGCGGCAGCCACGGCACAGCATGGGAGGGAGCCTTGTGGTTTTCTGCCGACTTCAGGATGTAGGTTGCCTACAGAAAGACTTGCGTTATTTAGCTGATAGTATCTGATTTGGGCCAGTGCCTGCTGAAGACGAAAATAATTGGCTTGCCGTAAAAGTGTGGGTATCGGTTTATTGCTGTTACTCTGGGACTGGTTTAGTTTGAAGATTTGGTTCGTGGCAGCGTATGTGTGAGCACGTCGAAACTGTGCGAAAAAGCAAGGCACTTTATATAAAACTTTCACTGCTTCTGTGATGGAACAGAATGCCAGGAGTTGTTTGATGCACATATTGTTGTCGTTATGATTTGTTACATTTTGTGGATAGACGGGAAAAACGTTCACTGCCGTTTGCAGACACAGCAACAGCTGGAGTTGCGTCGGGAAAGTGAGGCATTGAGCTAGCCAATTAAAACTGATGCAAAGTGGTTTATTCTTCCACTAGCTTTCCATGTACCGTGGTGTCATGGCCTGGAGGGCCTTCAAGGCACATGGATCTATGTGAATGTAGTTTTGCTGCCGATTTCAGAAAGTATGTTTGCATGTGAGGTCGGAGGCTTAGTTTGCTGGTGGAGTACATGAGGAGCTGCTTGAGGGCATTCAGTGTTGGGATGGAAAATGCCTTTCCGTAGTGCAAGGGGTGTCTGCTTGTTGTGGGAATGTTTTGTTTTGGAGAATTGGTGCGTGGGAACATATGTGTGATGAGGTCGAAATGATGGGAAGTCTCTGACGGTTTCAATTAAGCCATTGATTGCAACACCGAAGGTATAGAAAGCGAAGGGGTGGTTGTTGCAGCGATGCTGGTTGTTATCGTTTGTGTGAAGTTTAATGCGGAGATGAGAAGAACGGTCACTGGCATGTAAAGACACAGCCACAGCTGGAGTTGAGTGCGAGAGGTGGGTTAGTGAGGTAACCTCTGCAAACTGGTGTGTGTTGGCGTTTTGTTCCGAGTGGTTGCTATATACGCTAGTGTCATGGATTAGAACACAATTGGAGCTATGTGAATGCATTTTTAATGTCGGCCTCAGCTAGTGCGTTTGGTGATGAAGCGTTAGTTTTTTATTGTAATACTTGAGAAGCTGCTTTTCGGAACTGACTACGGGCGACGGCAATTGCTTAGGTGTCTGTTTTGTTTTTTGTTTTGGGAATGTTTAAGTTTGGGGAATTAATGCGTAGGACCTTATGTGTGACGAGGAAGAAACGGGGGAGATGCGAGAATAACTTAACGTAAGCTGTTAATTGCGTCGGTGACAGCACAGAACGCCACGGGGTTGTTCATGTAAAGATGGCGGTTGTCTGTGAGGCTTCATGCAAAAGTGGAAAAACCGGTAACTGTTGTCTACAGACACAGAGACAGCTGGAGTTGATGGGGAAAAAATGGGTTATTGAGGTAACCTGTGCAAACTGTTGTGCATTTGTTTATTGTTCCTCTTGTTTCCCATGTATGCTAAGTTCATGAATTGGGAGGCATTTGAGACACTTGGAGTTATGTAACTGTACGTTCTGGCCCATTATCAGTACGTACGTTTGTTGCTAAAAGCATAGTTTTATTTTGATGTTAGGATATGTGCGAAGCTGCCTCGCGGAAGTGCCACTGGTGTGCCTTAGTTTCTTGTTACACTAGGTTCCCCTGTACGCCAGTGTCGTGGATCGGGAGGCTTTTCAGGCACTTGCAACTGTGAAAGTGTAGTTTTGCTACCGACCTCAGCTAGTACGTTTGCTGCTGAAGGCGTAGCGTTATTTTGGGGCTGATATACTTGAGAAGGAGCGTTAGGTTGCTGATTGCTGGACACTGAAATGGCTTGCCGTCGTAGTCAGGGAGGGTGTCTGTTTGTTGTAGGCATGTTTTGACTTGGAGCCTTTGTGTGTGCCTGCCTATATGTGATGTCAAAATGAAAAGGTGCTTCGAACCATTTTAGTTAGGCTATCCATTACGGCGGTGACGGTACAGATTGGGAAGGCGTGGTTGGCGTAGAAATGCTGGTTGTCAAGGGTCGTGTGACGTTTTGTGCAGAGATGGGAAGAAGGGTCACTTGGCGTGCACACACACAGAAACAGCTGGAGTTAAGTCGGATAAGTGTGTTATTGAGGCAGCCTCTGAAAAGTGGTGAATCGGTTTATCGTTTTCTTTAGTTCCCATAAACGCCACTGGCATGGATCGGGGGTATGGTGGTATTCCAGGCACATGGAGCTATGTGGATGTTGTTTATCTGTCGACGTCAGTATGTGTGTTTGCTGCTAAACGCGTAACTTTATTTTGGGAGCGGTGTATTTGAGGAGTTGCTTTGGGGCATTGACTCGCGGAGCCAAAAGGCCTTGCGATAGTGGTCTGGATGTCTGTTCTTTTTGGACTTGTTTCAGTTAGGAGTATTGATGCGTCAGGGCTCCTGTCTGGCAAAGTCAAAAAGCGGGGGAAGCTCGAACGACTTCAGTTCAACTACTACTTGGGGCGGTGACGGGGCAGAAGGCGAAGGCGCAATCGCTGTAGAGATGCTGGTTTTCATGCGTCATGGGACGTTTGTTGTAGATGTGGGAAGAGCAGTTACTGCCGTCTAATGACGTAGCGACATCTGCAGTTGAGTGGGGAAAGTGGGTTATTGAGATGGGCTGGGGCAAACTGGTGTGCATTGGTTTATTGTTTTTTATTGTTTCAACGTACGCTAGTGTTATGGATTGGGAATTATTGCGGGTATTTGAAGTTGCGTAAGTGTATGTTTTTGCCGAGTGCAGAAAGTGCGATTGTTGCTAAATGCGTAGCGTTATTTTAGGGTTGACGTACTTGATGAGGTGCTTCGGGGCACTGCGTGTTGAAGACAAAACTAAGGAGCCGTAGTATTCTGTGTGTTATGTGGATTTGTGGGCATCTTTTGATTTGGAAAATTGATGCGTGGTAGCTTATGTACGATGGGGTCGAAAGATTGGGCAGGCTCGAACATATTCAGTCAAGCGACTCATTGCAGCGGGGACGGCACATAGCGCAAAGACGTGGTTGCGACTAGTTGTTGCTCGTGTGATATTTTGTCAGGAGAAGGGAAGAACGGTCAATACTGTCATTAGACACAGCGGGATCTCCGCTTAAGTGCGGAACGTGGTTTATTGAGGTAGGCTCTGCAAATTGATATCAGTTGGTTTATTGCTGCTTTTGGTTACGATATAATCTAGAATCACAAATTGGGAGATTTTTTAGGCACTTGGGGCTACGTGAGTTTTTCTTGCCGACCTCAGGAAGTGTGTTTGCTGAGGAAGGCACACTCTTATTTTGGAGGTGGGGTGCTTCGTGGTATTGATTTCTGGAGATGAAAATGGCTTGCCGTAATAGCCGGTTTCTGTGTTTTGAGGCGGTTGTTGTGGTGTTGCTGTAGTTTGGAGAATTGGCGCATGACGGTTCGTGTGTGATGAGGACGGCACGGTGGCAAGGCTCGAGCCACTTCAGTTAACCTAGTGATTGCAACAGTGATGGCACAGCATGCGAAGGGGTGGTTGGTGCAGAGATGCTGGTTGTTGTGGTTTGTGTGGGACTTTGCTGCAGGCATGGGAAAAACTTCACTACTGTATACACACATAGAGACAGCTGGAGTTGAGTGAGGAAAGTGGGTTATTGAGGTAGCATGTACAACGTGGTATGAGTTGGGCTATTGCTCCGCTTAGTTTCGCTGAACGTGAGTGCCACGAGTCGGGAGGCACTAAAAGGACTTGCAACTGTGCAAATGTAGTTTTTCTCCTAAGTTCAGGAAGTGTGTTTGCTGCTGAAGGCATAACGCTATTTTGTGTGTGGCATACTTAAGGAACTGTTTGGGAGACTGAGTGTTTGAGACAGGAATGGGTTGGTTATAGTTGGGATGTCTCTTTTGTGAAGTTTGTTGTGGGAGTTTTTTTGTTTGGAGAATTGGTGTGTTGCGGCATGTGTAATGGGGTCAAAACGCTGCTAAGGCTCGAACGAGATATGTTGAACTATTCATTGTAACAGTGAGGGCACAATGCAAAGGGGTTGTTTGTATAGATATGCTTGTTTATTTTGTTTAGAAGATTTTGTGCAGAGATGAAAAGAAAGCTCCTTCCCGTCTATAGACATATCTACGATGGAGTTGAATGAGGGATGTGGGTTGTTTAGGTAGCCTGTGCGAACTGATCTGAGTTGCTTTATTGTTCCGCTTGGTCCTTTTGTCTAGTGGCACGGATTCGGAGGCATTCCAGGCACTTGGAGATATGGGAATGTACTTTTTCATGCCGACGTCAGCAAGTTCGTTTGCTAGTGAAGAGATATGATTTGCGGGGTGGGGTACTTGAGGAGCTGCTTCGGGGCACTATCTGGTGAAGACGAGAATGGTTTGCCGCAGTAGACCGGGTACGTGTTTTGTGCTTTGTTTTAAACGTGATTTTGTTTGGAGAATTGGGGCGTGGCGGCTTTTGCGTGACGATGTCAAAGCTGTGGGAAAGGCCGAACCCCTTTAGCCGGGCTATTCAACGTGGCATTCACAGCATAGAATACGAAGAGATAGTTTGTGCAAGAATACCAGCTTTGATTGTTTGTGTGCTGTTTTGTGCGGAAATAGAAAGAAGGGTTAATGCCGTCTGCTGACACAGCGACATCTGGGGTTTAATGGAGGAAATTGGTTACTGAGGCAGCTTGTTCTAACTGATGTGGGTTTGCTTATTGTTTTCCTTGATTCCCTGTACGCTAGGGTTGTATATTGGGGCGCATTCTACCTGAAACTACGTGACAGTAGCTTTTCTGCCGCGACTTCAGAAAGTGCGTTAGCTGCAGGAGACGCAGTGGTATTTTGATGGCGGGGTGGATGAGGGGCTACCTGGGGACACTGACTGGAGACGGAAACGGCTTGCCGCAATAACCGGGATGTCTGTTTAATAATATTTGTTGTGGGCTTGTTTCAGTTTGGAGAATCGGTGCGTGGAGTTCGAGGTGGGACGCGGTCGAAACGGTGTGGAGTTTCAAGGCACTTCAGGGTAACTATTCGCGTTGTGGAGGTGACGGCAAAGAATGCTGAGGGTTGTTAGTGTAGACATGCTTGTTACTCTGATTTATGTGCAGTGGCGTAATCAAATGGGGAGAACGTCCACTGGCGTCTACAGACACAGCAAGAGCTACAGCTGAGTGGGGGAATTAAGTTATTGAGATAACCTGTGCAAAGCGGTGTGTCTTAGTTTATTGTTCCGCTAGATTCCCATGTACGCAAGTGTCATAGACCGGGATGCGTTCCAGGCACATGGAGCTACGTCTACGTTGTTTTTCTGCCGGCGTGAGTTTGTACGTTTGATCCTGAACGGCTAAAATTATTTTTGGGCTGTGGTACATTAGGAGCTGCTTAGCGGCACTGACTGTTGGAGACGGAAATGGCTTGGCGTGCTAGCGGAGATGCATGCATGTTGTACGAATGTTTTTGTTTGGAGAATTGGTGCGTGGGGGTTTATTAGTTATGGGGTCGAGACAGTGGGGAGACTCTAATAATTTTAGTTAAGCTATTCATTGTGGCGGTGACTGCACAGGAAGGAGAAGAGTGGTTGCTGTAGGAGTTTCCGTTGTTTTGGTTTGTGTGACGTTTCTAGCCGAGATAGGAAGAACTTTCATTGCCGTGTACAGAAACAGCGGCGCTTGACGTTGCGTGCAAAAGTGGATTATTGAGGTATCCTGTGCAAACTAGTATGAGTTGGTTTAAAGTTCGAATTTGTTGTTATGTACACCAGTCTTATGAATCGGAAAGCATTGCAGGAACGTGGAGATATATAACTGTTGGTGTTCTGCTGGGTTCAGTTAGTTCGTTTTCTGCTGAAGGTCTAGCGTCATTTTAGGGATGGGATACTTGGAAAACTCAGAAGTGGGGTGCCGTAGTAGTCGGGGAGTGCGTTTTGTGCGGTGTGTTGTGGGGCGCTTTTCTGAAGAATTGTTAGGTGGCGGCTTATGTATAAGGTCGAAATAGTAAAGAGGCTTGAAGATTGCTAGCTAAGCCATTTATCGCGGCCTTGATCGCGCAGAATGCAAAGTGGTGGTTGGTGGAGAAATGTCGGTTTCTTTGGTTTGAGTGAGGCTTCGGGGAGAGATGGAAAAACGGGCCCCTGCCGTCTACAGACACCGCGGCAGCTGGCGGTGACTGCAAAAAATGGGTCATTGAGGTAACGTGCAAGAGCTGGAGTGCGTTGGTTTATTGTTCCACATTGTTCCCATCTGCTCTAGTGTCATTAATCAAGGAACACTCCAGGATTTTTGAGCTACGTGCATGTCATTTTTCCGCCGGTTTCAGGACGTGCGTTTGGTAATAATTGCGGTGCGCTATTTTGAGGACGAAGGTAGATAAAGATCTGCTTCAGGAAATTGAGCGCTGGGGACCGAAATGGCTTTCCGCAATAGTCTGGGTGTCTGTTTGTTGCAGAAATGTTCTTTTTGGTAAATTGGTCTGTGACAGCTTATGGGTGGGGATATCTAAACTTGGGGAGCAGCTGATTACTTCAGGTAAACTTTTCATTCCTACACGAACGACAGAGATTGCAATAATGTGATCAGTGTAGAGATGTGTAGAGAAGCTGGTTCCTGCGATTTTTTGTGCGGACATGGTTAGAACTGTCACTGCTGGCTACAGACAAAGAGACAGCTGGCGTTTAGCGGCAGAAGTAACGTATTGAGGTAGCTTGTGCAAACCGGCGCAATGGCTTTTTGCTCCGTTTGGTTCCCATGTAAAATACTATAATGCGTCGGGAGGCATTACAGGCAAATGGAGCTATAGGAATGTAGTTTTTTTGCCATCTTCAGCTAGTGCGTTGCTGCTAAATCTCTACAATAATTTTTGGACGTTAGCTGATTGATAATCTTCTTTGGTGTAGTAACTACTGGAGACGGAAAAGCCTTGCCATAATAGTCGCGTTATCTGTGTTCTGTGAAAATGTTTTAGTTTGGAAAATTGGTGTGTGGCAATTTAAGTGTGATGGGAGTAAAACGGTAGACAAACTCGACCGACTTCAGTTACGCTATTCACTCCGGCAGTAACAGCGCAGAATGCGCAGGAGTGGTCTGTCGAGAGATGTTTCTTGTTTTTTTTTGTGAGGTATTTTGTGAAGACATGAGAAGAATTGTCACTGCCTTGTAAAGGAACAGCGACAGCTGGAGTTGAGTTATCCTGTGAAAGGTTGTGTGAGTTGGTTTCTTATTGCAATTGGTTCGCATGTACGCTAGTGTTATTGATTGGGGGGCATTCCAGTCACTTGGAGGTATGTGCATCTAGCTTTCTACCAACTGCAGGCAGTGGGTGTGCTTCTGAAGGCACACTGTTATTTTACGAGAGAGATATATGCGGAGCTGCTTCGAAGCAAAGAATTATAAAGACGGAACTGAGTTGGTTTAAGTGTCGAGGTGTCATATGTAATGAAGTTAAAACTGTCGAAAGGCTATATACGTCTGTAAGCTATTCTTTACGGCGGTGATGGAGCAAAATACAAAGGGGTGCTTTTTAGACGTATGTTGGTTGTTATGGTGTGTATGGATTTTGAAGCAAACCTGCAAAGAATGCTCGCTGTCGCTTACAGACACAGGAACAGGTAGAGTTGCGTGCGAAAAGCGGTTTATTCAACTAAGCTGTGCAAACTTGTGTGAGTTGATTTATTGTTGTGCTTGGTTCGCTTGTAGGCTTGTGGCATAAATTTGGGGGGCATTCCAAGCACTTGAAGTTATGTAAATGTAGCTTTTTTGCCGAGTTCAGAAAGTTTGTTTGCTACAGCAGCGTAGCGTTATTTTGGGGGTGGAGTGCTCGACGAACTGCTTCTTGGCATTGATTACTGGAAAGGAAAGTGAATTCTCGTAGTAGTCAAATTTTCTGTTGCTTGGGTGTTATTGTTGGAAGAATTGGCTCACTACGTCTTGTGTGTGATGAGTTAGATACGGTGGAAAGGCCCGAACGATTTCTTTTAGGCCATTCATTGCGTCACTGACAGCACAAAGCGCAAACGGACAGTTTGTGGCGGGATACTGCTTGTACACTTTGTGTGACATTTTGTGTGCGGGGGTGTAGAACAGTCACTGTCGTCGACAGACACAGCAAGAGCTGGAGTTGAGTACGAAACGTGGGTTAATGAGGTGATGTGTGCAAGTTGGTGTAAGTTTGTTTATAGTTTCAGCAGGTTTCCATGTACCGTAGCATCATGGATCGGTCTAATTGCAGCCATTTGACGCTATGTGGATGTAGTTTATTTGCCGACTTCAGGACGTGCGTTTGCTGCTTAAGGTCTAGTGTTATTTTAGAGTTGCGGTACGTGAGAATCTGCTTCACCCCACTGATGGTTAAAGACGGAAGTGGTCTGTTCTATTATTGGGGAGGGGTGTCGTGGAAATCCTTTAGTTTGGATCACTCGTGCGTGGCGGCTTATGTATGGTGCGATCAAAACCGGGGGCAAACTGGAGCCAATTCAGTCATGCTATTGCATGAGGCTAAGACGGCAAAGAAATCAAAGAAGTGGTTGGCATTAAGGTGCCGGTTGTTATGATTCGTGTGAAGTTTGGTGCAGAGATGAAGAAAGAGGTCATTGCCATCTACAGACACAGCAGCACCTGAAATTGATTTCAGGAGGTCGGTTATTGAGGTAACCTGCGCAAAATGGTGTGGTTAGGTTTATTATTCCGTTTCGTTCCGATATACGCAAGTGTTATGAATCGGGAAGCATCCCAGGCAGTTAGAGGTATGTGAATGCACTTTTACTACCGGTACCAGCACGTGGGTTTGCTGCTGAGGGTCAATTTTGGGCAGGGAGGGAAGAGAGGACGAGGGAAAATGGGGGACGTGAGGAGCTGCTTTGGGGCACTGAATGTTGGGAACGGAATTGGCTTGCCGTAATAGTCGGTGTCTGTTAGTTTTAAGAACTGTTTCAGTTTGGAGAATGAGTGTGTTGCAGGTGATGCCCGATAAGCTCAAAACGGTAAGGAGGCTCGAACCACGTCAGTTAAGCTATTGATTGCAGCGGTGACGTCTCAGAATGCGAATAGGTGGCTGCTATAGTAATATCGGTTGCTATTTTTGTGACGGTTTGCGTGAAGGTAGGAGAAAGGGGGCACTGCTGTCTACAGATACACTCCCAGCTGGAATTGAGTAACGGAAGTGGGTTATTGAGGTAACCTGTTCGAACTGTTATTAGTGGTATTATTGTTCTAGCTGGTTTTGCTATGCGCTAGTGTCATGAGGCTGGGGGACTTTCGGGCACCTGGAGCTATGTGGATTTAGATTTTCTGCTAACATCAGGTAGTTCGTTTGCTGCTGAAGAATTTGCGTCATGTTTTGGTGGTGGCTTGGTTGAGTACCTGCTTGGGGACACTGATTACTGGGGAAGGAGCTGGCCTGCCGTAGTAATCAGGTTTTCTGTTTCTTGTCGTAATATTTTAGTTTGGAGAATTGGTGCGTAGCGGCTTATTTGTAATGAGACCAAAACAGAAGGAGCCTTAAACCACTTGAGTTGAGCAATTGATTGCAGCGATGACGGCACAGAGACCAAAAGGTTGTTTGGTGTAGAGATGTCGGTTGCTATGATTTTTGACGAGATGGGGCGGACGTGCACTGCTATCGGCATACACAGTGACAGCTGGAATTCTGTAAGAGTAGTGAATTATTGAAGTAACGAGTCCAACTTGGTGTGAGTTGGTTTGTTATTTTTGTTCGTTCCCATATATATGAATACCATGGATCGAGGGGGATCACGAGTACTTGGAGCTATGTGAATGTAAATTTTCCGTTGACTTTAGCACGTGCGTTTAATGCTAAAGACTTCGCGTTAAGCTGGGTGTGGGGACATGATGAGCTGCTTTGGGGCATTGACTGTTGGAGACGGGAATGGTATTCCATAGTAGTCTGGCGTCTCGTTTGGTAGGTTGCGTTGTGGGAATGCTATAGTTTCGATAGTTGGTACTTGGCAGCTTAGCTTGATGAGATAGAAACGCGCGAGAGACGTGAAACATTTTAGTTGCGCCATTCATTCCGGCAGCGACGTTACAGAATGCAAAGGGGTGGTTAGTCTATAGATGCTGGTTGTAATGATTCGTGTGAAGTTTCGGTTGTTACGGTTCATGTGAAGTTTGAGTTTTTTATGGTTCGTGTAAAGTTTCGTGCAGGGACGCGAAAAACGTTTATTGCGGTATGCAGTCACAGCAACATCTGGAGTTGAGTGCGGGAAGTGGGTTATTGAGATAGCCTCTGCAAGCTGGCTTGAGCTAGTCGGTTGCTCTGCTTGGTTCTTATGTACGGCAGTGTCATGGATCGGGAAGCATGCCAGGCATTTGAAGCTTTGTGAATGTCGTTTTCCTGCCGACGTCAGTTTGTACGTTTGCTGCTAAAAGCTTAGCGTTATTTCGGGGGTGGGGCACATGTGGAGCTGGTGTGTGACATTGAGTGCTAGAGACGAAAATAGCTTGCCGTAATGGTCAGGGTGTCTGTTAAATGTGGGAATGTTTTACTTTGGAGAATTGATGTGTGGCAGTTTATGTGTGATGAGATCGAAACTGTTGGGAAGCTTGGACCACCTCGGTTAAGCTATTCATTCAGGCGCGACACAGAATGCGGGTTGTTATGATTGGTGTGACATTTAGTTCAGAAAGAGGGGAAACGTTCTTTGCCATCGACAGGCATAGCTCCACCTGAAGTTAAGTGCGGGGAGTGGATTATTGAGGCAACGTGTGCAACCTGTTAATAGTTTACTTATCAATTGTTCTTCTTGGTTTGCGTGTATGCCAGTGTGATGGATAGGGGGGCATTTTAGGCAGTTGGAGCTATGTGACGGTAGCTTTTCTGCCGAATTCAGCTAGTGCGTTTTGTGTTTACAGCCTAGAGTTATTCTTGGAATGGGGTACTTGAGGAGCTGGCACTGACTGCTGAAAACGGAAATGGAGTGCTGTAGTAGTCGGACTGTGGGGTCGATGTGAGAACATTCGAGTTTGGAAAATTTGTGCGTGGCGGCGTATCGGTGGTAAGGCCGGAAAAGTGGAAATGCCTGAACTACGTCAGTTAAGCTATTCACTGCGGCTATGACGGCACAGAATGCGAACAAGTGGTTCGCGTAGAGATGTGGGTTGTTGTGGCTCGTGTGGCATTTTGCGCACAGCTGAAAAGAACGGCCACTGTCGTATACAGACAAAGCGACAGCTGGAGTTGAATGGAAAAAGTAGGTAAGTTAGGCAGCTGGTGGATTTTGGTGTGAGTTTGTTTAGTGCTCCGCTTGGTTCGTACCTACGCCAGTGTCATGGATCGGGGGTCTTTGGAGGCAGTTGGATCTGTGTGAATGCAGTTTTTCTGCTGACATCAGAAAGTGCGTTTGCTGCTGAGATCCCAGCGTTTTTATTCACGGTGGTCGTTGCGAATTTGCTTTGGGGTATTGAGTGCTGAAGGCAGAAATGGCTTGGTGAAGTAACTTAGGTATCTGTTGTGGGAATGTTTCAGTTTGGAGAATCGGTGGATGGCGGCTTCCGTCGGATAGGATCTAAGCAGGAGGGGGGCTTAAACCACGTTTGTTAATCTATTCATAAAGACGGTATTTGAGAGCAGTGCAAAGAGGGTGCTTGTTGTAGATACGCTGGTTGTTAAGGTTCGCGTGACGTTTCGTGTAGAGGGGGGGAAAACAATAACCGTCGTCTACAGACACAGCAGCACCTGGAGTTGAGTAGTGGAAGTGGTTTATTGAGGTTATCCCTGCAAACTGGTATGGTTGGTTTTTTGTTGCGCATAGTTTGTCTGTACGCGAGGGCCATAGATCGGCGGGCATTCCGCGCAGTTGGATGTATGTGGATGTTGTTTTGCTGCTGGCCTCAGCAAGTGCGTTTGTTGCTCAAAACAACGCGTTATTTTGGGTGTGGGGTACATCAGGAGCTGCTTCGGGACACTGATTGACTGCTGGAAATAAAAATAGATTGCCGTATAAATTAGGGTGTCCTTTTAATGTCGGAATCGTGCTGGTTGCAGAATTGTTTCATGGCGTTTTACATGTGATGAGGCCGAAGCGATAAGGATGCTTGAGTGAGTTCATTTCAGTTATTCATTGCGGCGGCGACGACGTGGAATGCGAAAGCGGGTCTGGTGTAGAGATGTTGATTGGTGTAGTTGGTATGACAGATTGTGCGGAGATGGGAAGAACGGCGACCGTCGCCTACACACCGAGAAACATTTGGAGTTGTGTGGGGGAAAGTGAGTTATTGAGTTAACCTCTGCGAACGGGTTTAAGTTGTCTTATTGTTTCGTTTGACTCCCAGATGCGCTTGTGTCATGGACCTGAGGGAACTTCAGGCACTTGACGCAATTTGAATATAGGTTTTCTGCGGACGTCAGTTGGTGCGTTTGTTGCTGAAGGCCTGGAGTTATTTTAGCGTCGGGGTACATGAAGGGCTGGTTCAAGAACGGAATTATGGAAGAGGAAGCGGCTTGCAGTATTAGTCGGAGTGTCTGTTTGTTGTGGAAATGTTTTATTTCGGAGAATTGTTGCGTGCCGGCTTCTAGAGGGTGAGGCCGTAGCCGTGAGGAGGCTTGCGTCCATTGCAGCAGTGGCGGCACAGAATGCGAAGGGATGGTTAGTGTAAGGATGCTGGCTGTTATTCCTCGTACGCAGTGTTGTGCAGAGAAGGATAGAAAGTTTACTGCCCTCCACAGACACAATGATGGCACGAGTTGAGTGAGGGAGGTGGGTTCTTGAGGTAACCTGTGCAAACTTCTAGGAGTACACTTGTTCTGCTTGGTTCCTCCGGTGAGACATTTCAGGCACATGGAGCTATCTGAATGTAGTGCTTTTGCCCACTTAAGCGAGTGCGTTTGCTGCTGACAGCCTAAAGTTGTTTTAGGGAAGGGGTACTTGAGGGTCTGCTTTGGGGCACTCACTGCTGCAGACGGGAAGACAGAACGGCTTGCGGCGTAGTCGAGATGTATGTTTGGAGAATCTGTTGTGGGAATGTTTTAGTTTGGAGAATTGTCACTTCGATCCTTATTTGTGATCAGGTCGAAAGGATTGGGAGGTTCAAGCTACTTCAACTAAGTTGTTCATTGTGGCGGTAACAGCACACAGTGCACAGCAGTGGCTGGAATAGAGACACTGATTGTTATGGTTTATGTAACATTTTATGTTTTCACAGAAAAGACCGTCACTCGGTGACTGTCGTGTGTAGCCATAGCGACAGATGGATTCCACTTCGGGAACTGAGTTATTGAGGTAACCTGAGCAAACTGATGTATGTTGTTTTATTTTTCAGCGTGGTTGCCATGTACGGTAGTGTCACAGATCAGGAAGCATTCCAGGCACTTGGAACTATGTGATTGTATTTTTGCTGCCGACTTCAGTATGTGCGTTTGTGGCTAAAGGCGTAACGTTATTTTTGGAAGCGTGCATTTTACAGAGCTACTTTGGGGCGCGGAGTGTTGGAGACGGAAATGGCTTGCCAGAGTAAGCGACGTGTCCGTTTTATGGGGAAAGTTTTAATTTGGAGAATTGGCGCAGGGCGGCTCATCTGTAATGAGTTGAAAACGGTGCGGAGGCTCGAGCTACTTTAGTTAAGCTGTCCACTGCGGCAGTGACGCTACAGTAAGCGAAGGGGTGGTTGGTGTAGAGATGCCAGTAAGTAAGGTTCGTGGGACATTTTGCGCAGAGATGGGTACAACCGTCACTGCCGTTTAAAAACACCACGACATCGGGAGTTGAGTGGAGAAGGTGGGTTATCGAGGTAACATGTGGAAACTGATGTGGCTTGGTTTGTTGTTAGCTTCATTTCACGTGTGCGCTAGCGCTATGGATCGAGTGGCATTCCGGGCTACAGGAGCCATATTAGTGTATGTGTTTATGGTGACTTCAGTTCGTGCGTTCGCTGCTGAAGGCGTAGCGTTGTTGTGTGGGTTGGGTACTTGAGGAACTGCTTATTGGGACTGCCTGCTGGAGACGGATATGCCTTACCACAGCAGTCAGGCTATGTCGTTGTTGTGTGGATGTTTTAAGTTAAGGGAATGCTTTAGTTTGGGGAATTGTGGCGTGGCGAATTGTTTGGTATGAGGTGGAGATGGCTGAAAGGCTCGAAGCGCTTCAGTTAATTTTGTCATTGCGCCGCTTCCACTGCAGAATGCAAACGGATTGTTGGTGGAGAGCTTCTTGCTATGTTTTGAGTAGCATCTTATGTAGATATGGGGAGCACAGTTGCTGCCATCCGCAGCCATAAGGACAGCTGGAGTTGAATGGGGGAGGTCAGTTATCGAGACAGCTTATGGAAACTAGTGTAAGCTGGTTTATTGTTCCGCTTGGTCCCCGTGTGTGTAGTGTCACGGATCAAGCTGCATTCCACGCACTTGGAACTACGTGAATTTAGGTTTCCTGCCAAGGTTAGGTAGTATGTTTGCTGCTTTGGTCCTAGCTTTACTTTGGGCTCGGCGTAGATGAGGATGTGATTCAGGCAGCTGACTGCTGGAGACGGTAATAGCTTGCCATAGTAGTCGTGTTACATGCTTTATGGGTTTGGTTAGCCAATATTTTTGTTTTGAGAATTGGTGCGCAGTTTGTGTGACGACCTTGAAACGGGGTGGAGACTCGACACCACTTCAGTTCAGCTAATCATTGCGGCAGTAACGGCACAGAATACAAACAGATGCCTGCTGCATAGATGCCGGTTGTTATGGTTTGTGTGAGGTGTTGCACGAAGATGGAAAAAGCGGTCACTGCCGTCTACAGACACAGCTGCAGCTGTGTTTGAATGCTGGAAGTGAGCTATTGAGATGGCCTGTTAAAACTGGTGTGAGTTGATTGATTGTTTCGCTTGGTTCCGGTCCGTGTTAGTGGCATGGATTGGGAGGAATTTTGGCCACTGGAGCTGTGGGAGTGTGGCTTTTCTGCCGGATTCAGAACGTGTGTTTGCCTCTGAAGGTGTAGCGTGTTTTTGTTGGTGTGGTACATAAGGAGTTGATGTTCGGCACTGGCTATTGGGGAGGAAACTGGCCTGGCGTTTGTAGAGTAATATATTTTTGTTGATGATCATTATGCAATTGTTTTAATTTAGACAATTTGTGCGTAGCGGCTTGTTTGCGAAGATATCAAAGGGGGGAAGGCTAGAACCAGTTGAGTACAACTGTTCAATGCGGAGCTGATGGCACAGAAGAAGAAGGGGTGGTTGGCATAAAAATGCTGATTGTTACGGTCCGTGTCACGCTTGTTGCAGATATACAATGTACAATCACTGGCGTTTACAGACACAGCGACAGCCGCAGTTGAGCTCGGAAAGTGTGTTATTGAGGTAACTTCTGCAATATGGAGTTAGTTGGTTTATTGTTTTGGTTGAGTCCCATGTATGCTAGTGTCATGAATCGGGAGGCTTTCCAGGCACTTTGAACTATTTATAACTCCAATTGTTCTGTGTACATCAGTTAGTGCGTTTGCCTCTGAAGGCCTAACAGCTTTTAGGGAGTGGGGTATATGAGGATCTGCTTCGGGGAACACAGTGTTAGAGACGAAAATGGCTTGCTGCAGTAATCGGTGTGTCTTATTCTTGAGGAGGATTTTCAGTTTGACGAGACGTCGTTTGAAAGATTTGCACGAGGAGGCTTCTGTCTGATGATGTCGAGACGATGGGGCGAATCCGCTTTATTCAAGTTACTCATTGCGGCGGTGACGGCACAGAATGTGGAGGAGTGGTTGGCATAAAGATGCTGGTTGTCACTTTTTGTTTGACGGGCGGAGATGTAAAGAACGATCACTGCCGTCTACGGACACAGTGGCAGCTGGAGTTGAGTGCGGAAAATCGGTTATTGAGGTAACCTGTGCAGACTGGTGTAAGTGGGTTTATTGTTCCACATAATTCCGATGTCCACTAGTGTCATACATCTGAAGGATTTCCAGGCCCTTGGCGTTGTGAATGTAGTTTTCCTGTTTTCAGGAAGTGTGTTTGCTGCTGGAGGCCTAGTGCTACTTTGGCTGTAGGGTATTCGTGGAACTGCTTCGGGGCATTAGATGCTGGAGACAAAAATGGGTTGCCGCAATATTCGGTGTGGCTTTTTTTTTGTAGAAATGTTCTAGTTTGGAGTGTTAGTGCGTGGCCTCCTACGTGCCATGGGGGCTTATGTGTGATGAAGGCTTATCTATGAGGATGTCGAAACGGTGTTGAGGCTCGAAACGTTGCAGCTAAGCTATTGATTGCGACAGTGACAGTACAGAATCCAAAGTGGTGATTTGTACAGATATGCTGTTTGTTATTGATGGCGTGAGGTTTAATGCAGAGATTGGAAGAACGGTGGCTGCTGGTGACAAACAAAGGTACAGCTAGAGTTACGTGGGGGAAGCCGGATATTAAGGCAGCCTGCGCAAACTGCTGTAAACTGGTTTTTTGTTCCGCTTGGTTCCACCGTAGGCTACTGCCATTGGTAGGTGAATATTCCAGGCAGTTGGAGCTACGTCCAGTTTTTCTGGGGCCGTCAGAATGTACGTTTGGTGCTGGAGGCATAGCATTATTTTCGGGGTGGCATTTGAGGAGCTGCTTGGGAGCACTGACGGCTAGACACGGAAATGGGCTTCCGCAGTTAGACGGGATGTATATTTATAATGGGAATGGTTTAAAGTGGAAAAGCGGTGCATGACCCATATGCGCCGTGAGGTCGGAAAGGTGGTGAGGCGTGAACCGCTTCAACTAAGCTGTTCATTAGGACGGTAACGGCACAAAATGTAAAATGATGATTTGTACACAGATTTTAGTTGTTAATGATGTGTGTGAGGTTTTGTGGAAAGAGGGCAAGAACCATCATTGCGGTGTGCAAACACAGCGACAGCTGGAGTTGAGTGGGAAAGTGGGTTATTGACATAACCTGTTCAAACTGGTTTAAGTTGGTTTGTTGTTGCTCTTGCTTCCCGTGTACGCTGGTGTCGTGGATCGAAATGCATTCCAGGTACATGGAGCTATATGAACGTTGTTTTTCTGCCTACTTCAGCAAGTGAGCTTGATGCTAAAGGCCTAGAGTTACTTTGATTGTAAGGTATTACAGGAATTGCACCGCAGAACTACTTGCTGGGAAAAGGAATTGCTTAGCATAGTAGTCTGGGTGTTTTTGTTGTGGAAATTTTCCAGTTTGGAGAATTTGGCGCGTGGCTGTTTATGCGCGATGCGATGGAAACGGTAGAAAGGCTGAACCCACTTTAGTTAAGCTATTCTTTGCTGGATTGACAGATCAAAATGCAGAAATAAGGCTGCCGTAGATATGATAGTTGTTTTGGTAAGCATGACGTTTCGTGCGCAGATGGTAAAAACGGCCACTGTCTTATACACAGATAGCGACAGCTGGTGTTTGAGTGCGAGCCGTGCATTATTGAGATAACCTGTGCAAACTAGCGTGATTTAATTTTAGTTATTGTGTTTGCTGCTTAAAGCCTAGTTTTTGCGGTTAGAGTATCTGCCTTGGGGCATTGAGTGCTGGAGACCGCAATAGTTTACCCGGTGGCCTGTGCGCTTGTTGTAAGTTTTAGTTTGGATAATTGGAGCATGGCGGGTTACGCGTGATGAAGTCGGAACAGTCCGGAAGCGCGAACAACATCAGTTTCGCTCTTTATTGCGGCCTTGACTGCATAGAATGCAAAGGGGTGGTTGGTGTAAAGATGCTGCTTGTTATGGCTTGTATGACCTTTCGTGCAGAGATTGGAAGAGTTGCCACTGCCGTGTACAGACACAGTAACAGCTGGAATTGAGGGAGGGGAAGTGGGTTATTGAGGCAACCTGTGCAAATTGATGGAAGCTGGTTTATTGTTCCGGATCAAGAGGAATTTCGGACGCTTGGATTTACATGAATGTATTTTTTCTGCTGGTTTCAGGTTGTGCGTTTGCTGCTGAAAACCTAGCGTTATTTCGGAGGTAGAGGTGAACTTGAACAGCTGCTTCGGGGCACTGAGTCCTGGAGACGGAAATGCCTTGCCGTAATTGTCAGGTTGTCTTTTTGTTGTGGGGATATTCGAACCACCTCAGTTAATCGATTTGTAGCGGCAGTGACAGCACAAAGTGCGAAGGGATGGTTGTTATAGAGATGTTGCTTGTTATGGATCGTGGAAAGCTGTTTTGCTGGGTTGTCTTGTACGCTAGTGTCATGGATCGGGAGGCATTCCAAGCACGTGGACCTATGTGAACGTAGTTTTTCTTGCGAACTTCAGTTCGTGCGTTTTGTGCTGAAGGCGTAGTGCTATGGTGGTGGTGGGAGGCTTGAAGAGTTATTTTGAGTGCACTGAGTGTAGAAGACGGAAATAGTTTGCGCCAATCGGCTGGTTGTCTGTTTTGTGGGGTGATGTTCGGAATGTTTTAGTGTGGAGAAGTGGAGCATGGAGGCCTATTTGTGATGAAGTCAAAACGGTGAAATGGCGCGAACCACTTTAGCTTAACCATTCATTACGGTGGTGACGGCACAGAATGCGAAGGGGTGGTTGGTGTAGAGATGCTGGTTGTTGTGGTTTGTTTGAGGTTTCGTGCGGAGTTGGGAAGAGCCTTCACTGCTGTTTACAGTCACAGCGACATCTGGAGTCCAGTGGGAGAAACGAGTTATTGCGGGGACCTGTACAAAGTGGTGAGAGTTGGTTTGTTGTTCCGTTTGGTTGGCTTGGACGCTAGTTTCAAGGATTTCGGATGACTCTAGGAACATGGAAATATGTGAAAGTAATTTTTCCGTCGAATTTAGGTAGTTCGCTTGCTGCCAATATATAGACGTTTCAGCCAACTAATCCTCCAAGAAAAAGTTCGTTTTGTGTTTTGTGTACACCTCGCCATGTTGGCAAGAGATCTCTTGTATGCTTCACGCCCATTTGGTTGTCCGCGGCCACCTCTCTGAACTACACGTACATTGAGTGTGTCTGGGTGTAGGAAGTGAGTTCACTTTGGCCTAAAGCGTTATGAGAGCCAACGTCAAAAGCTAAAATGGTGACCTCGAAAGGCATCCCGTGTAACTGCTCGGGTTTCTTTTTGCGACCTGTTAATCTAGCGGGGATATTAGTCACCATGGTGGTGCCCCAGTCCTCATTCAGAAGTCATTATTACAGGCGTTACTGTGCTCAGTAAGCGTGGTATGTCACTATGTACTGTGACAAGCTATTGATTGCCTTTTTTGAATTTCCTGACCGTTTCTATCTGTGTCTCGTCTGTGCCTGCGTGTATCCTTAACTACTTGTCTATCTGTGTCTCTCTCCTCGTCCATCGCTTGTTGTCTCTTTGTTTCTCTTTGCCTTCATTCTGTCTCTGCCTGTTTCCTTATCTCCTTCTGCCTGTTTCCTTGTCTGCCTCTACCTGTTTATTTGCCTGCTTCTGCCTGTTTCCTTGACTGTCTCTACGTGCTTCCTTGTCTGTCTTTGCCTCTCTCTTTGCTGTCTGCCTCTTCCTGTCTCTTTGTCTGTCTCGTCAATTTGGTTTCTGTGTTAAACCAGAAACTCGTTTGAGGAATTGAAATTCATTTGCCAATTATATAAAGCATTTTTACTTAATTTTTGAGTGTGCGTGAGTGCCTGATATTGTGTATATATTAGATCTTTAGTATGGATGGCTGAAGTAAGAAAATGCGGAATACCTTCCAAGTTTTAATGTTTGGCCATTTAAAAAATGGGTAGAGACAATATCGGGAAGTCGCTTTGCTTTTTTGGGTGCCGGGCCTGCGGGAAAGCTGGTTATGGGGCTGGACTGCAGCTCTATGCGCTCACGCAGCTAAGGCTTTAAGGCTAGTCCTTAAGGAGTAAGCATCCAGAACTTTCTTTGGAACCTCCACAATTGACAATTTCTTAATCGGAACCCTAAATTTTGGAGAAAGTTCATAGCTTTTTTAAGGTTTGGGATTGAGTTTGCTTGCAGAGTATACCCACAGTGGAACGCGGAAGCTCGTCCCCTAGCACTAGCGAGGAGTGATGCTTGAGAAAATTTTAAATGCTAAGGGTTAAGGATCCATTTGATTACTGGGGTTTTCCGATTAGGAGGGAATTGCTTCTTTCTTATTTTGATTCAAGCTTATGCTTCTTTGTGTGTTTTCGCGAAAGAATGGGCCATACAAGTGAGGGCTCTAGAGCTAGCTGCACACTAGGATCTATCCCAAAAGATGAGACTAACAAGAGAATAGGGCTTTTCGTTAAACAAATACCCAACAAAAATTCTGCTTATCTTTCAGCAGTAAATGATGGATTTGGGGAAGTGCATTTAGGAAAGGATCTCTTAAAGACTCGATCTAACAAGCATCGATGTGATATTCCAGTCCTCCTTCAATTCCGGTTCCACACTTGCACGTCCGATGAATGCTGCAAAACGTTTATTCCTACGCATTATGAACACGTAGAAAAAAACACAACACAAAACTCTAGTGGTAATCACTACAACCACAGTTTAGGATCATCGTAAGATATGGCCTATGCTGTGCTCAGTCTGCAGTACAAAGCGTGAAGTGTGTATTAGTTTATAAATACAAATAATTAACATAATATGAGTAGCATTCACTAAGGGATGCTTGGCCTTTAATCAATGTCGGAAAAAAAGAAATCAAGTTCAATGCTGCAGGAGCTAATGCCAGTAGTGGCACGAGACCAAATTATTTAAGAACAAAGGAAGTTAAACTAAACCTTGAACATTAATTAAGAGACGTGGGGCTGCTCAGGTAAGGGGTTTGAGGCTCTGTTCTAATTGGGTGTCCCGCCCTCACCAACTGATTTATTAATGACCGAAACTTAATGTATAAATTCATATTATTTTAGTTGAGACCTATGTGAAAGCTGTAAAGACCTGTAAAGCTCCTAGAGAACCCTGAATGTGCGTTGCGGACACTAAGGCTCTGATTGAGCCAAAAAGGACTGCCCCAAGTAGATCTAGCACTCCACTTGAGCTGAAAAGTTAACTGCAAAATTTTTTGAAGGAATATGATTGTAAGATGAGGCAGAACATAAAAGGACATCGTTTCACAAGGGAACTGATTGCACACAAGCTGTAGGGCGTGGTACAGAGCCATTAGTGACCAAGATCAGCGTTGGTATGAGTTGAAGCTTAGTACGAACCTAGTATTTCATCCTGTAAACAAAAATTAGGATTGGCATATTTCAGAGACTTTCAAGTTTTCATCCAGCTGTTCAGAGCGTAATTAGGCGTCTGAGACAACTGGGTTCCAAGCACTAAAGCAAACATCAAACATCAACCAGCTGCTTGCTTTGGCTCTTTGCGATACCCTGGAAGCCAATCTGCTTTAAGTTTTTTAGTTTGATCGAGTTCTCACAGTATGTGCCAGCTGCGCCGAGACAATAAAAGACCCACTGGTAATATCAAGGCCACAGAAGATAAACGACTAGCGGAAGGTGCTGGGTGCTTAATGCAGAGGGAAATAAGGGTCCTGTATAAGAACCGCGTTTAATGTTGCAAATTAAAGCAGAGCAGCTTGTTAGGTACTGTGAAAGGTCTGAGGAAACAGAATAGATTGGTGTACTAGTCCTTGAACTCCAGCTGTCTCAGACTCTTAACAAGCATCTCAACTTCCAAATAAGTCCCGGAATTTCTTTCATCTAACTTACATTCTTGCTTTATTTTACACTACAGAATACTAATTTTTTATTTCACAAATATTAGTCTTTACACTGGCCCGAGCCATGAAGCGACCAGGATTAGTGCCGATGGCGTTGGATCGTTGAATTCTTTAAAGCTATTACGTCCTTTTTAGTTGAAGCTTGTTGCCCAATAAAAAAGCATGAAATTAAAACAGTGGATTGCGGTGTAGCTCAGGTCGACAGCTGTGTCAATACATCTGTGTCCGCAAAACTTATCTACCGTTTATTTATTCCTCTACGATCTTGCTCAACATTGCCAGGCTTCGTGACTCAACTGCTTCTTCTGTGGGAATATAGTACGTGAGTAGGCCATTGGATCCGTCCTGCCTTTGCTGCATCTGCCGCAGCCAGTCTACGGCCTGCCGCTGAACGCCATGCACTAGTAGAGGATGGAGAGTATTCTCAGCGTCCTCGATACATAGTTTAAGCTGAAGGGCTTGTCTTTGTTCAAACCAAGAGGCACCGACTGGAATAGTAATTGGATGCTTTTCAACTTCAGTGTCTTCCACATTTGAAGGGTTGGGAGACTTGTCCGTGGATGTGCTATTCTCTCCGTTTTCTCCCCTCAAGACCTTAGGAGAGAACAAAAAAAAACTCGTCACAGTTAAAATACTATTTTTGCAGTGGCATTCTAGTGTGTCTTAGCAAACGCTCAGCTATTATAGTATCTTTTCTCCCAATTAAAATACCAACACTTATCTTTTGTGTCAAATGAGTTTTCCTTCAGCATGAAATGATACCCTTTTTTCAGGTTTTCGATATTACTAGGGATGAACGCTGTTCCAATGACTTACTTTTAACCGTGCTTCAATGGCGCGAAAGATCGCAGGTTTTTGCTTCAATGCAAATGCTTGTTCATGAAGGAAGCTGATAAAGCTGCAGTGGCCAACAAGTTCAGACCATGTTAAAAATGTATTTTTCGGCGAGTTTCAAACAAACGCGCTTTTAGAGACTTTGCTAAGTTGGTGAACCACGCCAGGATAACGTCTGAGGAGCTTTTCATAGCATATCTGCGGCAATGAGCTGGTTTGATGTGGGCTGCCAGCAGCCCTTTGCTGTTGGGATTGTCTGGGGCGACTGTTTGGTGGTGTCATGAAAAAAAACAGCTTACGACGGCTCCAGCAAAGCATTGGCCCACGACTCTTTTTCGCAAAAAAAATCGATAAGGTCGGTCACTTGGCCAGCCCGAACCTTCCCGACAACTTTGTTCAGAAACGTGACAGGGAGGGAAAGAAGCTGCAGGAGTCCCCGCACTTGCACGGGACGGGGCCCTGCATGAGCATACCCGCTCAACCAGGCTGTTCTCCAGCTTGCACTCGCTGACAGCAATTACGCGAGTCCTGCGATGATGCTAGTTTTGGTGAATGAAACGGAACGCAATCTCACCCAAATATCTAAAGGTCCTGACTCGTGTGAGTGCATCCCATTTTAGTACACAAACTTGTCCATCTGTAGACAACAAGTTCTTCCAGGTTCGTTGACCGTTTGCATTGGTGAAGACGAGAGGTCCCCAATTAAGCCGTAGTGTGTCTGTGCGGGCTTCGTCAGTGGTGCGTTTCATCAGCTGCTTCAAATACGTTTCTGGTGCATCCAGCCGGCAGGTTCGCTCAAATACTTCCTGAGGAAGCACCATCTTAGTCATGTTACTGCATTCTTGGCTAAAGAGGCTCAATTGCAGAAGAGGTCGAACTTGCTATGAAAAAGTTAAAACAAGTGCCACTTTGTGCTTTACCACGTGGTCTGCGTTGTCCTCCTTCGTGGCGCACTGGGTGTATCTGCGGAACAAGATCATCCTCTAGGGAACGCTGTATGGTATACCGTCATAGAAAATATTTGGATATTGACAAACTGGAAAGGTGGAAACACCCTGCGGGATGCAGAGCAAACGTGGCGGCTGACAAGCATGTCTCATTCTGAGGTGCGCTTACTTTGCCAGGCACCCAGTGCAAGCAGATAACCTGCAATACTTGAGTTCTCCTGGCAGAATCCCCTGCTTACAGAGGGGTGCGATGAAGCGGGGCAGCTGAGACATCCGGTCTTCCCCCATACCGCAGGACCCGTTGCAGCAGCCAGTGAGAGAGGATGGGCAAGCGTCGAGACCTAAGACATATTTTTGTACATCCTCAATCTGGAGGCCAAGGCCAGGTACTGTCCCCTGAGGCAGGGCAACGAACTACGCATTGTGACACTCAGCATGTTGCTCGTAATGGAAGACGGTAACTCCGGTGACTAGGATCATGCTTCCGTGTTGGATGCCTACCGTAGGGCACAGCATCGCCGCCTCCCTTGGAGGCCTGAGCAATTTAGAATCCAGCAAGGCCCTGTCAAAAAACTCGCCCCCTAGTGGGGGAAGGCGCTGTCGTAGCCATAAGGGATTGAGGCGGCGCCCTATTGCGGCGGACAAGTAAAATCCAACCTGTGAGGAAAACGCAGCTACATCCTGGGCGGTTTTTAAAGTTATCTTGCCAAAATATGGAAAAAAGGAAAACGTTAAATTGCTTATTCATGGTGCAAGGCACACTTCATCAGGGCAATATTTCTCTTGCCGAAGGTCCGTAGATCTTGTTGGTCTGTGGCGCCTGTGGAACTCTGCCAGCGATCCCGCGGCATATATATATGGATCATTCGTCTGCGATAAATCAATTATTCTCATCTTTGTGCACGCTGAAAGCCTCAGGGAAATAATGATTCAGTTGGCTAGGTGAGCTCACGCAACTACAGTTCTCGCCGCCGTAGTGGCTTTTCCCATGCCGTTGGGGGTTTTAAAGAAGTACGCCGGATGCTACTAGATGCTGTATACAGTGAAATCTCACGCTGAAGTCATGCTGAACAACCATCCTGCCGTCGTAGACCAAACCGGCCTCCTGCACGGCCTGAAGTAGGTCCCAGTCGACATTCTGGCGATCCGCCGTCAGCAAAAGACGACAAGGGAGGAACTTAATTCCTCCAGTTGCCGGCGGGCCCAGAGCCGTACTAGCTGCAGTAAATGTATTGCTGCCTTCCTCAGATGTTTCAAAGGACCGTAAAGACGTGAGGGAATGACTTCGGACCATTTCACGACCTGAAAAATCGAGCAGTACGAGAAGTGGCCGTATCTCCCTGCCCCAGAACTCCCCAATAAGCTTTATACAAGAAATTGCATGTGCATCAGTGGCTGTAATGGTTGAGCTGCGACATGGGTGCAATCGCAGTTAGGGCAAATTGGAAAGGCCTAGCAAAGAGCTTTAAAGATCTCCAATTTGACTAACCGTCCTCTTGGAGATCCCACGCATCTGCAATGTACTGGTATGCGGCAAGGAGGGTCTGTTGAGTGTCTTCGGAGGTGCGGTAGGTAGGCGGAGGCGCTCCAGTGCTGCATTGTGAATTAGGCTGAAGGTCAGGCAGCACAAAACAAAGATGAAAGGTGGAATGCTTTTGACTCTTTGCAAATTGGCGTGTATAATTAAAAGTGCGATTACAAGGTTTTCTGCCGCAGGAATTCTTGCACTCTTACGACTTGTTGCCTTTGCCGTTCTGTTCCTACAGCAGTGGGGGCTCCGTTGCTGACAAGCAATACTCCCCTGAGTTTTCCTTGGCTTTCTGTGACAATATTGTTCAGTAGATGATTTGTATGTACACGGACGCCAAGACTTTGCAACAGTTGCAAACACTGTAGGCCCATACGGGCGTCGCCCAGAAATTCGTCTATTTCTATTAGCTCATCAGCTGAAGCAAAAGAAAAGTGGAGCAATCTTTCAAAAGAGACACCGTGATACACCCACTTGCCGTCGCCTATACAAACAACGAGACAACAGCTTTTGCAGTGAGTTCGTCAAACTAAGAGAGAGCCGCCATTGGGGGCAACAAATTGTTGCATATTCCCTAACTCTTAGCTCACTGTAAGTCTCGACCCTGAGGGCATACATGCCACTCACAAAACGGCAGGGTATTTTTGTAGCCTTGGAGGATGGCTTTTTTGCTATACGCTTAGCCTAACAGACTACAGCCAAGCTTGAAAAATGCGTCACCTGGGCGGCAGCACAAGACTGATTTTTTGGGGAGGCACTTGGCGCTTGATGAGGCTTTGGACGAGGCAAAATGCGTCGAGCGATCGCCCATAGACAACCACGCTAGCCAAAGGATTCCATCTTAAGGGCGTCAAGAAGGGGCCTTTGGCGAAATTCGGACAAAACACACAAACGACGAATACGAAGACAGGAGAACTAAACATTTTTCGTTTTCATTTGCGAAAAAGTTTAGCACGCGAAATGCATAAAAACCTGGAAAGCCATTAACCGAACTTCCTGGTCGAAAGGGAGAGCTTTGGCTAAAAGAGCAAGTTACTTGCCATTTTCTCCTAGGAGCTCGTGGATTTGCGGATCAGCCGCAGATACACAACCGTTGACCTTCCGCAACTTTCGCGGCACTTCACTGTTTGCAGGGCAGTTATTATCCCACGTAAGGCCTTCACTGCCCTCACTCCTGTTGGGTATTGTATCATTGTATTTCTTGTTGCTTTTGCTGCAATCGCTAAGCCCCCAGCTGCGAACTCCCAGTTGCTGGAGCGCAGCGTCATGCATACCGCCAGTTAAGACAAGCACATCGTAGGCAAGAAATGTTTTCCCGCATTCTTCAACTGTTCCGTCTTCAGGTTCTTGCTCAGCTTTGGGCAATGGAGTTCCTGGTTCTCTGGAATCCGTAAAACCGTAAGTGGGTTCCTCACAGGTGCTGCTAGCTTTACTACTGGACATATTGATGCAAGCATTGCAAGGGTAGGAACAGCTCAAATATACACGCTTCCTCTCTCTGTCTATACGAGTGATGCTTCGTTTTATGATCCGCACGCGCAGGTCAAAAAGCAGCCGCCTGCAGCCAAGAATGCGCAGCGAACGCCTTAGCATCCCAAGAGGGTACCACAGAAGATATAACACATCTTCATAACAATGCTCCTCGGAAAGGTTGCACATGCGTTCTGGAATTGCACCGAACCTACGCTCTGCTACTTGCCTCAAGGACAGGCCAACATCAGTGTCCAGTCCCTCGGTAGACAGCAAAGGCTCATGAGCATGCTCGCGTCTCCTACAAACACGTATGGCAATATGCCGAAAATTTGCGCCTTGTTTACGTTCTCACATAAATTTTTGCCTCTTGCCCCTTGGGAGTGGAATAAATAACCATGGGCGTACGGAATGCCGGAGGGAGATATTAACGTAACGTCCAAAAACTGGATAGCTGGGTTGCCCCATATCAAATGCCGAATTGCGCTTATTGCAGTTGTGCAAGACCCGACAAAAACAATACGCGATGTCACCCGCCAAGGCCGCAAGGAAAGGCAACTTGGAGAGAAAAGAAAATGGCTAAAACTCTGAGCACCCACCGCAGCCTGCCCCACCCTGGAAAAGCACCTGTTAGTTTGGCTACGGAACACATGACATGAGTGATAAAGAAGAAGTTTGAGTGGGCTTTTGTAATTCGGAAAGACGGCCTTCAAAGTCCTAAGAAGCCTACGTGGCAGGTCAAGCTAGCTGCTCACAGCTTGGAGGAGTTTAAGTACTAGGGAAAACTTAGTCCTCGAAGCCTTTGCAATCTCATACGTTGTAAGCAAGAGCGTGTTTGTTAGCCTACGCTAAGGCAGGTCGATGTTTTTGTTCTGTTTGCTGCTTCATTTCCGACCTGCTTCACATCTCTTTCTGGCCATCTCGTGTTGCCACTACCAGATGTATCATGTATATCAAAAGCCTCATCACATCCTGAAGCAGTGCCTAAATTGCCGTTGCAGGGAAAGGTCGCGGGCCTAAGAGCAAGGTCAGGCAAGGGCAGAAGAGGCAAGGCCATCTTGGTTGTTGTGGAGACGGGCTCCTTTCCACACACGGTGATGTGCAGCAGCTGCGACCTGCTAAGCCTGGAGAATTCACAGACATCAGACCAAATCACCTTACTCCTTTTTGGGAGGCGGAATAAACTGTATCCCACTTTTTAGCCTCATACTCAGCTACCTTTCAATGAATGGGAGTGCCTTGCCGCTGTGTTTTAGGTCGCAGGCGCACTACTGCCTCTTACGCCATCTCCTCCTCTATTTTGTTTTTTGCGCTATCGATAACTAATGTTTTTCTTGTGTTTTTTGTAGACGTGCAAATTTAGATGGTTTTAATTTTGGGGTGTAATTGTAAGTTAACAAGCATTTGTCGCAGAACACGTTAAGCTTTATACGTTAATGTGAAGAAAGTGCGGTAGATAAAAGAGTTTGAGTAGCTGCTGATTTAAATTCACTAAACGCCACAACCTGGCTTAACCCTTACCTCATCACTTCCCTGAGTATAACATTTTGCAAGGGTGAGAAGATAGGGTTTAGCACAAAGTATTTTAGAAGAACATTTCCCCTGGTGGCATCTGCTTCAAGGGCTTTTAAGAATGCCTCATCAGCAAGCGGAGGGACAGGGTCAAAACGGCATTGCATGCGATGATTCCGGGCTTGCTCTTCCTGAAGTTTTTCACGTAACTGTCGTATATGCTGCTGAAGCTTGGCTGTTCTGTTGAGTGTATGCGGTCCAAGGTCATGCGACTTCTGTAGAGAAATAACCTGTTTGGAAGTGTATTCACACAGGCAAGCCATGCCGACTACTTTCCCGCCCGACAAGCATACAAGCACTTCGGGTAAAGAAAAGTCGACATTTTGAACTTTATTTTCCCGCCTATAGTCCATTGTGTCAATTGGGGTCACGCCGTTAGCCTTGTCCTTAAGAATAAATGGATCTGAAAGAGCCAAGAGCGAGAAGGGCAGCAATTCACATGCTCTTCAGGTAAGGTATAGGTGGCATGCCTCCGTTTAACCAGCGCTTTCTGTTAATATCTTGCAGGGACCTTTCCGTTCTAATATCGTACTGCACGGTTGCTCTGCTTTTTCATCCTGTCCAATCATAAGCCCGTTATCTCTGATGTTACTGCTTCTGCTAGTTCTGCTCATGTCGTCGGGTCTGTTGCAGTGCTTGAATTCTTCAAGCCGAATGCCAACGCGGGCAGCAATAAGTTCCACTTCCTGCCACTCCGTTGAAGTTATAGGCCTGCAGGAACCGAGTAGCGCGTCTACGAGCGCGGATAACGAGCCTCAGCTGGTTGTGCAAATAAGCGGTTTGAAAGCTCGGGAGGTGACAAGGCGATACGTTTCTTCCACTCAGTCTTTAGGAACCGTTGAATACGATATAACAAAGAAGCTCACTGAACTAGGGGAGGGCTCAGGAGGCTCTGTCTATGCATGATATACAAAGAGTGTTGTAAGGTGCTGCTGGAGTGCCTCGTCGCCAATTGAAAGTAACTCAGCAACGGAGAAGATGCAGCGCTTCCTGAAGAAGAAGGTTGCAGAACAATCATATACTCCTTATCTGGGAAAAGGCTGAAAGCCGGCAAAAGCAAATCCAACGCCTGAGAATACAGCTGAATCGGAAGGAGACACAGCAACTGCCACTACGTCACTGGAGCATTCTGTTGTTTTCAAATGACAATGGAATCGCAGCATATTTGCCTGGAAACATGACATAACCTGATTGTATTCACGCCAGCCTCAGAATGCTGGAGGAGTGAATACCAACTAATCGTATTGAAACCCAAATTAGGACACTGTAGAATCGAGATGGAAGGGTAACGCACTTCCTGTTGCATTCCAAAGATATTTAAGGCAAAAACATTTTTTTGGTGCAAAGGAAGCTGCTGGAACCACCATTTGCTTTTGTAGGTTTGTGCGAAATGTCTCAGTGCTGCAGTCGACAGATGTTTTAGAGCAGCCTGCATTTCACAGCAAGCTAGCACATACGTCTGGCTTGTCTCCGCAGCAAGATATCTCGTTGTATTTGATTGGCACTAAGTGGGTTATGAGCTGTAGAAGACCGGATGTTCTGGGATTTGTGTTTGCGTTGCTGTTAAAACAAACAAACCTCGAGCTGAGCAATCGATAGGAATGCCTTGGGACTGTCTAAAGGCAGACCCGCCCACCAGTGAAGTTCCATTAAGAGCCGTGCTGTGTCCTCCTATATTACAAACGGGCAAATAAAGAAAGTTTGGTACAAACACAAAGCCTTATTCACGCCCTCGAGCTGCTGAGTCAACGTGCTCGTGTGCGAGTCTTGAACCTCCACAGGACTTCAAGCGACAAAGCTCCACACTCCTCTCTATGCATGGCGTGGGCTAGTTTGCATGGGTATTGGCAGTGTAGCAGCGTTTGAACGAGCAATGGAACAGCCAAAACACCAAGTATATGCATCAAATAGTGGATATTATAACATCAAACAAATGCACCAGAATTTTCCGGGTTTCGTGCGCGCCTATGTAGCATACTGGGGATAGAGCCGCTGAATCAGCTTCTTGGAGTTTAGATATAAGCATAGGAACAGAGACGACATCTCCTACAATGAACAAAACCCACACTACTATGTGGGCGCTGACCCGGAGACTTAGTACATGCCTGGCGTTCTTTTGGAAGAAGCGGTGACAAGTGCTCCCACAAGTTAGCCAACGGTGGATACTACTCAAATAAATATTGAAATATAAATTCCGGTTAATTGTGGCAACATACTCGCCATCTCACCTTCTGGCTTTGATACTGAAGGCTGAGGCGTATTTGCAGTTCCAGCTTGAGGACCTGTTGGCATTCCCTTGGAATCCAAGTGAATAACCGACAACCGGGAGAGAGTCTCTGAGTCTACAATAGAAAACCTAGAATGAATGCGCTGAGACCTGCGCGCTGCAGCGTCAGACGCAGCGATGGAAGCGGCGACGGCCTGCCACGAACTGAGCACCTTGAGTGCGTCTGCCTCAATCTGAATGAAAAAGTAAAATACTTTGGAATCCTTGTGATGGGCTAATCGGCGGCTACTGCTGCAATGAATTTCTTAGCAAAATACAGTGAGCGCTGCACTGTTGTAACAAACCTGATTAACGTTTAGCTTTAAAAAGACATCCAAGGCTTTTTGGAGAGAATCCGCTATCAATGCGCCGTTGTTCCCCATTGTGTCTCTCCATAAAACAGCCTAAGCATCCCGTGCAGGTACCCACACCACTTAATGGCCTCAAACCACCTGCTGCCGGTTGGATTCAACTGGAAGGCCAAGTATGCCCTTCGCTTACCCCTGACGGACACAGGCTAGCACGGAACGACACAGATTCAATACTTGAGTGAAGTGCTTTCCTGTTGAGCAATCAGGATGACCGCATCCCGGAACTCGGTAGCGGGGATCGGAAGTTGAGGTACCTGTCCATTTAGGCACGCCAGTTGTTATAGTGTTTCATGAAGCAAAATCCATTATTGTCACCGCGAGGTAACACACTTGGCAACGGGTCAACAGTAACCTTCGGCGCATCCTTTGTGTACCAGTTTAACTTGTGTTAAAAATTTCTAGGCAAGAGTGTGTAACGAGTAAAAGTGGGTTCTGACTCAGCGGCGTGGTAAAGGTTCTGCTGTATTTTTCGGATAAACGAAATATACTAGCACAAATTCGCACTTGCTGAAAAGCTGTCAGAAGGGAAGCTTGGGAGATGCGGCCGTCTTCTGTCCTGAGTGCGTTGACGAGGGGTACGACGCCTCCTACGAAATGCGTCAAGGTTGCATCAACAGCTTGTTTAACCTTATTCTCGCAGTTCCTAGGGCAGTGTTTCAAGTTGTGTCAAAGATTCAGTCCTTAGCTTGTTGTCCCAGTAGCTAGGAGGCCCGAGGTAGTCTTGGGAGGCGATGAAAGAGTTGCGTTATATCAAGTCTACACAGTAGCCATTAGTCCGTCAACTGCATACCAGGTATGGCACGAATAGCTGCCTGGACGCTACAGCCCCTTGAACTCTTCTTATTGTCTGAGAACAAGCAAAACACAAGAAGCAGTCGCCGACATTTCATCGCGAAGATGCTGGGCCATGGATGAGGCACGAGTACTGTATACCCGTTCCCTTTGTCGCTAGCTGATATTGAAAACCCTAAAACAGCTTCATTCCGGCGTGACCCCAACACGGTGCTGTGCTTTGGCTTACACTCCTCATCTTGCCCCATCGCAGCACAGCTGTGCTGGGCTACCTGTAGTTACATCAGTAGCACAGTAAGCCATTCCAGGCGCCTGCCCTTATCAACCCGTACACATGAAAACAGTTGTTCGGAAAATTCACGTGAAACAGTAACCTCTTGTTTTGCTTGAAAAAAGCATCATTGCCCTACGCAATACCAACATGATACGTTTCGCGGACTGAGGCAGTGTTGCATGGGTGGATACAGCTTGCATCGGGCAACTTATTCGACAGTAAAACTCTTAACTTCGCAGCACCAATTCATAGAAAGGTATCGAGAGCGCTAAAAGCTTGGAACATTGAAACCGACAAATCGGCCCCCTCACAACAGTGGCTTTTATTTTGTCGTGGTAGCCTGGCTGTATGAAAAAATCAAAGGAAGAAAGATCGAAGCAATTTGCCAGCAAAGCCAGGTCAACGTCGGCAGTAAAACTGGCGAAGCCGCGCGCACGCCCGTCTACTTCAGACACAATGCAACGGTTGTCGGTATTTTGACCTGAACGCAGGCTTGTCTTTCCTTGAATGTAAATTCAATTTTGCAAGGAAACCCAACATGCCTTCCCCAAAAAGTGCACCAAAGTCTGTGGAGGTGGTGGCGCACGCGAATATGTACGATATAAAGGGCAAAACATGCATTGATGCCTTACATCCTATGAGCTCCGCAAGAAAATATTCCCCGTAAACGCTCGATTGCAGCATAGTCTGTCCGTCAAAAAGTGCCACAAGATCATCGTGGTCTTCCATTTCGGCCAGTCGCGTCCGCAAGGCCGGTAAAAGCATCTGCCGCTTACACGCCCCAACACTCATCTCGCTCAAGCTTGAAAAAACCACGCCAGCTGATATTTGATCCGCTGGGAATGAAGACTGTTCCATCAGGGGAGGCAACAATCCAGCCAACTGAGAGGAACAACAGCAACTGGAATCTTCTAAGCTGCAAACGGTCACAACAAATACGCCGCAATACAGCCCATGAACAGAAAAGCGCACTGATATTCCCAAAAAATAAACTGCTTCCGTTCACGATAGCAGTGGAACTTTAACTGCTTTTGATATCTCTGTTGTTGCTCGTGGCGTGCGGGTGCGCATGTAAAGAAGCAAGTACAACGTGAAGTGTTCACTCACGGGTGCAGACGCAGCACCCACTGCAGTTCGTACATACTCGCAAATGCGCTTTGCAGCATCGTCTTAGCGACCATTTCAGCTGTCAGGTCAGGATATTTAGATGAAACAGTATCGCATCTACAGGTGAAAAGTAAAAGCCACAAGGTGTTTGTAGGAGTGATGGAGCTGTCATCGTCAAGCAGCGTCTCTGAATAAGCAGCTTTACTTGGGTCCTCTTCTTCAAGGGAGCCAACGCAGGACAAAGAACTTGTCAATGGAGCAGGGCTGCTCCCTTCTCTAAAACAAGGGAAGTCAGAGTTGGAGTCGGCGTTGGAATCAATGCTCAACGACTTTTCAGAGCCGAAAGGCAATTCATGTTTGTTTTTCTGAGGCACCTGCCGCCTGTTGCAACTATACCGTTTCTTCAACCACTGAGGCCAACTAGTAAACCATTGATTACACTGCTGGCAGCAGATTTGCTGTACAAGTGGATCATCCGCGAGTGAACTGGGGGGGCTAAGTGTGGGGTTGAGGAGGCATGATACTAGGGGCGAGTGTCCAAAGGCCATAAAGCCTACAGGAGTTCCGTCTTTGTCCTCACATATTTGGCAAAGAAACGCGCTGCTCAAGAGGTCCTCCACGGCGGAGCGCAACTCCCCTTTCGCCGGGACTGTCAACCCGAAAGACGTAAAGCATGTAACATAGCAGGGTACTATTCCAGCAGCGTCATTCGCGTTTCCCTCTCCTTGAAAAAGCAAATCGCAAACAAGAGCCGTGTCAGTTGTGGTAGCATGGCGGCAGAATAGCTTTCGCTTTTCCAATTGAGCTGGTGACGAAAGCCCACAGGGGGCGATGCTGACGCCTTGGAGCCCAGTCATTGTAAATTGCTACAGAAACACCGGTAGTCACTTTGTCTCCTAAGAACCGTGCTCCGATAAAAAGGCTACGTGTTATGGAGTAAAATCAATCCGAAGTAATTATGTATTACACTGACTAGTCAAACGGTCATTCAGGAGGGAGGCGTAATGAAAAAGAATCCTGCGTTGCCAACCCATGCGCCACTGCACGGTCAATACAGGCACTTTCAAAAGCTAAACACACACAAATTCCAGCCACCCAGATCCAGCAGCTATTGTGCGTGCTCTGACCCCGTCCTTGGGCTTCCAGCCCCGGATGGTGCACTGTATCCACATCTCATCATGCCACTTGTCGTAGCCTCCAGATGGCTATACCTCCTCTAACTGCATTAACAAATTCTTGTTAAATTAATAGTTGCCTTTTGTTTTGAGGTTCCCGAATGCTAGACAAACGACAACAGCACTGCATCCAGAAGGGACAGTTGACGACTTGAGCAGGTCACCTTCCCTGAGGAAGCGTGTCCAGTGGAAGGAAATGCTTTTGTATTCTTGTATAATTACTCCTTATTCTTATTTAATTAGTTTGCTTAACTTTAATTCCCTGATTATTATCCCCCCAAAATTCACCATTAACTCTCGATCGTATAGTCAGTGGAAGTATTATGGCAGTCAATACTGCCATAACAGCTCCACCGGCTTGAACTAGCGTGGTTTATTAAACTAGTTTTTCTGACAAGCCGCTTTTTAAAAATACATAAACTTGCATTTCAAAGGCAAGCAAAAGCAACACGTTGGGACGATGACTTCTGGTTGGTAGCGACCACTGGTGCCCCTGGTCTAACATGCTAAACTGAGTGATAGGAAACTAACATCTTACATATTAGTCCATCGGCACATTACATGCACACATTATTCAAGGCAGGATAGAGCAGTACTAGAAATCCACAGTTAGCCGCAGGCTTCGGGAGTGGCACAGCACCACTACACCGCCTTGGGCTAAAGCTGAGGTTGAGCTACGGCAAGCAGAGAGATCAATGAAGAAACGCATAAACCCAAAACTACTATTTTAAGTATGTTGCCAAATGGCACATTCTAGTTGAATGTCGCTTCCAGATATCCAAAACCGAGTTTGCAAAAGGCAGGAGTTGGGATGTTACATCTCATGTATTGTCCCATCGGACCTACCAGACGGCCGGAATCCAATTGACCTCTGATTAATTGCATCAAATAATGCCGTTTTACACCGAATGTTTTATGGCATTTACGTGTAAAGACCATACAATGTTGCGTATGGAGAGGAGGCAATAGACATTGTGAAGAAACACCTCAGGAGCAGAAACCGTTTCGCGTGTTTATCTGTTCTTACCAGCTAATAAAGGAGACGCTACCGCCTTGACCTTTCTTGCTGCTTGTTCCACCAACTGCTCGAGGTTTTGAATGGTTTCGAGTGTGAAATTGTTTAGGGCTTGAGAAGGGATTAGCACATGGAACTTAGTCTGTGTTGAGTTAAATATGGCATTGTTGAGTGCAGTGCTTGGACACAAATCGAGAGCTAGCCTCACTAACGGCGTTCGAGTAAGAGAATGCAATGCGAGATATTGCCAAGCAACTGCATGTACACTAGGCGAAAGGAGTTAACGCCATGGATTTACACCATTAGACAGGAAAGAGGGCTTAAAAAGAAACAGACAGATCCGTGCACTTATGTACTGTAATAGCGCAAATCCTAAAGCCTAAATCCTATGCCCTAAGCTACAGCCCCTCTAGATGCAGTGCATAGGCGACGAAGAGCCATGGGAAACACGAGACTAATCAAACGGGACGATGTACCAGCAACAGCAGCATCAGCAACAGCCTCAGCTGCTGCTGCTGTTCCAGATCAGCTAGCTTCTTTCATTTGTAGGCAGCAGCAGCAGCAGCAGCAGCAGACGTTGGGGTGTCTCGACAGCAGCTGCAGTACATGGTAGGCAAAGGGGCTGCCCTGTCTCTTCTAAAGGGGCCCATGCGGCTCCCAAGAGCAACAGGCGGGGGGCCCCCCAGAAGACTCGCAAGAACAGCAGCAGCAGCAGCAGCAGCAGCAGCAGCAGCAAAGGGTATCCCCCTACAGAGGCTGCATTAAAGCCTTTATGCCGCCTTACAACGGGAGACAGCAGCAGCAGCAGCATCCTTGCTCGTCATGGGGCCTTTCCTCGTGAATTCAACGACCAGCAGGAGCACCAGCAGCAGCGTATGTCTCGTGATTCGGGGTCCCTGCCTTTAGCAGCAGCAACCACGCGAGTGCCCCCACTCGAGAACAGCAGGACCCAAGTGAATAACACCTACTACACCAGAGGCAGCAGTGGACATGGCACCGGACGCAGCAACGGAAGCTGCAGCAGGAACATCCGCAAACAGCACACGTCGTCCGTCAGGTTGCGCATCAGTGCATTTTGTAATAGCTGCAGTCCTTAAGGCAACGAAAAATAAACGGGCAAAAAGAAATGCAGTAGAGAGTAAAGGTTTAGGGTTTAAAGTTCAGGCGAAAGCGTTAAAAGGGCCAAAACCAAGGCAGCAGAGTATTCTTTCCGGCCTGCTCGTTCGCCGTCTGTCCTGCTCATGAAGTCGAAAGTCCCCGGAGTGATCATATCGGACCAGAAGCAGCATGAGCAGCAGCATCAGGACCAGCAGCAGAAGCAACGCGAAAAGGAGAGGCGATGGCTGCCTCTGTCCTTGCAGGCGCCGTGCAAACGTAAGAAAAAGATGAAGAGAGAGAGACGGAAAAAGACAGATGGAGGTCAACACACAAAAACAAGACAGATAGAGCAGGTGAAACATATAAATGACAAAAGACAGAGAATGCTAGCTGCGATTTTTTTCGGTATTGCTGATAGTCTCTTGGTACTTTGTAAGACGGGTATATAGACGCGCCGAGGCGCAGCAGCCTCACTGCCTGTATGGTTGGCTGTTTTGCTTAAAGAAGAGCAGAGGGGTGTGATGAGCACCAGGCAGCAAAAGGGCAGAGAGAACGAAAGAGAAGGAAACATGTAGCTGCATCCGCATGGGGCAGGTGCCCTACAACAGATAAGAAGAAGCAGAGAGAGAGAGAGTCTAGGGATGAGGCAGAGGGAGTTCACAATTTCATTCTGAATTGTATCAGAAATATAAAGTACAGCAAAACAAACAAAATGGCAGTTCAAAGGAAGAACGGAGAAGGCCTCTTATGCCTTGAGGTCTCTCATCCCTTTGTCTTGGAAAGAAGCAAAGCACGGGCTTATCTTACAAATGGAAGAGCAACCAAATCGAGCAACGTGAGGTTCTTGTTGCTGCTGCTGCCCTGCGGGTTGTCTACTGGGTGAGATGGTCTACATAAACCGTGCAGGGACAAAGACAAGGCATGCTCCATGATGCAGCTTCAATAAAAGCAAGGGAAACAGATGTGATTTATTCCTCCCATGCACGACAAAGCAGGGAGAGGAGCCTCCGGAACTTTGAAGGACGGAAAGAACAATTTAGTGCATTAAAGTGTTGACTTTCAGCGCAACAAGTGCCGGGAAAATGCCACAGCTTCCCTAACCGCATTCATCGGCAGCATGTACGGAACCATCACTTGCTATGGGAGCCCCTCACTACTCCAGATCACTGTACAGTAGCGAGAGCCAGTGGACAACGACTGCTTCTCCTAATGTTGTTGTTTGGGAGCTCTCTAAAAAGTAAAACGACTACTTCAGGCTTCAAAGGCCTTTTGTCTGTCTATATGCCGCAACACATCAAGCCAAAGTGAATGTTAATGAAGGGAATCCCCGACTCCAAGGGGAGAAGAAGGCTTGCGGATTGGCGTGCCTTGCAATGGAGCCAATGCTAAATTCTCCTTCGGCAGGAGCGGTCTTGCTCTAGCTGCAATGCTCCTACAAAATGGAAAAAGTATTGGGGGTGGCAACGAGGAAGCCCCGGGTAGGGAAAACTTTATGAGACACTTTGGGGACTGCGACGCCAAGAAACTTATAAAGGACGTGGGAAGAAATAAAAAAACAGACTGGAGACTGTGGATTTTTTGCCGATCCCACAGATGTCGCAATCCCATCCTATCGGCCAACCTACTCAGTGCTGCCGCTGCGAAATCTACGTACCGACCCTTGGGCCTAATAGAGGGGTTGCTCCCATTTAATCCCTTATTAGTGGCAGCTTCCGCTAATGCAACAAACACAGGAATTTCTGCAAATAGTTTCGACGAAAGAAGGGGCCTGCATGGGCGCCCGTCATTGTTGCCATGAAGGATGGCCTTAGCAGCGAAGGCCTGTGTTAAGCGAACCATTTCGCGCAAAAAAGAGCAGAAAAGAATGTTCAAGAAAATAAACGCTTTTAAATAATGTAGTTTCAGGTACAAGGGGAAAATAGTTCCAAGCTGTCTTCGAGAGACAGCCTATGCCAATGATTAGTGATCTGCCTCTTTGAATCTTGGCTGTTGTCTTGAGAAGCCCGTTTTCTCCATAACACCGTTTATTTCCTTTTAAACTTTAGTATGTTTTATTTAAAAGTAAAGCAGAAGTCTGCATAAGATTAGGCTCCAACTGGCGATTGATGTGAGATGCACGAGGACGACAAAGCCTCAGAACGAACCTGTCAAGAGAAAGAGGTCACTTACTACCCATAGGCACACTGTGAGAAAGCGGATTTTGGTGTTTTTATTCGCCTTTCTATAATTAATTCAAGTTAACACGTGAGGCGGTTTGCTTCCAATTCAAGAACCTTTTTAGGTCGGTAGTTGACACTTCTATACTTTCTTCAAGTCCTCGGATGCACATAACTCCTGTTGTGTTCCTTTAGGAAATTTCGGGCAGCTTCTACATCCTTACTCAGCTTCTCTAAGAGTTTTATACACTTTGAAAGTTCCCTCTGTACAGCTTGATTGTCTCAAGCTCTTATGCTTCGGTTAGATATCCTTGCACTGCCAGTCGTTTTCTACACTCAAAGAGACGGCCTGCTTCCGTCTGCCACAGTCGCCTTCGCGTATTGCGCACTTCCAAAAAATTTCAGCTCCTGGCTGTCTTAGCCGTAGCTAGAGTAGTAAAAAGCTGTTCTCCTAGGGTAGCTGGATGCTGCGAGGAGACGTGCAAGGTTTGATGTGAGACTCCGTAGTGCTGTATGGGTTAATTGCCGCTTCAATTACATAATTTCATAAAGGACTCAAACTTAATAACTCATACAATAGAAAAAATTCTCTTTAGTAAAAGGCCTTCAGGGGCGTGGTATATTGTCCAATGATGAAAGTTCAAGATCCTAATGCATTTACACGTTTTCAGCGATTTAGATGCCCGGCTCTGAAATCGCAACTTTTTGGGCTTAAGTGCTTACAGCTAGCGCTGAAGGATTCAGTTATGTATTTGTGCAGTGGGGAACTGCCAGCCCCCCGTTGGTAAAGACTAGCCAACACAAATCAGGGAGCACCGAGGATTGAGGAACGACTCTTGAAGGTTCAATCTTGAAGCGAGTGTCAAGCCTTAAAACACATTATGAAAAGTTTTCATAAAAGAAATAGGGACGATTATCTACTGCGGTCTTGAAAAACTTTGGGTTCTCTATGAGATTCTGTGTGTGGAGTGGAGATAATGCGTCTAATTCCGCTTACATATCATTACGCTTTCTTGCAGTAAGTGCACCATTAAGCTTATCAGCTTGGCACTTTGTTGCCCTCTTTTATCTCCTGTGTGGAATGGGGTTAGAGAATTATATTGCATTCGTGGACTCGCTTTTCTTCCGAACCAGCAGTCTCCGATAGTGAAAACTTTAAAAGACGATGATCATGGCAGTGGGGAGGGAGGGGTCTGGACAGGACGATGACACATAAACGTACAGCATTATTACAATCCGCACTAGGTCCGTGCTAACGAGCGGGGACCGCGGTGGGCCACTTCAGATGTCGCTATCCATGAGGTACTAGCTTTGTTACTCCGGTTTATGTTTTCCCTTTTCCTTACTGTTCCATCTTCCACTTGCCGGTAAGAATGCTGCTGCTGCTGCGCAGGGTGTCTTTGCAGCATCCTCGACAGCAGCTGGCCGAGCATGGCTGCAGCCAACAACTGCTGTTGTTCGTGAAGCTCTTGGGATAGAGCAGATGCACCGTCTTCTACGTTGTGACCGCTGGTCATCTTAAAAGCAGATGACGGTCTTGAAGTAGATTGGACAACTCTTCGCTGCTGCAATTGTCGAGTCTGTTGCTGCTGCTGAGGTTGTGCCTCTTCTGAGCGTAGATATGGCATTGATGCCTTTCGGGAGTACGAGGAAGAGGACCGATAGGAACAATGTTGCCTCTGTGCATTAGCTGCTGCGCCGTTTCTTGCTCGTGCTGCCACAGCAGATGGGCTCTGTTGAACCTCGTTTTGTTGCTGAGAGTCTCCTTGGTGCTGCTGTCGCGGAGACAATTTGCTCTCTTCTTGACTAGTAGTTTTCCTTAAGATAGATTCCGTTCGTGAGACCGTTGCGCGTTTTTGCACCAGCAGGCGCTGAAGGGCCTGGAATATCTGTGCTCTCTGCACGTTGCGCATCAAAAGGTCAGTTTTCATTCCAGCCTGGTGGTCAAACATGAGCCCATGAGGTTCTGACGCGAATGCACCTGTCTCCTCTCTCCCATGGCTGGGATTGCTCGACATGCCCGATAGGCACTGTTGAAGAAGCTGCTGCAAAAGAGCTTGCTGTTGATGTAGCAGACCCCCCCTGTGCTGATGCGGCTGCTGCAACCGTCCGTCTGGTTCCCCCCTTTTTAAATGACCCTGAACCAGCCCCGTTGTATGTTCCAGTTTCTTTTTGGTTGCAGAGGAGGGGCTGGCAGCAGAAAAAGTGGATGGCTTGCTGTGAGTATATGCAACGACCCGTCTGGCTGCTACTGAGGAAGAGGATACAGGGAAAAGTGAGGCAGCTCGGATGGGCGCCTGGACATCTTGCCTGGCCTGCTGCTGCTGTTGTTGCCGTTGTTGGTGCAGGTGCTGCTGTAGGGGCCTGCAAAACAAAGAAGGAAACCAGGAAGATTGACCCGTTGATGCGCGGAGAGGGCCGGAGTAAGAATGAAATGGTTTGCCTTCTGCAGCCACTGACAGCGCCTCAAGATGCTGCGGTAGTGACGATAGCTCCACGTCCTGCTGCTGTTCCTGCTGCAAGTTTCCAGCGAGCGAGATGTGCTGGCTCTGCTTATATTGCTGCTGCAGTTGCTGTCGAAACGCCTGCTCTCTTCTTCGACTCTTGGCCTGCTTTTCAATGGCGTGGTGCGAAACTTCCAGCAGCAGCAGGCGCTTCTCCTCTATGTGCTGTGCCTCGTCTAGGGCCCGCACAGCTCTCACTGTTGAGTCTGCCTGTTTTGGCCGCTGAAAGAGATTATCCTTGATGGACTCGAGCTGCTCGCGCCTTCCCGTTGTACATTTGGAAGGCCCTAAGCAGGTGCTACTAGTGCGGCATTGGGAGTCCTCAGTTGCTCGTGGAGACATTGCCCAACAGCAGGCGAACTTGCCTCGCTCTTGACGCCCCATAGAGGCAGGGGCAACATGAAATTGAGAAGCGACCAAGCATGAAGACTGATCTGCTGGCTTTTGGTTTTGTCGAGGTTCATTGTCCGCCTGCCCTTGAATGCGGGATCGGGGACTCTGGATGAAAATACTCTGAGGCCCTTCCTGCGCGTGCAGACCTCCCGCATCTAGCGGACCGTTTTTGCTATCTTTGTCTTCTCTCACTTGCCGAGTTATACGTACAAGCTGGAGTCCTGCTGCCTGAGCTCGTGCAGCCCCCTCAGAAGAGATTCTCCCTGCGAGGCCACCTTCGTTTTCCGTAGAAGTGGGAGGATGGCGGCGCGCGCCACTTGCTGTACGTTTTGACGTCACCTCCTCAGGCGTCTTGCGGGTCACATGAGGTTTGGCTGCCTCGTTAGGGGTGGTCTCGCAGTGTTCATTAACTACCAAGTCTTTTTCCGCCGAGGGAGATGCCTGTTGAGAGGGCAGTCTCGATTCGCGATTAACAACTGTGAGAGAGACCCTTCCATCAACAACGGAAGAAGACTTTTCCATGGTCGTTTCATGCTTTTCATTTGTGTCTGTCTCTGCATCTTCTCCTACAAATGTTCTTTCCTTAGGATGTAACAAAAAACAACTCTTCTCTCTGCTTTGTGCTTGCTGCTGTTCTAATGGGGATTCGTCTCTCCCAGTACTTTCAATTTGGGGCGTATCGTAGTGGCTTGGTGGCACGATCTGAGGTTGCTGGTGCTTCTGCTGTTGCTGCCGCAGCTTTAGCAACAGCTGCTTCTTAAGCTGAGGGTTTGGGACGAGAACAACGGGCTGGAGGACGGGACACTGTGTCCCGTGCCTGCTGCTCTCCTCCTTCTCTAACTGGGCAGCTAACTGTCCCCTAGGGGCGTGCAGCAACGAGATCGGTTTTGGCCATGGCTTCGTCATAGGCGGTAAGCTAACCATAGAGGTCTTACCTTTGGGTTTACCCTTGCAGCCGGAAGACATAGAGTGTGCCAGCATGCCGCAAGGTTGTACTCCTAAAAACGGCATCAGCTGCATGGAGGATGCCCCTTCTTCTGTTTGAAAGAGCAATGAGGGCCCTGTAACAGTCTGACTGGAGGTCCCTCGTAGGGGATCATTCAAACCGCCAAACTGCTGGGTTTCGCTGACACCATCCCTATTTGCTTCTTGTACCGCTAGGAGCCGCTGGAGGTAAGGGACGGATCTCCTCCGGTGCAGAGGCCCCTGGAGATCATGAACAATAGGGAAAGAGTCTCTAGAGGCCCGTCGACGTTGGATCCGTTGGTGCAACAGTTGAGGCAGAGGGAGACTTGCTGGGGTTGTTGCTGCAACTGACGATTCAGCACCTCCACACTCGACAAGGCGCGACGAAGCAGTATAAAAAGTTTCTGTACAGGCAGGTATGGAAGCAGATTGCGTAACTTGCATCAGCAAACCTTTCAGCTGATCATTCTCCTGCTTGGGAGCTAGGGTTGTCTCCCCTCCTGGCGACAGGCCTATAGAGAACAAGAGCGGAACAGAGGGGGAGAGTGCCGCAGCAGCCATGGGACAGCGCTGTTGATTTTGAAATGACGGACGCGCAGCAGCAGTTGCTGTCTTGCCCAAACTTTTTAAGAATACCGTGCATGTACTATGGTGCCTATGATAGCACTGTATCCATTGGAAAAAGCGGTAATAGTGCGGAAGAGGAAGTAACGGAGCGGTAGAGACAGAAATACGAGCTGGAAGGAAAGACAGGAAAAAAATAATTCTTTGGAGAGGGGAGACAGAGCTAAGATAAGTGAAATGCAGAAAAGCAGACAATAACAAAGAACGGGTGGGAAATCCAAAAAAGGCACAACCAAAGAAAACCAGAAAGGATGGAAAGAGAGTAACAAGGTGGCTACAAAGGTAGAAGCAGCGTAACCAGTAGCAGATAGGGGAGTCTTGGTGGCATATATGCACATTTACAGAATTGTCGCAAATAAAGCAAACACCCTCTTTTGAAACAGGAACTTTCTTCCTGAAGTCCACGGCCCTACGATGTACTTAGTACCTCAGTCTCTAGTGTGGCTCCTTACCTGCTGAACTGACGCTGTGCTCGCTGCCTCGGTCTGCCTGCTGGAGGGACATTGATTCTGATATTACCAAAGCTGCAAGCAACTCTTCTGCTCTCCGGCTGTCTTTACCTGTGTGTTCCGTGGTTGCCGGGTTGGCATTTTTAACTGAATAATCTGCCCTGGAGAGCGCGGGCGGCCTAGCTGCAGCAGCCATGCCTCTTTCTTTCCACAATGACGCGAGTTTGAGCCTCTGCCTCCTGGCCAACAAAGCGGCATGTTGCTCTCTCAAACGTTGCTGTTGTTGTTCCATTGCCTCCCGTTGTCTCCGCTGCAGCCGCCTTCGGTTTTGCTGTCTCAGTTCCATCATACGCCTCTCTATAAGCAACTGCCGTTCAGTCAATGTCTGCTGCACGGCAAGAGGCCCACAAACAAGTGAGGCCCTCGCACCCACCAGGCCTCGCCCCGTCAGCATAATCTTATGAGGCAGTTTCGAGGGCCGTGAGGAAACCCCAAAGGACGTAGAACGCGCAGCACCTGGAGTCCCTTTTGGTCCAGCTTCTTCGTGAGGACGTAGTGGAGGGTCCTCTCCAAAATCTTTTTGCATCTCATCTTTTGGATTGTACAAAACTGGACGCACTGGCGATGCCGACTCGATAGGCATGACGCGTTTCTCCGCTACAGGGCTGCTGCTGCTGCTCCGTCTACCACTCCTGCTGGTGCTGCTCGTGTTGCAGTTCCATTGGGAAGCTGGAAACCAGTCTAATGCCCCTAAAAGCCCCAGTTGCCCTTTGGCATTAAGGATACAGCCATGGGGCTCCGCGTTGCCGCTATCTCCGTGTTTGGGGCATGTGTGGTCCACCTCGGCTAGTAAGGGGGAGGAAGAATGGGCGGCCATAAGCGACCTTTCAGAATAAGCAAAAAACCATAAGGAAAAAGGCAATTTGAGTTGTCTGTCCGCTGCTTTGATGAGTCTAAAAAGAAGCACGTGGGGAACTCGGCTGCCTGCCTCTACTAGGAATCGCCTGTCGCCGACCAACTCTTAGGAAGTATGGCGTCGTTAAAGCACTATACCAAAAAAGCAATGCAGTTTGTCTTGCTCAATGGAACTAAAAGAAAGCCTATAGATGCTAGCCGAAACCAGAACCGCAGGAGAGAAATAGAGCTGCTGGAACCCTTCCAATACCTTCCACGTTGATGGGATAGCACACTCAGGTTTTCCGAAGTCCCAAAGCGTCAACCGTTCAAACAAATTATTGACAAGTTAACGTATGCTTATTTACGTTATTCAAGAAATAGTATGGAAGGTAGGGCTTAGTGAATCAGTCCAGGTACGCCGATGCAGTGGAATGGAGCCCCAGGCCAGTCGACGCCAAGCTAAACTTCAAAGGATGTGATGACTATTAATAATATAAATTAATTAGAAACACACAAAATGTATGTTTGGGATCAAAGTATCTTAATGATGTCAGCTGTCGAATAATAAAGAGAAGGCCACGCCCTCGGTCGTGCTGTGTGTAATGCTGCTGCAGCTATACATAAAAACCTCCACCGTAATAAAACCGGGACCCTAAAAAAAACCACGTGCAGCTTATTATAATTTTTATTGTAATGCTTTACTTTGCCTTCACTCTGAGATTACGGGGCTTCGATCTGCCTTGCCATGTCAGCTCTGACCTTGGGTCACCTCTCGGTAAACACGTAATAGACGAATGGAGTGTAAATACTACTAAAGCATACCCCCTTGAGCGCTATTATTAATAATAATTAAAATGAAATTAAAACTAACTAGCTCGTTGGATAAATGCGAGTCCCGCCCGCAACTACCTAAGTATCTTACGCATTTGTTGTAAAGAGTAGATTGGAATAAGTCAAAACAAATTCGCAAACTTAAAAGCTAAAAAAACTAGTTAATCTTAAACAGGCCAATTAATTTGCTAAGCCTTAAACTTGGAACATTTTAGTGAATGGTAACCTTGTTATCGGGCTCGAAATTGATGCACATACACTACTATCCTGGTCAGGGTTAGCACAGAATTCTGCCCAGATTGTCGCGATCCATTTAAACCCCTGCAGTTAAAGCAAGCTGCAACGTCCATGATCTTATTTCAAAGGTGGAAACGTCTAAGTAACTTTGCATGGAATTGTTATTGGAAGCCGCTTTTTTTTCCAAAATCGCAGTTTAAACGTGCCGTGGATTGCAGCTAGGAGCTAACAATGCATTTTTTGCTTTAGTGAGGAATATATGGCTTTGTTTTAGTGGGAGTCAAGAGGTACTGGCCAACCGGAATACTTGCGAAAGCGTAAGCAAAGTAGTTGTTCTTTGGGAAATAAGGCAGCGCAAGCTGGTTGGAGGTGCGGCTTCCGTAGCATTCATAAAAACAAATAATCTGCGCAAGCTTGGGATGGAATATGATCATTAGGATTTTAAAAATAGACATTTGTGTTCTGTTGGAATCTGCGATACAAACTTCAATTTTGCATGCTGTCAAGCCGACAAATCACTTACTAGCACTTTGTCTTGAATCGCAAGACATGAATCTCAACCAGTTTCTTAAAGAGCCAAGTGAAGCGTCCCTAGGCATCACCTGGGACAATTTCCAAACTCCGAACGAATTAAGGTGTAAACCGTTTTAAGGGCGGCACCCAAAGCCATGGATTATTCCTAACGTACTGAGAATTCTGCCTAATTAAAACAGGAGGGGAGCCCAACGAGTGCTCTCGAAGCTTTTCTGTTAAAGTTCTGCTTGCCACGGCTCTTGCTCTTAAGCCCTGACCTCCGCACGCTCCGTGAGATCTGGACTAACGTGATGAGACAGATCCTTCCCAGGCTCATCGGGCCGAGACATACAAACGCGTATGTGGCTGCAAGTACTAGGTTGCAACAAGTGCAGCAACATTACCAACAATAACAGCAGCCAAAAACAGCTATTGAGGCTTGCTGGGGTTCAGGACCTTTCCTGCAGATAAAACTTATGTACCGAACGTTGTGCGCTTCTGCTAGTCAGCAAATAACCGCCTTAGGGGACGAATAAGCATTTTCCTGGGTTGATGCATAAAAGCCTAACTATTAGGCCCAACAAGAACTTCACAATACTAAGAGGCACTGTGGGACTGTGAAAAAAAACCAAATCAGAGGTATGAGACGCACCTCACATTACAAGTCTTTGAAGGAGGGTCAAGACACTACTGCAAAAATATAACGTAACAATTTCCAGCTGATGTACCACAGGAATACCGCATCAACAGCTGCACGTGCGTTTGGTCAATAGATGTCATGTCCATCAGAGCTGGGAGCTTGATAACGACTTGTAACAAGGATAGCTGGCTCAATTTGACAAAAGCTAGACTTTTCTAGAAAAGATAAATTAACGATTGAAAGGGAACTTAGAAGGCAGTTAAAGGCTGCACTTCGAACTTTAGCAGAGACGCAAGCCAAAATACAGGAGACAACGTTTTCTTTCCACGCCCTAACAGAAGCACTTAAGCTCTTGCAAAAACAAGTTGTCAATTGGATGCACAGCTCCGCGCATGGGGAGCTACAACCCGACCAGCTTCGGTTTCATCCCTACAACAACTAATGCAGGTGTCCTTGGGAACCTAGTGTTCAATCAATAGTGTAAATATAGACTGTGGAGGTACAAATTCTTGAGACATTCGGGTGTACAGAAGTCACTAGTTTTGGTATTTATATCGTCGATCGTCAAAGGGTACCTCCACCTGGTAGAATTTGTCGTTGATGTCGCAGGTGGATATCTGGCTAGTTCTGGGCGGCGAATATCCACAAGTTCTTAAAGCAGGGTAGTCACAACTATGCTGTCTCACGTATTGGTTGAGGGGACTAAAGTCTCCTGCAATCCGGCGAGCGTGGGGACCTTGTGGCTTGAGCGCATTGAGATGTGCTTTGTAAAGGTTAGTCCACGAACCCAAACATATCTTGGTTAGAGTTAACGAACTGATTATTACTCTATGTCGTTACAATCAAAATAAAAGCTATTTATTATAGGAAGAGTTTAGCTTTTCGCGGAAGAACAACTTTGTTGAGCGTTTCCAGCATCTCTCCGCATTTAGCAACAATTTTTCGTTGTCGTCGGCAACTAGTATTGCCAGTATTTTGTGCCTCACACAAGGCATGAGCAACACAAAGTTTTGGGTTTTAAGATGAAAATTTTTGGCGACTCGTAATTTAGCGGAACATTGAGAGTGTCAGGTTGGCGATGGGAAAAGCAAATCCGAACCCCTGCCTTTACCAGAGAAACGATGTCTCATGACGCATCAGATGTTCTCTTGGTCAATTCAATCCATGACTTGTAATCAAAATTTAATTTTTAGTGTTTTCTACAATACTCTAAAGTCATCAGATGGTATGGCCTGTTGGGTTTGTCAAATTGGATTCTTTTGAGCACATTCACTCGTAAGAGAAAGGGTCCAGCGAGTATAACAAGCAAACTTTGTGCTTCTCCTGCAATATATTTGCTATCTTATTGTCTTGGTTTACATAATCCTTGCGTAACGTCTGGGATAAAAGCCGATCGATAAAATTTCCTGGTTTCTTCTTGTTTTCGGGCATGGGCCCTTAAATGCTCGTTAACGATAGTCCAGTTCACTTTTAATAACTGTTGAGTGTTAAAGTAAAATATGGCACCCCGGTCCTACAGAGCTTGCGAATATTTCACTTTGAGGTCTCCTTGGTGTCTCTTTGATGCAACCGCAAGGTCACCTCCAAGCATGGGTGCACCAGCCCTGGGGCCCCAAAGGAAGAGATACACAGGTACCTTTTAAAATTACCAAATTAAAACCGCCTTAGCTGTAAGGATCAAGGTTTTAAGACAGAGAGAAATCGGCGGTGCCTGCACGTATTGTCGATACCTAATCCAGGGAGAAGGCCTGTGTCTCAGTGCCTGTGGTGTGCTTGGAGGAGCCGTTCCCTCTTTGTGGTGATCAATTCTGTAAAAAAGTAAAGTTAAATTGCATTAAAAAGGATATGAGAAATGTCAGGCCAACCACAAAACGCGAACCTCTCCGCCTGCGGCAGCGAGCTGCTCAGGTGCATTGACGAGCTCAAGAAAAAAAGAGATGATCTGGCCAGAAACATCCAAGCAGTCCGATCCTGAGTTTTAACCACAATACCCTAGTATAATCTTTTCCAAACCCCACCATAAACTGCCACAATTGGGATTTCAGTCAATGCCCGCAAGCCTTCGTATAAGCTCAGGGTGTTAAAAGTTATGACGTAATGATTAGGTCTAAGGGTTTCTAATTAGTAAAAAAACAAATAAATGTGGCGTATGCAGGAGGCGGAAGAAAAGGAAAAAATTCAGCGGGGCATCGCAACTCTGACGGAGAAACTCCAGAAGATCACAGGTAGGCAGGCACCAAACTCCTAAGCCTAGGTGAACGGTGACAAACACAACTTGCTTCCACTTAATTTGCGCTAGTCAAAAAATGACAACGGAGATTTTTATCGGGTTTTATCTGGAGAGAGGGAATTCAACCAATGAAGAGAAACAAGTCGTCACGCAGAACGCGATAAAGTGGTTTTCCCTAAAAAGGCGACAAACACTGACTGTTAGTTTATTTAAACTCTGATTTTGTAATTTTAGCCGCCGAGATACTGTGAAGTTTTCGTTTGTTTCGTGCAGTTAATCAAGAACGGAACATGCAGGCTCGAGATGAGTACGAGAAAACCATTCAAGAAACAGAGGCCGCATACATTAAAGTCGGTATTTTCCCTTTGAACAATCCCAGGTCAATTCAAATTTGAATAACTGTAAAGGCTCAATAACTCACTTGTACCGGGCTGTATATACTGCATGGTTGCTTCCTCAAGTCCTGAACCATCGGACATAAACCACCAACCCGAGAATGTAAAACAATTCATCAGGGTTAACTTTACCTGTTTTGGCATCAGATCATCGAGTCCTCCCAGACCCTCTTGCATGTTCTAAGGCGTGAATCTCTTAATTTGGCAAAGAAGGCTGGACCCTAAGCTTCGATAGGAGACCCATGCTGGGCTTAGCCAATGAGCTACCTCTAGTTCAAAAGCATAGGGGAATCGCTCTATGCCTTCTTTATTCACTCTCACTCGTGGGTTTTGCTAAAGCCAGACAACATCGCCAAAAAGATCATGAGAGCAGCGCTAGTGTGGCAGGGTCTTCGGGTACCGCACTGCAAGAACCAAAGAAGCAAGGGGAACTTTGTTGTTTTTCTCCAACTTGAATCCGTGTAATTTACACGCTAGAAAATAGAGTAGCGAGCGTATGTTCAAGTATGTGGAATCAAGCCTCCGGAAAACCCCCACAGCACTAACGAAGACAGCAGCTAAAAAGCTTTCCCTTTCCATTGACCATATAGTCCTCGTGGAAGGTTGAGTTTTGTAACCGTCGCAAAGCAGCAGCAACTCGCTCAAACAAACGCAACACCATGGAGTTTCAGGCAACTTACGGCGCGGGTCTTCAGAGTTTTCGCGTAACCAAGAAAGGGCGCATTGTAGATATATAGCTGCAGGGCAAAGCAGTGTTGTTCCTTTCTACTGCAGATCCTGGGCTGAAACCACCAGGGTTACAATTCGATCTTTCAGTATACTAGAGAATATAGCAGCTAGCAATGCATCTGCAACATGTGCTGCTGCTGCTACTCTTCTTTTGTTGGCATTAATACGAGAAATCCTTAGCTCATTGCTAATGCACGCCTGTTTACGTTCTTGGTGGCGTTGCACAACAATGCAGAGCACTATTCAAACAGTTCAAACACTGCCACTCAGTGCCGTTACAGTTTACAAGTAATTTTGGGTTTGTTCTGCTCTCAACTCATTGCCCCTACTGCTTAAGCAATCTTGTTCTTCGTCTAGGGCATTTTCTCCTTCAGCCCATTCTAAAGGTCTGGCAACCTCGTTTGCTAGTACTTTGACTTGTTTTTATTTGAGCCCGCCTTTAATGTGCTAATCTTCACTGAAAAGGTTTGTCCTTTCGCAATCTCACCTCTCGTTCTTAGATGTTCTGACCCCGCTTGGCTTAGGTAGCAGAGCCTTCAGCAAGGGGGAGGTACGACTTAAAATCTGTACGCTAAGCAAATTCAACAAAGCTAGCAGGGGAGGTCGCGTCACCAGACTACCTTAAAAAAATATCGTTCGGCTAAAAACCTGTTCAGACGCTGCCTGCTTCACGTCGCAAAAACATATCACCTGAAACTTAGGAAGATAGTACGTAATAAGAGCACGCAAAGCAACAGGGTAAGGCTGATTTCCCATCGCATCTCTTGCCCAGCATGAAAACAGATAGGTTAGGGGACGCGTAACTCATGTAGGTGGGTGTAGGTGTGCACCTGTATAGCAGACAAACCCAGGGAAACCACATTACAGTGCTTACAATCTAAGATAGTAAAAGAATGATTTAAGCATTAAATTAGACAGAAAAACGTGCTTTCCGCAAAACAACGACAAAAATCCGGTGGCGAAACGCTATATGCTTGTTGCAAGGCTGGATTCATGCTTTTCTAATTTTCCTGGCGGTGATATGTACTAGACACGCAGAAAATTTTAATTATTGAGTTTCTCGGAGGAACTCTGTCCCTAACGGTCTGCCTCCCTGAGGCCATCCCCGTCAGTTCCGCACACACAATCCGAGAAGCCGCGCTACTGCTCCTAACATGCACAAGTATACCCATTCCATTCGTCTAAAAATTAAAACATTAAGTAAAACAATTTTGAGGTCAATAAAGAGACAAGCAGTGCAGTACCGAACATATGAGTTAACCTGCTACATCCTGTGTGGCTTACCTTACAGTTGTGGACCAGCGCAGCGCGCAGTGGCTGGGGGGAACGAATTGCCAAGGGAGCAGCCAAAAAAACGTATGTCTTAACGTTCTTAGCTGTTAAGGCTATAGTCAGGCTTTTTGCGGCTGACACACACTTGAGGCGTTGTCTGTCAAATACTCCACATCACAAGCTATTGCAGAAGATCCTCCGTCATGACTCAGGAGTTCCTGCTTGTATTACACAGCTGTCTTCGGGCTGAAAAGTGTTTGTAAAAATAAATAATTACTTAGTGGCATTTTTTTTGTATCTTGGCAGCGACCCATGAGGCTTTAGTGAGGTCACTTGTGGGGCAAACTGCTGCTACTATGCTTAAATGGTAGGTTGAACAGCGCAAATAGTTTGCTTTGTAATATTCCAGGCTTAAATAATTGTAGCATAATTTAAAGTGAAAAGTAATATTTGTCATGTCTGAAAATGAGAAACAACCGGTATTTGCTTTCGATCCCGTTTGCGTCTGTGGATGGGAGACACTGGAGGCGCCCCTTGGCATAACAAAGGCATTTGGAGATATTTGCTGACCCTCGTCAATATTCTTGTTCGGCTTTGCATTAAGTTTACAGTTTGGACATACTACTTGAGTGACACACTGAACCGGCTAAGTAGGGATATTCCTTGGGCAGTTCACTGTGGGGGGTTACCCTGGTCATCCACCAATATTGTAGCGCATAAACAGTACCACTGGGCCAGGCTCACACCATCTGTTTACAAAATTTTTGTAAAACGGTTAATTTTAAATAACCGTTTGCGCTAGAATGTTTTCTCCGGCCAAGTCTGCGTGAAGGTTTTGAAACCAGAACTGCTTGTTGCGTCTTTCAAGAAAGAACTATTCCAGTTGCTACAGAATACATACTTTTGAAATTGTGCTGTCCCTCCTAAACAAAAATTAGTTTTTCAGAGAATTTCCCGCCTTTTAGCTGAGGGAGGTTGCAAGTTGAATTGCGGAAAGAACGGCTCGGCTGTAATCCAGCACGAATGCATGGCAAGACAAAAAAGCATAGTCCTGCTAGCGCTCGCGTCTCCCACTTGAGTTGCCTTATTAATTCAATCTCATGGAGGAGGTAGATAGGGTGTGGAAAGAGCTGAAGGAATTCAGCAGCCTCTGTGGAGGCAAGCTGCCGGTGGCGAGATTACCACTCTCAAGTTTTCAGTTCCCCAAGGAGAAAAAATGGAGAGGTCCTCAGGAAAGAGTATTCGCTATAAAGCATGCCTTTAGGAATATTCTCTCAACATCGTCAATTCCCCGTACCATAAACGTGTCGCCAATAGCAAAGGATGAAGAGCTTGTAGATGCTTTTCGCCAAGGTGATTCAAACAAAGGGAAAACATATTACAGTCTTGAAAATTGGCAAGCTCTGGCATCCACAGTGCATCGGCAAGCCAACATCCTTAAGGAGGAATCCAGCAACGCCAAAAGATACAAAAGCCTTTCGCAGCTAAAAGAAATCTTTATAGAACGTGAGTTGCCTCATGCTTTCTATGACAATGCTTTTCAATTACTACTCGAACCCCTTCTACTATGTCTCTCTGATCCTACAGAGGTGGCTAGAGATTTGGCTGCTAGTTTACTTTTCAAGTTTCTTGTTGAAGTTTCTGAAGTGGACGGAGCTCTTGACCCCGTCTTAGAAGCACTAGTCGTGCGGTTTGGTTCTCAAGATATCGAAGGCGTGGCTCACCTCCCCCCTGTCATGCGGCCTGAGCCCGAGTATAAACCCCTTCAGCTGATTCCTATAGAAAAGAGTGAGGACGTCCGGCAGACGTTGCTGCAAGTCCTCTACACAGTTCTTGACAGGAGCTCAGATGAATGCGTCTGGAATCATTTAGACTTGGCGACAGGTCTACTACGCGCCGGAGCAATGGATGCCTGTCCCAAGATCAAATCCGCGGCAGTAGGCATGATTGTAGAATTCTGTGACAGACATCAGCACATGCTACTACATTTCACCGAGCCGCTGACGAGGTCTCTTCTTTCATGCCTTGTACATCAGCATGCAAAGATCAGAATGGAGGCCCTCCGAGCGCTGACCCACGTACTGGCTTGCGGGCTCTACAAGTACAACGGCGAAATAATTCAGATGCTTGCAGGGTGGCGCGACCCGAATTTCGTCCCTATCAAATCCCTGTATGAAACGACTACCATCCGTAATTACTTTGCTGAGCTCCTTGCAGATCATTCACCAATGGTCCGAATGTTTTTTTTTGATACGTCGGCTCGTTGGCTGCTCGAGTTTAAGGACAAGTCCGATTACGAATCCTGGGTGCTTCCATACCTCCTAAGCGGACTTTTTGATCCATTTAGGCCCATCCAGCAGTTGGTGTTTAGTCTAATGGAGCGTCTAGGCAAGAACTACGAAGCCACTCACGAGAAAGACCTTCGGGAGATCAAACAGCTTGGCACACCAGAACCATGGAGCTACGAAGGGAAAGCCACCATCACATTTCCTTTGGGAGGCCGTTGGAAGGTGGCAGACGAAACCAGTTTCAGAGCAGAAAAAAAACAATTCGTATCTTTTGTCCGCTCGTACAGCGAACGCTTACGCAATCTTGGCTTCGGAGGTTGTTCCTTAACCGAAGCGGAAAAAGACAAATTCTTAGAGGACGAGGGAGCACTCGTCAACGACCCACCAAGGCCCTCCCTTGGGACGCGAACAATGGTTAAAAGTTATTTTAGGCGCTATGCTAATACCCTGTTTGCGCCTGTAGAAGATTTCAAAGAAGTCACAATGACAACATCAGCTCGCCTTATGGTAGTGTCTCTGGCGTATGTTGAAGACTCGTTTGTAGAGTGGGTAGATCACTGCCTAAGGATCTGCGCCCGAGTTTTGTCCTCAGCACATAGTTATTCAGCAGAGGCAGTGGAGGCTTATCAAGTCGTCATGCGCTTGGTTGGGATCTTCATAGAACCGGAGAACTACTGGAGTCTTGTGAAGGACATTCTTGCGGAAAGTTGTACTGAGGAAACACACCTGAGAGTTGCGATGCTTGGTTTGCTTGCCTTGATGCTGCAAGGCTCATTTAAGGCCTTGCACCAAGCCTCCGATCCGGCGCTTGGCCTGGGACGTGTCGCATCAATCGTACCTGAGATAGCTGAAGCCTTGGCTCACACCGATCTTCTACAAGAGCAATTTGTCAACTTTGCTGCTGATAACGTCACCAAGGTTGTGGAAGTTCTTATAGATGGAACTGTACAGCAGAACGCAACATTTTCCGAGATTACGTCGTGTCACCTCCTGAATGTTATTTGCTCCCTTGCATCTCCTGGCATTAAGGTAGACGATGGCGATGGTACCGAGTTAAGTCCTCAGCTCCAGGAGTTACTGGGCAATCTAGCGAGATGCAGCAAGATCCCAAATGACGACCTAGCAGTACCTGGAACCATGGAGTCCATGTGGTCCTACGCCGGACTATCGATGAGTATGCCACCTTCTAACTTGGCAGCTCTCAGCACTTTTCTCCGGTGGTTACCCTCCTTCCGTCTTTGTCAGGAAGAAACTTGTAATGTTGCACTTGTAAAGCTGGACGAATTTTCCTCAGCAACGCAGGCTACAGCCACGCGGCGATCAGCCAGGAGGACGGCTCTACGGTTGGTTCGGCGTTTGGTGCTCTTGGATCCTACTGACGACATCCGAGTACACAATGCTGGTACAACACCTTCGGTACCGACACAGGTAGAAACATCTACCTTTAAAACAACACCTGAGAAGTCACACCAGTCGTATAATAACGAGGAACAGGCACAGTACAAGGAAGAGACAGTGGACTACCTTGAACCCGTGAATTTCCCAACCAAAGCAGCAGCGGAGATCCTGTCTCGTGTCGTACTCAGTGGACTAAAGAAACCAGACTGGGTAGGTGACCTCAAAGACATCCTTGCAGCCCTTAAGGAGTTTCTCACTTTGCTTCAGCCATCGGCAACTGTGAAGCGTCAAGCAGTTCAAGACTTGTTTGTTATGTCCGGTCTTGCTGAAGACTTGTGTTGGCTGTTGCGCGAGCCATGTCTGCACACGAAACTGTTCCGAATTTCTTGTGAGGCCTACGCCCATGATTGCGCTGTTACGTACTCCGATAAAAACCCAGCCACGGTCTTGGACAATATGCCACTAGGGAAGAGGCGAGAGCTGCGACTTTCTGCGATTAAGACTGCTGCAGCATTTAAACAAGAAGCTGCTTTGTTACTGAGGATTGTTTTAACAAGCGTATCAGGACACCATGCCACTCTTTCGCTTATAATCAGTAGTGCGATTGAGTCCTTGCACCCACCTGACAAGGTTCGGAAACGGCGAGAGACAAGCATGCCTCCGATTTCTGAAACCACCATAAATGAGCCTGACGCCTCCATAGAGCTTCCCATGAATGTCAAAGCGGAGATCGCTAGCGTTATAGGTGGTCCGAATACGGACTGTGAGACCATGACAGCAGCGGAAGACACAGCCCTACGTTGCCAAGCGTCGCTGCCATTTCAAGCCCAGAGCCCGTGGCTCCTTTTCCAAATTTCCAGCTGCCTCATAGATGCACTAATGCAAGGGATTGCATGCTGTAGCGGCCTGCCTAGCAGGGAGGAAATTACCATTAAACACGAGGGAAGTCAATGTGATTGCTCTCTCCCATTGTTGACGATGCCGTTTATCCGGGAAATACCTATGTTCAGCCACCTCGAGCTGCAAGCCGCACGACAAATCTTGCTTAAATTAACTTCAGATGCTTACCTCTGCCAGGGTATTGACAGCTGTGTCAGGCAGCTTGTCGAGTTGGAGAGTGCCGTATCCGCAACAAAACATTCGTTGCCGAATGTGAGCTTAGATGAGGACCCGTGGCTGCGTAGAAAAGGCCAAGATAGTCTCAAGGAGTTGCTAGAGACTGCAGAAAGGCAAAGCAAAAGCGTTTCCGTTGTAAGACAGAAGGAGCAAGCAAGTCTGGTCCTGATCCAACTTATTCGACTTGTTGGGAAGCTATATCCCACTGCTGTGGATGAATGCCTGCGGCAGTACGAGACCAGCGGGCGCTTCAGCCGTCGTGAAATCTTGGCTAGAATTATTTAAGAGCAAATACGCTTGATCTCTAGGCTGGTGAAAACAGCCGCTGCTGGTGCAAACCTGGAGCAACGGCAGACACCGGATCGGACAATTAGCCGCAAAAGAGAAAGGCTAAGAAGCGCAGGCAACGGGGACTGTGTGAAAAAGAGTTCCCGCATTACACAGGTAAACGGCGCAGTTTGCAGGTTTGTCTGTCTATGGATTTCTGACGTGAACAGTCTAGCGGCTGTTCCGGTGGTTGAGGTTAGCCAACCCTGTCGGTTGTTGCCTTCGTCAAGGAGACCATCGGCGGCTGCCCAATAGGAAAAGCTGTGCGTAGAACCGTCCATCACGCTGATACTTTGCGACCTGCTGTGCTCTGGGTCCTGGAGATTACTGACTTGGAGGTAACAGTGTGGTGACCCACGTTTACTGGGTTAACGGGAGATTGAAGCCGACAGGTTTTGCAGAGCTTGGAAACAAAACGCTGTCCCTGTCAACGAGCTGTTCGACACTCGCAATCTAGCGTTTTTGACAATCAAGGTGCTGTTTGACGTAAAGAATATTTTTAAATAGCCGAGGAGCTGTTCAGTGTTGGGCATATAGCGCTTTTACTAGTCAAGGAGATGTTCGATGCGTGCAAAGCTGTAAGACTTTTGGGTAATCGATGAGCTGTTCGGCGTTTCGGGGTCTGGTGGGGTTCCTAGTTTTTGCCGTTAAGGTTAGGAATAGATATGGGTAGCCATCGGTTTTATAAGTTTTGGGACAGAATAAGGCGCTTACGATAGGAACTAGGACTGTTGTGCTATTCTGCAAAGGGATCGCTAAGCTGTTGTTTTACGCATCTCAAAAGAGGCTAGCTGTTGCGCTGCTTGTGTTAGTTAGCGCATGCTATTGTATATGTGACGGTGCTCTAACGAGCTGGGGTTTTGCGGCAACTCTAGTATCCCGGGTCCCCGAAGGACAGAAAGTGACTTTAGATCAACGCCGTAAAATGTTGGAGTACCTAACAATGCTTTGAGATAGCTTCGTTGTCTACTAGCGATATGCTGGGTTTGAGGCAAAAAAGAAATCTCAGCACCTTGACCTACGTCAACCATGCCTATAAGTATTGAGGTACGCTGAAAGTGTTTTGGTGTGTTGTGGTAAGACCGAGTATTTTGGCATGTTAGGAAGTACCATGGGTATGTGTCGGGGCTCATACGAAGATGTCAAGACGCCTTGGTGTTTTGTCAGGCGCGTTTGTCACTTTGTGACTTTGTTGTCTAGAGGCGATGCTATATATCGCTAATTGCCTTGAAGTTTCGGGATGCGTTTTGAAATGTTCTCAGTTAAAACCATAAAACTTTGAGAAAGTTCAAAGCTATTTGAAGGAATGAATACGAGCATATTTGCAGAGGAAAACCGCACCAGAGCGAGGAAGTTTCTTCGTTAGGACGAGTGATGCCTGAGGGGGTCTGAACTTGCAGGAAACATCCATTTGTTTTTAAATTATTTTACTAATGGCAAAAAGGCCTTTTTTTATTTATAGTCAAGTGTCGGCTTTCTTGTGTGGTTTCAGGTTTGATTGCGCACAGAAGTATGACAGAGTGCCTTGGCGAGCTACATACAAGGAAATATCTCAACAGAAAAGACTAATAAGTGACTAGGGCCGTTTTGGAGAGTATATCCAATATTAAAATCTCTATCATTCTTAAGGCTGAATCTCTTGAAGTTTGGATCTTTTCAATAATGCACACATAGCCGTGCTATCACAGTGAGATTGGGTAGAAGACCAATCAGTTATTGGTTGGGATTTGAAAGTCATTAGCAAAAACAAAAAAGCGTTTTATGTACTAAGAGGGGCTTAGTACTTGAAGGTTATTGGCGAACCCCAGATCATTCCCTCAGTCCATTACAATTCTCCTCGCAGAAAGCACAGGTGCCAGTCGGTCATAATACCATTAAAGTAAAGTTAATGGCAATATCTATTTTATTGCATACGTTGCCGGCTTTTTTGATGGCGAAGCTTGTGGGTCTTTAGCGGTCGTAAGAAATCTTGGGAGTACGGGAGCTTCGCTAGGTGACTGCGCACTTCCGCATAGTGCCTTTGATTTCTTGTGAGGTCGAGACTTCAGGTGGGCGTAGGAGTGTTTATACAGGTTAATAAAATTTTCGTATGGGTTAGGCGAATGTCATAAAGGACCATGCGCCTCCGATTCGTCGGAGAGGTTTGAAATGCAGTTGAAGATATATTAGGTGTTCTTGCCTTGCGCAGATTCGCTTGGAGTCTTTGCGCTAAAAATTACCTAGTAAGGCTGAAGATTGCATTCTGACCTCGTCAGCCCTCCATTACCGCTTGGTGCGGTCGCTGGCAGTTACTTGTTGGAATGGGGCAGAAGGGGGTGTAAACGGTTGCAAGGACCCATTGTATCCCAGCTACGTAGAACACCTAGGGGTTGCACATCACGTGTAGGCCAGTGCATGTATCGTTGCACCCAGGTAGCTTTCTAGGTCTTTACACCAGCATTAAAATGGCCCGAACCCTTGTGAATGCCCATTCATTGTATCCGGAGAAGGTCACCTGATACTAGTTCTTCACTTTCCGATCTCCATCGTCCAAAAGACACTTTAGGTGTTATGGCTGCGTGAGATTTCCTATCTCCCATATACGGCATGCGATATCTTTGGGATTAAACGTGGATATGTAGCTTGCCGCCCCGTCATCTTCTGGCCAGAGAAATAAGTCAGTTGTGGGGCCTAGCAGTCCTTCTGTTGGCCCAGAGAAAGGCTGCATACAGAGTGGACAGCAACGCAGTTGTCCCTCCGGACCCCAGGCAGCAGTAGTGAGGCCGCACGCCCAGCACGTCTTGGGAGTGGAAGGCCCGCCGTAAGGCCAGTTGCAGTGGGGGTCTCCAGGCGCCCTTCCTTCCTTCGTGGTCCAGGGTGTATGTGAACGTGTAATTTTTAGTGGTGCTTCTGCTGCAGTTTTATCGTTTTCTGTGGCGTTTGCTTGCAGTAGACATAAAATGTAGCGCATGGGCAGGCCCGTAGCCGCGCACCAAGGGAATGGCAGATCACACGAGGGACAGAAACATTCCCAGAAGCAGCTCATTTCGTTGCACCTGGGACAAGGGAGCTGCCGCTGGGGCTCTGAAGGCTCAAGGAGCTGGTGATGAACGAATAGAGAGAGACTGGTGAGCTCCATTTGTTTCTTTTCGTCGAGAACCACATTAGGGTCTGTTTCCAATGTATGCAAAGCCTGTGAGCAGAGAGCCCACTCTCTTGTGTTGCACGCAGTTATAAAAAGTAGCCGTCCCCTAACCTGAAGGGGAAGTTCCCTAGGGTAGCAGTCTCGAAGTCTCACGGCGGCACAAAGGGCATGATGGGCCCGCCGCTGGGAAAGTTGCCAACAGCAGAGAAGATAGAGATGACATGCTGCCGCACTTCGCCAGTGTCTTTCCTCATCTTCGCTGGAGGAAAGGCAGCCCTTGTCTCCTTCCCCAGACAACGAAAAGTCATTCGCACCACTGCTGCTGGAAGGTGGGAGACAGTCTCGTTCAAAGCCACTGACGTTTGAGTACCCAGTTTCTAAGCGTCTGTGGCGAGCTAGCATGCCAGCCATGACGTGTAACTTACGCTGCAGTTGTGTATTCCTTGTGACAGAGCCGAGATTATCTGTGAGGCTATTCAGCTCCTGCGCTGCGAGCTCCGGGATGCCGAGGCCTATGAAGGCCTCTACTGCGTCTGATAGGCGTTTTTCGTTTTGTTGGTGCTGCAGAGCCACTTTGTAGGCAGCAGCTATCTGCTGCACCTTGTTGCTATCGCAGTGCTGCCGTGCCAAATGAATGGCCTTTTCCCAGTCACCCCCTTGTAGAGCAGCATCGACAGCCTGATTCGGTTTCCCCGCCTTAAGAAAGGCCGATGCAGAAGCCTTTCCTCTTCCGGCAGCAGCAAGCAGCTTAGCTGCGCGCAGCAGCAACTCAGTGTCTCTTTCAGGCAACTGGCTGGTAAGTCGTTCTAGTTCCTCGTATTTGTCTGAAAAAAAGAAAGCCTCAAGCAGTCCCTTCTGAAGGGGCACTTTACTGTAAAAGTCTGCGGCTAGCTGGCATTCCCCCAGTTCACTCCAGGCCTCAGCCAAGGCCTCTCGGGTCTCCCTCAAACCCGTCTGATCTCCCCTATGCCTGAACATCTCCGCCAGCTTCAGGGCGTCCGCGGCCTCTTTCCACAGACCGAAAGCACTGAAGTGGCACGCTGCCTCGACGTGCTTCTTCTGTGCCTCATAGAAGGCTCCTGCACCCAAAACGTCTCCAGCAAAAGCTGCTATTACAGGCCTACCCTGCCCTCGAGCTTCCAGTCGCCGAGCGCGCTTCAGCACCTGCAAACCGCAGTAGTCCTCACATCTACACGGGCACAAAAGACACAGAAGGAATGCGATGGCACAGCATGAGCTTTTCCAGCCGTTGTTGATTGTCGCTCTTTTCCTCTAATGCCATCTCTAATCCACCCCTTCGCACCAGTGGAGAGGGAACTGTATGAGAGCGTCTGAATGCTCTCTAGCGGAGTTATGGCCATTGAAGCCATTCAGTCAAAATCTCTGAATCTGCTGTAAAGTTGTGAGGCTCAGAAGGCCACATAAAACGTGTGGGGGCTTTACTCTCATCTCAGGCTTGTGAGACTTTCACAGCATTGCGTACCTCACGAGTGCCTCCTCAACGACATCCAGCTTCTCGTGTGCGAGTGCTGAGTCAGCCAGCAGCTTCCACAGGATGGGGTGATTAAAACTTGCAGCGAGTTCGGCTGCCTGCTGAAGAGCTCCAGGCTTTTCTAGGCCCTCGGTGTCCTTTCGGCGCATATCTACGAGCTGTCGCATTTGCAGCAACGGCTCAGCGTCAAAGCTTATAACGCTGTTCTGCTTAGAGCAACCTGCCTCCTTTAAAAATGAGGTGAGACATAATGCTTTTGCACACAAGCCAGAAAAATCAATAAGATAAAGGGGCCCATTAGATGGCCCATTGTATGCCTCGAAACCCATGCGAAAAGGCTGCGTTCCTGCCTGCTGCCCCGTGGAAACAAGCAGCATTTGCGTTTGCTGCAACACCGCAAGGAAGTCGTCGTGATCTGACGCCCACATATAATCCAGCACTTCGTCTACGGGTTCGCACAGCGCCCCGCTGAATAGTGCAGAAGACCCTACGAAGCACACCACAACATACATGACAATGACCAGGACAAGTGTCCATCCTAATGTGGGTCTGCTGGCACACAAGCAACTGCACCGTCTAGTGCAGCAGCATCTACACCCCACACGATAGTATCTTTTGCAGCATTTTGCATTAAGAACAACCAAGTAAAGCCTTGCCTGTTCGTCCTCGGGCCGATGTAGCTCGCAGGATATGGAGGCGCCTCTGAGCGTCCCTCCCTGCCAAGGAGGAAGTTTCGGCGCTAAGCCTCAGACACTCCAGCCCACGCGGCGTAAGCCAGCAGGCCTCAAACTGCACGTAAGGTTTGGTAGAGGAGAGCTTAAGGCGGAGTAGCTGACCCCCTGCCCTGGCTACGATCACACACTCTCCACGACCCCCTAGACCAATGACACCATCTCCTTTGAATGTGTTGTCCGAGAGAGAGTCCAGGTCTATCGTTACAGCTTCCAGGCCGGAAGTGCTTTCCCTGTATGCACCTATCAGGGAACACCAAAGGTGCTGCGAACCGTCAGACACAACCAGCCACTGAGGTAGCACAACCGCTAGGCGGGGGCCCAAAGGAGACACCACAGTCTCTACTGTGTTACCTGCGGAGTCACAGAGCTCCACAGGAAAGCCTTTGCTCCTTTGTTCGCGGTGTTGATTTTGTAAAATATCTGTGGCGCTCTTAAGGCTTTCTTCATCTGGGAGGAGATAAGGCCCCGACTGCAGCTGTTGCTGTTGTTGAGTGGCAGAATAGCATTCCGCATCCCAGGCGAAGTTTGAAGGCAATGATGGAGTGTCATAAGGCACAATGGCGCAGCGATCCCCTCCAGAAATAAGAAATCGGGGGCCCTGGAAAACACGGAGGCTGTGGCCTTTCCCTGGGTTGCGCCAGAAACAAACTTCTGTGGCTAATCGTTGAGGCACGAGAGCACCTGCAGCTAGTGCCCCTCCTCCATAGAAACAACACATGCCATCCTGGCGCAGAGACAGTACAAACAGACTTTCTTTTGATGCCGCTGCAATATGCTCTCCATTTGGGGACCAAGCGAGGGCCCGTGGGTCCCCAGAGGGAAGATCGACGGAGACGAATGCCTCACCGCTGGCCTGTATCAGCCGCAGCAACATGCCAGGTAAGTGCAGGCCCCCGATTTGAGACCCGGAATCTGTTGCAGCAGCCTCCCGAATGCTTAGAGCCTCGGGAGTGGCGAAACTTAAAGCAGGAACACCTAAAAGGACGGCCAAGGACCCCGAGGGGCCCCATTCCGCCGCCGCGCATGCAGAGAGGCCAGTATCGATGGGGAGGGCCTGGATATCCCTTTCAGTATGCATCAACAAGGCGTGACCAGTGTTATAGGCAACCAACAGGGGTCGAGAGGCCCACGAGCCTGGCTGCCAGGTTAGAGCTGCACAGAGCAAATTGCATGGAACGAGATATCTTCGTTGCAACGCAGACAGCTGGAAATCAATTTGATGCGGATACGAGGCGCCTAAAGGCCAGGGGCTTGCCCTGCTTACCCTTTACGGTTTTACCCCAATTTGCGTCGGTTTTCAAAGGTAGCCTGCGTGTATATACACCCCGGGAGTCGTAGAAGAGAAGCTCGCCCACTTGTGTCGCAACGACAAACCCAGCATCATTAGGGACTACACAGAGGCAGGCACAAGCCTTTCTCACGTCTCTGGACCAGAGACGCAGGCCTTCAGGTGTTCCACTATGCAGACGGCCCTCCTCGTGCAGAGCACAGAGAGACACATTAGGTGACGGGTCCTTAGAAGAGATCCATTGCAAGCCTACCACACCGGTGGAACCCCCAAAACCAACTGTGGAGCGGCGTCTCCACTCGTCTGCTGTCTTGTCCCAGATGTTGATGCCACCCTCGGTGTCCCCTGTAGCCACCAGGCCCTTCACGCGGTCTGCACACACGCAGCGCACCTGACCCTGAAGCAGAATGCACAGAGCAAAGGCAAGAAACATCACCGGAAAACATGTCGCTGTAGTCTTAGAGTTATTACTTTTGGGGAGCTACGGGGTTTTGTTAAGTAAGTGGCAGGCTCACTGCGTGGGCTTCGTGGCTTTGTGTGTTCATTGGCTTTCCCTCGCTTTCATCAAGGGGATCTGTGTCTCCCCTCTTTTCTCGGGGTTTGGGAAAATCTTCAGGAATTTTAAAAGCTTTAAGGGTTCCTTCATCTGTCCCTATCAGGAGCCACTGGCCCCACCAAGCCATACTGCGGGCAGAGCCCGATGGCAGGGTTCCTTTCAAGTAGCAGTACATGATGGGCACCTGTTTAAACTGACGAAGGAAACAAACCGTAGCCACCTACTTTGCATTAAAGATATTTAAAATGTTTTAAAGTCAACTGATAAATCAAAGACTTTCACGGAAAAAGGGGCTACAAGGACAGGGACATCTTCCCACATGTTGAAGGTTCAGCCCTCAGCCGTTGTTGAGAAGAAAAGGGAGAAAACGGAAACAATTCAAAATAAAAACAAAACTTGACTGTCAATAGTTCAGTGACGTTTGCTGCACTTGCTTGCTGCAGCCGTAGGGGGTGGTTGCTTTGGGCTGCAGCACTATTGCGGCCACCATCCACGAGCAGAACCTCGGTCTTGGAGACCCCAAAAGATGTAAATCAACTTGAAATATTTCACAAATATTTTTTAAAATGTTAAGGGAATCTTTTAGGCAGATATTTCATTTAGTGTAGGAATAGTCCTGGGATATGGTAGAGCGGGCAATCAACTCAAGGCAGTAAGCAGCTTTAACTGCTCCTGTTATCCTCCTCATCTACACCTGTAATGCAACTAAATAAAAACCTATTTTTTAAAAAAATTTAGTACTTTCTGTTGATTCTTTCAGGAAAGCTCGAGGCACTCTGATTTTCGGTTACACCGGCAAGAGGTATGGGCTCGAAGCATTTTGCTGCCTTGTGACTTTCGTGTCTCCCTAAAAAGGCTTCAAACTGCCAAACGTTACGCACAAATGAGTGGCTACTTTTATCCAGGGGTCCCTCGGCGCTCTGCTAGGGGCTCCTGCCCCACGGAGTCTAGAGTGACCCTCTCGCAAAGTGAGCTGGAATACATACGAGCTATTGCCGACCGGTTGCCACCCAACGCCAATCAAAAAAACAAAAAAAAGTTGCAGGCAATGGCTGAAATGCAGCAGGCTGCAGCGGCTCGAGTTTTAGGGTGGCGAAATACGCTCTGCAACAGCAGGCGGAGGAGGTTGCTGGAGCAAGAACAGCAAAGGCAGCAAAGAGAGCAGGAGCTGCTGCTGCAAGACAAGGAAGAAGAAAGAAAAAGGAAAGAACAAGAAGGCATAACAATAGAAAGAGCCAAAGCGGTCGCCCTGAGGAGGGACGAGCATATCAGAGCCTTCATGAGAGCCCAAATGATAGCAGATACAGTTGCGGGGCAGAAAGAACAGCAAAAATGGGCCTCGGAACTGCAGTCTTTGACGCGGCTTCGTGAGTCTTACATACAGCAGGAGCAGCAGAAGATACTTCAGAGGCGACTCGAGCGGGAGCAGCTGGAAAAAGAGCAACAAAAGGAGAAAGTCCTGCAGACCCAGGCCATCCTTAAGCAACAGGTGGAAGAGCTCGAGGAGCAGGAAAAAAGAGAAAAAATATATATGCTTGCTGAGGCTGAATCTACGAAGATACGGATGCAAAAAGAGCAACAAAAGGAGCAGGAAGCATCCAAGACAAAGGAAGAGGAGGTCCTCGATCCACAAGAAAAAGCCCAAGGAATCACCCACAGAAACCCCAACAGAAAAAGTGGCCCTTACTTTTTTGGTTTGAGTAGCACTTCTCTGTAGCATGTTCCTGCCATGGAAGACAATGCAATGCACGATGTCTCTCTTTCGGTGGCCCAACTTTGCAACTTGCTGGTGCCGTTGCTGTTGCTGGTTCTCCACTGCCGCACTTGTAATGTGGATTTGAGGGGCGTTAATGCAGCGCCGGAAGCTGTACAAGGAGTTGTTGAGAGAAAACGAGAAATTGCAGGAGAGAAGAAAGCTTGTAGAAAAGCAGCAGCTCGCCGAGGAAGCCGCTACTGCTGCCTGCGCAGAACAGCTGCATGAGAGAGAGCAGACCATTCAGAAAAAAAGAGACGAAATTAGAAAGCGGTGCATTGAGAGAAACCAGCGGCTTGCAGATCAAGGGGCGGCAGCGCTTGCTGCTGCGCTTGTAAGTAACAGAACATTTCTGTGTCCTTGCCCTTTCCCATTGCCCCAGCTCAGTGCTGCAGCGGATAAGACCGTTGCCACATCCCCAGCAACTCAGGATATTTTTGAGCTGTTATAATTTTACTTAGGCTGAGGAGACAGCGCGTCAAAAGCGCGAGGAAGCTCAATGGGAAGCCGATATGAAGCAAGCTGAAGAAGCGAAACAGCACAAGAGGGATGTGCTTCTGCAGCAGTTGAAACAAAGTAGAGATAGCCAGATTGAATCCAAAAAAATGGAAAAGGAGAAATGGAAAAAGGAGCAGGCAGAATACACCGAGTCTCTTCGCGTGGCGGCAGCAGCAGCAGAAGCAGAGCAAGAGCTGCGGCGGAAAGAACAACGCGCCCGCTGTGAGGAGGTGCAGCTCCAGCAAGAGCAGCAGGCGAGGGAGCGGCTGCAGTACAAGAAACAAGAGCGAGAGAGAGTCCTTAACGAGGAAAGGAAAGCCAACGAGATTATGCTTGCAGCAGACCTGGCTGTGCACAGTTTTGCGGAGAAGGGTATTGCAGCGGCAAAGGCAGCAGGAGCGGAGTGGGGCTTCCTAGAACGGGCTAGGCAGAGGTTGCTGCAGCAGAGCACCATCAACCGACCCCGTAAACAAAATAACAAAGACAATGACGCCTTAACAGATGAAGCCGCTTCCAGTCCTTTGGCCGCGTAGGGTGACATAGGGAGCGGGTTTCGTGAGCAAACTCGAACAGGGAGATGCATTGCTTCTTGTTGCTTCTAGAAGGCTCTATGTGCTTCCTACGTTGCACACCAAGAAAAGCCCGTTGCTGGTCTAGAGCCGTTGTCTTCCGCTTCCAACATAGCGAGTCAACTTTATCCAGATATTATTTTGTCTTCTCTCCCAAAGCCACAGGGGGCAGCAGGAAAACTAGTAATCTTCAACGGAGACTGTTTGGGAACCGCGGCCCTCAAGCTCAGGAGCAGCACCTGCAAGTTAGTAGCTGCTGGTGCTGCTTCTGCGTTTCTGGGTCTGGAGCTTGCCCTCCCAACTGAATGGGCTGTCGTTGCTAGGGCTAACCGAGCCCCAGGAGCCCGAAATTATCAGAGTTTAGACTGCATCATTTCCTTCACGCGCTTCCACACGAAAATGTGCACAGCCTTAGCACGGTGAGACTGTTCCATGTCCTGTTCAGCATTGACATGATTAGGGCAGATCCGGTTTTTTTACTCGATACCGAATACGTCAGCCACTTAGCCACATCCATTCTAAGCATACACTTCCCTGGCTGGATTTCTGAACCAGTCTTTTGCGGGGCAGTGGACTTGTGGTGCAAATGCTAGAGGCGTAACTACACACTATTTGTCGTCAACACACACGACCAATCGCAGTTCCTTCAGGCTTTCCAGCAGCATGTTGCTCACGATCTGAAATATTGCCGGGCTAGACGCTAGACAACTCCGACGATATCGCTGGCATTACGCCACGTCAGCTTATCAATCTAAATTTGGTAGAGCCCACTGTTTGCCTGCACAACGGAAAAGGTAGCCCTTTCTCTTAAATAGGGCCAGGATCTCCGTAGTGAGGTGCAATAGCTGCTGTGGGATAGGCAGATTCTTGTTGATTTCCCTACGATAACAAGCTTTATGTGCTATTAGCTTCTTATATGAAAGACTCCAGCACCCTTCATCTGGCTAGTGCGCATTTTGCTTTTTATTTGCACGACAAAAGACCGTCTTCAGCGGGAAAGAAAAAGACTGCGGGAGGATTGGCGCCATGCCCTTAGTCTCCACCTTTGTTTTAGGAAGATAACGCACCGTGAGCTGCCGTTGACAATTGTTGAACGCGTCATTAAAAGCCAAAAGAATAACGCATAGCCCCATAGTCGCACTTTTATTAGAGATAGCGGCCGAGAGTTTCTCCGAGACGATATAAAGATCTACAAAGGGCAGGTGCCCCTTGGGACATCGGTTTGTGCAGCCGCCCTGAGAGAGAGCGTGTGTCGCCTTTCTGTAACTAAGGCAAGTCACGGCCCAGCTTAAAAGCCGTTTTTAGTGATGCGTGCCGCTTTAAGGCAAGAGTGGAGGGACCAGCCTAAATTTAGCTGGACGTTAACGGCTAGCGGATGTGTTCGCGACAGAAAGAGGCCCAAGAAATACCCAGGTTTGCTCGGAACAAGGTGACTGCTTTCTAGGATGACAGCTTGCATGTGGGCCTCTATCGGGCGAGCAGCGTGGGCTCTTCTGCTGAAGCGGCGGTCTAGCGATCTTGAAGGTGCACGAGGCTGAAGGCCAAGGATATTTGAATGGGTTCGGCCGAGCAGTTTATTGTACCAGGGTGAGGTCCTTTAGGTTTAACTGTTCTTTCAGTTTGGAATCTGACCTTGATACGGCCAATGTGAAAGCGCGATCTAGGGAAACCAGGTTTACAAGGCGACACACAGAAAGAGCAAAATCAAAACATGAAGAACATGCGTGGGGCCGCTAGGACAGCCTGCAGCTAGCTATGGTTAGCTAGTCCTGCTCTATCCAAATATGTGTGCTTTTTGGTTATAAACGCAGGTGGAATAATTACAAAGATGTTTGCTGTATATAAACGACACGCAGTTTTGGATGTTACACAACTGTCTAAATGTAATAAGCACCACAAGGGCATATTGTAAGGTGTTGGAGGGGAAGCAACAGGGACGTTTTGTAAGTCTGCCTTTTGTATACTTTTCAGGATATTTAGCTAACGTTTTATCAGAGTTTTGAAGATTCAACTGCCGTCTCTGAATGGCAGTAGTAGAGTCAGAGGCCGCTATATTATCCTGATATTGTCGCCTAGCGCCTCGTAACGCACCAAGCTCTATTTGCAGCTGGAGGGCTAGTTCCTTTATAAACATTAATTCTGACTCAAGTTATTTAAATTTTTTAGAAAATAGGAGAAGCTCATGTTTGGCCTAGAGAGCTTGGAAGGAACAGCATTTGCTAGCTGTATCCAACTTCGGTAGAACATAACTTTGAACCGTTAACTAGGTTACGTGTGACTCCGTTTCACTCCTCACAGCCTTTAGCCTTATAGTAAAATTATGTTATGTTTTCTTTAGTTTATTAACCAGGGTTTCCAGCTCTCTAGTTTTTTTAATGGATTTCCTTTCAGCACTTTCAGATGCTAGTCTCGCTTTTTATGTTCCAGGTCTCGTTCATCTAGAGACTCCTTAGCCCTGGCCTTAATAGCTTTTATCTCTTGCCTAGCCCACGCTTTTTTCCGTTTATGGGTTTGTTCAGTTTCCTTCAATTCCTTTATCAGCTGTGCAGAATAAAGATGAGCAGCTGCCTATTGGTTCTTATTGGCGAGATCCTTGCCTGCTGTATCCTGATTGGCACCAATGAATTGGATACCCAAAGCCTTTTAAACAAAATTATAGTTTGGAACCCTAGTGCCTTCCAGACGTTCGGGTATCAGCAAATCTTCATAGTTATTGTTAGCTGAAGATGATTGTCAATTTCCTAGACTGGAGAGCTGCTCCTTCATTCTTCGACTTTGTGGTTGTCACCAGTTAAAGGTTACCTAAAATGCTCATTTGATTTTCCATTAGTTGACAGCCTAGATAAATTCTGTTGCTACTCAGTTACCTCTCTTAGGAAACTGGACTATACAACCCAGGAGGTGAGTATAGTGCAACATGCTTCCATAGCCTGGATAAGGTTCAAGCCAATCTCTCTGGCTTTAAAGCATATAAGCAAAATCAACGGAAAATTTGTTAAGCCTTTGTTGGGGAGAGAGATAAAGGATTTAGCCTGAAACAGAAAGGACTGGTTCCGATAGTCACTCTCACTTAAAAATAAGTTCTCACAAGTACTGAAATCAAAGGAATTGACTCCTTTTCAGTAGCGCTAAATTTTTTTAGATAAAAAGTTTCTGCAGAAAGGTAAATAATTCTGGGGACTCAACGTTTCACAAGTCTTTAGCCGAGTACACCAACACAAAAGTGAAATATATTTGGTAATAGAACGGTCTACGTCCAAAAGATTGACGAGACTCTGAATACCGAATCAAAATTTAAGACGACAAAATATGAAAGTCTCGCCATCTTCCTAAAACGACAGTAGGCTTAGCTTCGCGTACAGCGCCTTTCACTATGGTGCCATCTGGGCTCCTCGTCACACTGCAGTAAACGTTCGTTTTTGCTCTTTCTGAAAGTTAAAATTTCTTATTTTGTTTCCCTTCCTAGCTCTACTTTAAGTTGACATTGTGGGCGAGCAGCATACACACAATTACAAGCGTTCGTAGCGGAACGATACACAGTCTGGGTTTCTGTTCGAGTTTTACAGTCCCAGAAAAAAAATTGAGACTCTATTCGGTGGAGGGTACAGTAGAAGTAGCAGTGGCAGTAAGAAGGTCCAGTGGCCTGCTGGGCTCTAGGCACATTCAATGCGTGTTGCATGCAAGACCGGCAGATCCTTTTCATTCTCTTTATCCCCAAGAAAATGAGCGTTTCATTATTTTTATATTAAAATATGACTGTAGGAAAGGACAGAGAGGCACCATCAGAACTCCACGCCAAAGGCAGCTTCCACAGCAGGGTGAGAGGGCGCCCCAGGAAGATGAACCGAAGGCTGCGCAGGCATGCTCTTTAAATCTAGTTCAAAGCCCCACTGTCTTCTTTTATTGTGTTGTAAATCCTCATAGGGGATCTTAGAAGTAGCTGTAGATGTAGGCGCTCTCATATGTGCTGTTCCCTCTATAGCCTAGTGGCAGTGCCGAGATGCCCCAGCTATGCTGGGAGTACCAGGTTTGGCTGTTGTGAGGCTTCTCTAAGCTTGATAAGAAGAAGCAACAGCAGCAAACACGTGAATTGGCGGAAGGCCTTGCTGCTGCAGCGGGGGCTATTTCGTCGAGTCAATTAACCCTTTGAGGCTTTACCACCAGGAAGCTACCAAGAGGTCCTTCGGCGCCATTTTTCGTAGAGCCCATGTCCTCGTACAGCCAACTGCTGCAGCAGCACGAGCACTTGCCGCAGCACCTTGCAACAACCGCAAGAGCATGGATTATCTGTTAACAACTAATGGAGGGTTGCCGATTCCACGGGTCTCCAAACTCGGGGAAAGCTGTGCCTTGAAGAAGACTGTTTTATTTGCAACCCAACAAGTGGCGCTTTTCCTGTCACCTGTGTGACCACCTCACTTGGGACTACAGGTTCAGTAGCAACAGCAGTGTTGCAGCCGAGGACTTTTAGGCACAACCAAAAGGGAAATCGGCATGATTGGGGAAGGAGCGTTGGCCTCTATGCCACTGTAGTTGTTTTTCAATATGGATTCAGCTATGTTAAAGCCTAAAGCGCCCACCGGGGGGGCCCCCGACAAGGAAGGCGACTTTTCTCACACCATGCTGTTTCAGGAGACATCCGTCGGTGTTTCGCCTCGTCCAGACACCGCCGCGGAAGTTCGCACGGCAGCGGGACTCCCAATGGGTTCGGGGACCCAGAAGGGACCTTTTACGAGCACTCAGTATCAGAAAATCAGCCCAAATGAACCCCAGTTGAGAGCTCATGACTCTCCTAAGTCTTCCCCCCGCTACCCTGATGCGCAACAACACCCTCAGCAAGGTGCTGGTGTACCGCCAGTAAACGCTCAAACGGACATAAGGTCATCGATGACTGACTCAAAGGGCGTTGAATTTCGTCCCCTCATTTCCATGAACAGCGACAATCTCCCCATTGTATATCATACTGGATCCCTGGGGACCGTCAATAGCGATCCTTCCATACATTTTGCTCCACATGGCAATAATTTTAGCAACATGACTCGAAAACGCATCGACGGGGACAGTCGTGGGCAATCTTCGGAGAATATCGACACTTGTTCACCAAGGGGCCAAGACAGCGAAAGTAGCCAAACGCCCAGCAGCAGCGTCACTCTGGACGTGTCGGAGCTGAGCCGTGCGGTGTATGTACGGGCACCTCTAGGGACCTTCCGTGAGTCCCTTATACACATGAAGCTAAGGGAGTTTGCTAGGGGTTATCACGGCGTATTTGGAATTTGCACCTTCAACGGAGTAGCAGGGTGGATTCTGACTACGCAATTTCTGTCCGTCTTAGTGGCTCTGATGGCATGTCCCGACGCAAATTGGGGTAAAGGGAGCAAGCCTTTCATTGAGGTCAACACTCCGAGGGGGGCCCTCTTTATCTACTCGTTTTGCTCTTTGGCGCTGATCTTCTTGCTTGCTTTCAAGTTTGGAGGGCCCCGCATGCTGGCCGCCTCACAGAAAGTGTCGCATGTAATGACTGCGCTGCTTATCTGCATCGGCTTTTCTATAGAAATCATCATCGCGAAAGATGGAATGGACGTTTGCAATCCAGGTCGTTCTCTTTCTGGTCTGACGACGAGCTTAGTGCTTTTTATCAACGTGGTGTATACGCAACTACAGCTGGTTTTGTTCATTTGCTCCATGATAAATACCCTTTACTGGCCTGCGTTGTACAAGTGGTGGTTCTGCACACACTCTATCCGCCTCTGGCATCTTGTTAAGAAACACAAGATCAAACTGCATATCCCTGATTCTGTTAAACGCGCAGTCGACGCTAAAGGACCAAAGGCCAGAAGTGGTGAGCCCAACAAGCAACGCAGCATCTTGCTTAGATAATACTTGTGTCTGTACGGATCTAGCAGTAGGTGTGTATTCACAGACGTGTAACGGATTGTGTAACTTAGAAAAGAGTGCATTAAGAAGATATGGCTTAGGGCGTGGGGATGACGGGTGATAATAAATGCCTATTCTTTTCTGTTGTATTTCGGCAGCGGCACTGGACTCGACAACGAGCACCGGGATGTACTTGGAAGCCCACGGCCACTCGTTCACACAGTGGCTTTTCTCATGGGGACGGACGTGCCTTTTCTGGAAGGTGAGGCGAACGACTCTCGGTCCTGTCTCTGTCGTTTTTTACGTGGGGCAGGTCGACGAAGATGAGTTGCCTCACGGGTTTGGCCGCTGGCAGTCAGACGCTTTCCACGGGGAATCCATCGTGGGATACTGGAACCATGGTGAGTTGTTTTCAGTTACCTCTGCGTCTTCATGTGTGTCTGTCCGCGTCTCTTGTTCTGTCCAGCATTTTTTCTTACCACTCGCTCCCTGCCACTAAATATTTCTCCACATCTTTTCGACAGCTTTTTTGTATTGGGAATGTGTGTTTAGCGCTGGTTTCCTATCGTTCTTTTCTTTCGTGTGTATTTCGTGTGGCCTCTCAGGGCAGCCAATGGGCCCCTTTAAAAGTCGCGAATTTGGCACAGGCTCAGGTTTTATGTGCATTCGCATCGCCTGGTGCAAAGCTAAAAAGGGCATTTCGGATTTTGAAACAAGTTTTGGTGAGCAAGACCGAAGTCATCAGCGCTCTCGCTGCTTCCGTATTGTGCCGATGTTTGTCTTAGATGCGGTAGGGTGCGGTTTGGGGGTGTTGTTTTCTTTACTGCTCGATTTGTGTTGGTGCAATCGTCGTGTGTTTTTTCGCCGCTTTTCCTCAGGGATATCGGACGCGGAATGCTGCGTCAGCGGGGCCTTCTTCCGCAAATTCCCAAGGGTTACATTACACGGAATGGACTTAAGCCAAATTGAAGGCGCATTTCCAAGGCAGCTTCTGGCCCCCGGCAACAACACGCGGGGATTCTCCAAAGTAGCTGCACGTTGCAATATCCCTCCGAAGTTTGCACACTCGGAGGAGCTCGAAATGGCCAGTCCGCACAGGAGAAAGAGGTAGCTGTCTGTTTGTGTTCACTTTGTCCTGCATGTTCCTCTGTTCACTGGAAGGGTTACAGCTACACGGAAAATGGCAGAGGGGAAGACGCACAGAGAGGGATGCTGTTTTAAGATACATTTAGGAGTTTTAGACTGTGTGGAAATATGTTCGTTTTTAGGTTTTTAACCACTATTCCTTTGTGCTGGTTTTTGCTGCCTGTTTTTCTGTTTTTCGATGCTTCATGCAATCGGATTACGGGTCTCATAAGTGTTGTCACTCTGTCGTTGTTGTGCTCAGAGCTTCCTCCGAAGCAGCAGCAGGAGTTCTTGGTCCGTTGAATGAGGAGAATCATGAGTGTAAGTCTCTTACGCTTGTACGCCTAACTAGAAGAGGTGGCGACGCTCCCAACAGTAGCAGCAAAATACGAAATCCTTAGAAGTAATGGCGTTCTTTTGCCTGCTTTGGCGTGCTGTGCTATCGAGGAACAATATGTATGCTTGGCTATTTCAGTGCTACATTTGTGCCGCCCTGTATGTCAGATTACGCAGCGGGCCCTACAGGGCCGCCGAGGCTGATGTGGCAGGCCTCCAGAATTCCGGCGGCAGTAAGACGGAAAGCACAGGGTCTCTTTAGATGGCGCTCCGATCACCAGATGACATCGGTCAGCAGGGAGGAGTACTTCAAGCGGTCCATGAAGCTCGTGATTGACAGAATGGACCCTCATGTACGCACTACAAGCAACAGTACCAGCAGTCCTAGGAATTTGTAGTCTCAGAGGTACCAATAGAGAAGCGCGAGAAGCTCTCTCCGCTTTTTTGCCGCTATTTGCTAACTTGGTGAACCTCGTTTGTTTTGCTTGGTACTGCCGCAGCTACCGAACTTTGGAATTACAAACAAGACGGAATTGCACATCACCGCCGACGTTGAGCAAGGTTAGCACAGTGGTGCCATATTTCCTATTAAAAGGTTATTTCATCTGTGTGTTAAATAAACTCAAAAAAAGAAAAGGGGGCGCATTGTTCACGCCCATCCACTTTCCAGCTTATGGTACTCGGTTCTGTGTTTGTAAGAGACTTCCCATTAGTATCTCTTTTCACCTGGCTGCATACCCGCTGCAGCACCATGAGTGCTTGCATCTGCAGCAATGGCAGTATGCCGGTGGGTGTTGGTTTGTCTGCTGTGATGCAGGGCTTCACGTTGGAGGGTGGGTGCCTTCGTCTGAATTGTGGAATGTCGTGGGGCCCAAGCTAGGCTTGCAGCAAGTGGAGCCTGTGAAGGGAGATACGGAAGACGGCGGTGAGGACAACGGCTGTGCAGAACTAGCAGAACATTCATCAGCAGATTGCGCCACTGCATTGGATGGTGGTCCAGCGAAATGCTGCCGAGTAAAAAGGAAAGTCTCCCATTCTCAGACCCGGGCCAAGGGGCTTCACCAGAGGTAGGCAGCTGCACATGTCATACCCTTGTTTTTCTGCTGCTGCTCTTGAATATGCTCTCTTGCATCGGCAGGGGCAGTTGACTTCTTCTTTTGGAGGAAGGAGCTGCCCCTTGTGTGCTGTCTAGGAGAAGGCTTTTGAGGGCTCTCGCAACACATCAAGGCATCCGTGCTGTGGTTCATTGCTCGATGCAGGGTGGGTCACGCGTTGCAGGTCAGGGAAAATATTAGGCACGTGACTCTAAGACGACCGTTTAAGAATATTCATCACGAAGAGAAGTGTATTACAGAGTTCTTGAATGAGGGGCCACGCATTAGGAGGCAGACGTACGTCCAGGGCTGCAAGGTCCTCACCATCCGAGTGAACCAGTCACAGCCGCGGCTCCCGGATGTCGACGCCTACACCAGGGAGCGCACGAATATGAGTATGAGGAGAGATCCCAAAGGCAGCGATATCCTAGATCCCAGTAATAAACTCAACCGACCATTTGATTGGACAGAGGTGAGTTGATGCTAATTTCTTTCAGGACACACATCGTACGCTGTGCCTTCAGAAATGTTTCCATCTTTGCGTATACGCGCAATTAGATATATACTTATTCCTGTGTGCACATATTTCCTTAGCTCCGAGGAGCCGTGCCAGTGTCGTTTGCTGAAGAGTGCTCCCCTCTCATGTGTCATGTTCTGCTGCGTTGTCTCTGGGATTGCGTTTTTGCCACAGGGAATTCCGGAGCTTTGCGTGGAGGGATGGAGGAGAGCGGAGGAAGCAGGGTTACCAGAAGCCATTATTTTTGTGCACGGCTACAACACAAGCGATGTACAGTCGATGCAGGTTTTGGCCCAGATGGCAGCATTCGGAAACTTTCCGTCTTACATTAAACTATTCCTTTTCACTTGGCCAGCAGGAGAAAATTTTATGGAGTTCTTTGACGCCAGAGAAAACGCGAAAAACCCTCAACTCCATGCTGCCTTCACAGACTTCCTGAGGTCCCTTAGAGACAACGGTAGGACATTTACTGTATAGGTGCATCTAAGTATGTAAAAAACGAACGCCTATTTATTGGGGTGTATACACCAAATCGACATATAGATATGTTAGAACACCAGCTGGTAGGCATTTACGTACAAGGGGCCCAAGAGACAAGACGTGAATGCAGACGCGTGGGCCAGTAGAGAGCGAGATATCTAGACATATGCATATCTAGGAATACTTGTTTATCCATAGTCATGCGCACATATGCTTCTAATAAAGGCAGGTTGAAAGAGGCAAGTTGATATGTGGCATCAGCTGTTGTTGTTTCTATTGTGTTTGTAGGGATACGGCAGGTGCATTTGCTGGCGCACAGTCTAGGTAGCCGCATGCTGATCATGAGTCTTCATCAAATAGAAAAAGAAAAGTATGTCCGTCCCTCCATGGCAATAGGCCAAGTGATAGTGCTTAAGGTTTGCTCTCATCAAGGTTTGGGCTATAGAGTTAACAGCCCTTGGGTCGACGTGGTTTTTGTAGCTTTTGGTGTCGTTTTAGGACCTAAGGTTTAGAGTGGAGGGGCTTTTATGCTGGACTGTTGGGGTCTCCATTCGATGTCCGCTTCATGCAGCCTGCTTTTGAAAATTAGCCATCTTGAGGATTTGGGGGAGGGCCGCCTGGAATTGAGTTTATCAGACCAAAAGAAGATGCACATTGTCTCTCTAAACTTTTTAAACCCTGAGTTCTTTCTGGAGGACTTCGTCGCCACTGTATGTCGTTACGTCTCTTTCTGTATATATGTTTACATACAGGTTTATAAGCAAATTTGCGCATGCGAATTAGTACAGCTGTACACATACAGCAGTCATCTATGAACCCCATCCTTGCTTACGCTTGTGCTTGCCGTTTACAGGAGTATTCGTTCCTTCGGCAGTACTGCAGCAATATCTCCATATTTTGCGATGCCCACGACGGTGTCAGTAAAGGCTAGTATATGAAATCAGCTAGATAGTGCACCCGCCTGGCTAGCCATTCAGCGAGTACACCCCAGGCCAATCACCAAGAGACCCGTTCTTCAACCAGGGAGCCTGGCCGCCTAGCAAGTTGAACGACTAGCTGTCGGCTTCTCAACCAGGTAGAGCCCATTTGTCTCACTTGCTCCTGTCTCGTTTCCTCAGGCTCTTTGGTGGTCGGAATTGTTCAGCGGAAAACAGGCTTTGGGACGCAGCGTTTTTGGGCTGTATGCGAGACGGCATGACGGAGGGCAAGACGACGATCCGCAAGAGCAGGACTTGTGCACCCCCCCACTCTACGCCAGCAGCACGGCCTGTTTTCAAGGTTACGAACCCGAGTACAAGCACGTAGATACGCGCGACTGGCTAGGTGGGGTGCCACGAAGCCGTCACCTGACCAGACAATCCCGATGTGATATTTGCTCTAGGGGCGATAGAAGAAATATTATGTCGCATTTGTACTATGGGTTTAACTCAGATGTTGATGTAATCGACATGACCTGGCTGGGCCACAATGTCCACTTCCTTCGCCACTCTTACTGGTCCCTAAATCGTGAAGTGATTGAAGACTTGCGGTACGGCTCCAGGCACTGGGATTTCTGCCGCTGTTTCTCTTATGCTTGTCTCTTTTTCTCCTTTTCCACTCTCTGTCTTTATCTCTTGCATTCATGCGCACTGAACAGTGAATGTGGGCCGTATAGTATGGCCTTTTCGCGGTGTTTCTATGGATCAAATGTTTGTGTGTACTTGTTGCATGTTGTGTGCGGTGTTGTGCTCAGGGAGTTGATCGTAACACGGAAGAGAGCTCGCCAGCGCACCTCTCGCTTGGACAGGCGGGAAGGCAATGTATGGGTGTACCGCGTGGCCCCCTCATCTCTCACATCGATCTTTGACAGTGATCTATAGTGATTATTTTGTATTGCTTTGTTTAAGTGAACCGAGCAGGTGTTGCTTTTGGCAATCCTTTTTGTCGGGGGATCCTGGCTGCTAGAGAAAGCATCAGCTGCGCACTCCTGCTCGGATCCACAGACCTTTTCTGGTGTTGTCATTTGTGGTGCTAAATCCATGTGGTTGGGGGCAAGCATTGTTGAGACCCAAGTGTTCTATTTTTGTTGTCTGTCCATGTGTATGCGCACTTAAAAGATTGCACTTGCGACGAAACTGCACGAGGGACCCACAATGCAAACACGCGGCCTCTGATACTGGTGCTACCGCTCACATATACAATAACCACGTAGGCGCATACATGTGTATAAGGATTTTTGTTCTACACACACTTTGGCGGGATAAGGGCCAGATCTACTTCCAGCGGCATCTATACGCTTCACAGCCTTTTCGAATCTGATTCTTTGAATGCCTACCTAGGTGTCTGTACATGTTTGTGTGCAGAGATGTGTCCTCATGCATGGAATGAGTGCATATGCTACATGTGCGCATGTACAGCAGAAAGAGACACGTTTATGTATACGCGTGCCACTGGCCATACACGCATGCGAACGAGCATTTGGGGCTTGTCGATTTAGACCGTTTTGTTCGGTTGCAACTTTACACACGGAGGTCGGCGGAGTCTCCAGGGGCGCTGAAGAATCTCCGGATCTTTGCGTCGCTAGCCCGTGAGCCCAGAACTTTCGCAGCCAACAAGTTCGCGGCGACATTTGCGTAGGTGAGGGCGAGCAGCTCCACCTGCACCCACCACATCGAACGGCACACGTAACCTGCATTTCTCCTACGCATTACAGAACCAGACCTTTAACATCCATAGCTGCACCAACATAGGAAATGAACTGATGCAACGGCACAAAGAAAAACAATAGAAATATAAATACGTAGATGGATTCTTACAAGGCAGTTCATAATCTACTGCGCTACCCTATTTTGAGAAGCTTACCTTCCAAGCAGAGGGGAAGATATTGTGCCCTTGGGGGTTGTACAGAGGCATGCTGGCCGCTGCCCGCGAGGCCCACGCAGGCAACGGGAGTCTCAGAGAGCGCGAGAGCTCATCTGTGCAGTTGATGCGGTACAGACATCCGAGGGTGTTGGGTGGCAGTAGCACCAAGGCAACTATCAGTGCGTGGATAGCCAAACATACCCTGAGCGTATACAATGTTTTCATCAGAGAGATGTATCTAAAGTGTACTTTAAAGATATAAGGATGCATAGGTATGCACATCATACATAGATGCTATGTGCGTCCACATATTTATACACACGCATTAAGCCATCCGAGACAGACATCAGTGCGTCTTCTGAAAATACAGGCTTGCGACACTGCCTACGCCGAAGCTGATCACCAGTAGCAGCAACAAAGCAGGGCAGGGAACTGTTACATACACAATAAGAGGCCCATTGCTGCAGAGCCGCTTGCGGTGAGTGCCGCCCAAAGAGAAAACAATTCCTGCGTTGACCAGCTGTGCCGTCACCCATATCGAAAGACTTGCGGCCTCGTAGTTGTCGCTCCTGCAGCGGGAGAAAAGAGATGCTGTAAGTGTAGTTGCCGCACCCCTCTTTTTGAGAGGTAGGAGAAAAGACGCAGACAGAGAACTATAGAGATTTATCAAGACAGAGATCATTCAATCGCCCAACAGGACCTACCGCATCCACCAGGAATGCCGAGGCAGATTATCGAGATACTCACGATCTACCCCAAGCCCTGCGCAGAAAGCAGCATGCGGCAGACTTGCAGGAAAATCCTTTCAACTGTTCGAAGCTTTGCGTTTCGACGTTATACCTCGAGCTATATTTGGTTCCAGCGTTCACATAATCAATTCGTCCTTGCCTGCATCCCCCCTCAGTTAACCACCCAGAACTGAAGCTCTTCTCTGCCGACTGTCATTGCCTGCGTCTCCACCCGTAGCTGAAAGCCCCGCCCCCTATTTTGCGTGTCCGCCCTGCTGCATGCGGCGTCCCTCTGTTCTCACCTGTCTGGAGCAGACGGCAGTAAATCCCCACAAGGAAAGCCGCGTTGATGGCCAGCATCACGCACAGCGAGGCGACGGTTGTGGGGCCCAGAAGGCTGGAAGTTGGGGAGCGAATCCGCAGTTGCTCCTTCGGTCTGCAAAGGCCCATTAATCAACACGGCACAGACATCGCACAAAGCTGCTGGGAGTCGAAGGCACCTTTGAACCATAGCTCTTCAGCCTGTGCGCCGCCCACAATGGAGCACTAAAGCGAGGCAGGACGAGGAATGCTGTCGGGTGTGTGAGCACTCCTACCTCGCAAGAACCATGAGATTGCTAATTCCCAGCAGCACGCCGATGTCGATAGTAAGGTAAAGCACCTGGCTCATGCACGACCCGCCTGCTGCCACCAGAAGCACCATCTTGGCCATAGATAGCAGCACCCCATATAGCACCATAAACTTATAGGCTGCAAGAGATGTCGCTAGGCTGCAACGCCCTTCCCTGAAAGAAAACCCAGGCCGCATTCAATCTGTGAGTACAAAATTCAGTCTAGACAAATCCTAGCTCGTATTAAACGTTAAAACGCAGGAAGCAAGGGGAGGCAAGGATAGGACCTGCAGCAACAGCAATATCCTCGTCCTGCTGCTCCAGATTTTGCTGCTACCCTGCAGCAACTGCCGATGCTGCACCTCTTCGTGCATTAGCTCCACGTAGAAAAAAGCGTTGACTCACTTCAGGAGACTAATGACAGCAGAAGGTCGCATAGTCGTAGCCGTAAACGGAGCAGCGATGGACGCAGCAGACTGAGAACCACAAACCCCAACCTTAAACCGTCAACACTAAACCGTTAACCCATAGGCCTCGTTTCAGAAGAGGCGAGGAAAAAAAGAAAAGAAGCTTGCCTTCGAAAGGGCAAGGCCCACGTGGGCCGTCCGCAGGGCCACGGAGTCGTTGCCTCCATCGCCGCACATCAACACAAAGAGGCCCCTGTCCATCAGCGCGCTCACCACTCTGCTCTTTCCCTACCATCCAGCAGACAAGACACACAGACAAGTGCTGTAAGCCAAAAAGACCCGTGATAACGAGCAGGTACAACAGGGCTTAGAGATGGAGCAGCCCCTATGGGCGTTCCTGGAGCCTTGGGGATGGCTGACAGTTGGGGTTGTGCGCGCATAGATCCTTATGCGCATTAACAGTGCATCAAGGACGGAGCCGCTATTCGCATGCATCTCGTTGCCTTTGAGCAGCTGTTGCCCTTTGTGGTTTGCGCAGACCAACAAAGGCGTTGCCTCCTGTGTTTCCTCTTTCTGCTGCTTGGGCGGCACGGAGGCGAGTGCCATAGGCAGGGGCTCGCTGCTGAGGATGCTGAAGGCCTGCTCCGTTACGGCCAGCTCCGGCCAGCGCTGCATGCAGCCATACATGCATACAACGAGAATTGAACCCCTACCGTGCTTTGCGCCGCAGCCACACACCATCTGGCACTTAAGCAAGGCAAGCCCCAAACTGTACGCATGCAGCTGGAGCTCTCAGCGGAGTGGTGCGAGGAATGGACTTGGGTCTCCAGATTTCTGTACGGCTTGGGATAAGGGCTGCTGCGGCTGTCATGTGACAATGAAACAAAGAGCATTTACGCTTCAAATAACAATGGAAGATCTTGACAATGCCCACCTCTTCGTTTGCGATCACCTCTGCTTGAGGCACCTCCTGACCGGTCCTGAGGTCTCTCCAAACCACGTGGGGATATGCGTCATGTGTTGCCTCGCCAACAAGCAATGGCGGCCCCCGTCTGTTTCTCTTCTCCGCGCTTTCTCCCTCTACAGCAATGTTCGAGCTGCATGCACCCTGAGGTGCAGCTGGTACTGAAAGAGACGGCATCATGCGACAGCGGAGCGCCACCGCAGCCGCAGTGAAAAGGGAGTCGCCCGTTACCATCACTGGCCTTACGCGTCCCCTCTGCAGCTGCGCGATGGTCTCCGCTGCATCTGGCCTTAGCTCATTAGACAATAGCAGCAAACCCAAGAAATGAAGGTCCGACTCAACATCTTCGCGGCGCAGCAGCTGCGCGTCAGCAAAGGCAGCACAGCTGCTGCAGCAGCTGCCCGTTGCTGCTTGCTGCTGCTGCTGATCTGCATGGGAGTCTGTGGGGCCCTCCGTCAAAAGGCTAGATGAGCCTGGACAGCCACGCTGCATGCATTTCCATGCTATTGCCAGCACATACGCCCCCTCGCCTGCCAGTTTGTCGTGCACTGCGCGGCAGCCTTGGGGAAGGCCCCTGGGGCAGAGAGACTCGACGGCATCGAGGCTGCCTTTGCAGAACACCAACAGAGGTGGGGCTGCTGTTGGTGCTGCTGCGCTTTCTGCTAGAGCCTCTGCGGCCAGATGCTGGTGAGGTAGCAGCGACGCGAGAGTAGCTTTAGAGGCACTCACAACGCAACTCTGTCGCTGGAGACGGAAGTCAAAGGGGAAAGCCTTAAGAGACTCCAGCCCGCCTGCACCGCATCAGAGGATAAACTCGAAAAAATCGTTTAAATTTATAAAAGGAAGGCTACTCGTCGGGGCGTCGTCTCCGCTCCTGCCCTGATCTGTCCTTGTCGTCTTCCATGCGAATTAACGCGCACCCACTTACCAGCAGCAACGGCAGCCCCTGCACTTGCTGCCGCACATGCAGCACTAACTGCAGAGAAAGTACGGCTTGCCGACCCATCTACCAGCACGCGGTGCCGGCGACCATCCGTCTCACTGCCGCATGCCGCGCAGCGGGGAGAAGACGTCTCTAGCAACCACCAACCGGTGGCCCGCAAAAGCCTGGCTCGTAGCAGAGACAGCAAAGGCTTGTTAGGTATATCTGATGCGGCAGCAATTAGACAAAGCAGTGGATAGAAGGGAAGGCGGCAACTCACTCCTTCTCTATGATGCCGCCGACAAGGGTGGACTCCCTGTCGCGGTGTGCTCCGTGCAGGAGGGCCAGCGAATGGCAGCAGGCAGCGCCGGCAATACACAGGCCGTTAAGGCTCCCTGGGCGTCAGCAGCATCACAGCTGAAACAACCCCGTACATCGAGTCCACGCATTGCAGCCTGCGCTCCTCTGAGGCATCTGCCGTGCAGCAGGAGCAGCAGCAGGAGCAGCAGCACAAAGGCGCACCTGTCTGATTGCCTGTGTGACTCGCTAAATCCTTCACGGGTTCTGAGGGGAATTCGCCGGCCGGATCTGCAGGTGCGGCAATTATGCCTGAGTCAAAAGGAGAAACTTTTTGTTGGTGCTGCGTATTTTGCTCTGCTCGCTGGTCTCTAACCGCTACCCTGTTCCTTCTTCTGCTATGTGCCTAACTGCCTAGCGTGTGTGTCTCCCGCCTTCCCGTCTTCTCTCCTCCGTGGCGGTCTACTTCTGCACTGTTTTCTATCCTCAGGGGGGATAGCAGCGGGCTACATACCTGAGCATTTGAGGTGGTGCTGCGTCAGCGTGCCTGTTTTATCAAAGCAAACGACGCGTACTTTCCCGCAGACAGCCACGCGTTGGGGGGCAGCCGTTAGCAGCGATGAAGAGACAAGCAGGCGACGCGCAGCCGCTGCCTGTGCCGAAGCCAGTAGCACCGGAGTCCAGATGGGGAGAAGCTGGGAGAGCGTTGAGACAGCGTAGAACCACCCTGAGCCAAACGGAGATAGCGGGAGAGAGACACAGATGGAGGGACCGATGGTCGACGGTTAGAAGAACATACATCTCAACCGGTAGCTGAGGAGACAGCCCGAGGAGCCGCCAAGGGACAGAACAGCAGAGAGAGATAGGAAAAAAGCAGCAAGGGACTGCTATGCGTAGAAGGCACGAAAAAGACACACGAAAGGTCCGAGTGAGGAGACAGGCGGGAGAAAAAGACAAAATGCGCACCTGCGACTCCCGTGGCGTTGGGAGAATTGTAGCAAATAACAAAAACAACCACCAGGGCGTAACAAAGGAGAATAGCAAAGACGGCAGGCAAGTGCAAATCGTACTTGAGCCCCACAAGAGAGGGAAACAAGACGCGCTGCATCTGCTGGCCCCGAGAGGTCGAGGCCCCTGTGCTCAGCACCACCCCCACAGCTGCTGCTGCTTCCTCCTCTTCCTCCTGCTCTCCCCCTGTCTCCTTCTCCGATGCTGCTTCTGCAGAGAGACCTGTGGGCGAAGACGCATTGGCCTGTCGGGGCCCCAAGCCGCTGACCGATATCACTCGGCTGCCTACGCAACCCCAAAGTCGCAGAGGCGAGAAACGCAAACCTTGCTGGCTCGCCCGCAGCAAGCAACGCACAGCCCTCTCTCTATGCTGGCCCCTCAAACCCTAAGGGTAGACGTAGATGGGCAAAGGAAGATGTGCGCTACTGAGAAAGACCACTCTCTTGCTAGCTAGCTAGCTTTAGCTTGTTAGTTAGCTAGCTATCTGGCTGGCTAGTTGGGTTTCTAAATTCGCGGCCCCTCACCAGCATGCACGAGGCTCTTTGCGTGGCGTGCGGCAAGCCGCTCCGCCCCCGTCTTGCCTGCATTAGGGTGAAGGGGAAGGCCCGGTGGGGGTATCTCCGTCTGTGTCTCTAGAGGAACTCTTTCCACTGGCGCCGCCTCGCCTGTGAAATCTGCCTCGTCCACCACAGCAGAGCCCTCCACCAGCAGCAAGTCTGCGGGGCAGGTGGTCCCTTGCTGCAGCAGCACCACGTCGCCTGTGCAGTTCCAATGCACACGCAGGAACCTCTAAAGTGGAAACCCTTGGCTATGCCTTGCGCCCTATGGCCTGACAGCCGCACAAGCGGCCGCTGCATGCTCGGCGTTGTTACCAATTTGCTGCTTTAGGGATGCGGAAAAGCCTAGAGCCTAAACCTTAAACGGGCCTGCAGTGCGTTTGAATTGTACTACGCTAGCTGGCTAGGTAAGTGGTTAGCTATCTGGCTAGCTAAGTGGCTAGCTAGTCGCTTTTGTGCATCTCTTACCAGGGACGAGTTGCGCTGCCATGATAGTCTTTGTGCGTCCGCCTCTGCAGACCTTTACCCTCTGCCTGTCTGCTGCCTGAAGCAACTTTCTCACCCTCTGTTGGCTGCGATGGGCGAGGAGAGCCTTTCTTAAGGCTGCCGAGAGGCCCAGCAATACCCACAGAGAAGCCGAGATGTAACTCCGCCAAAACAACGAATTCAACAGCAAGAAAATTTGCAGCAAGTTCACCGGGTCTTTGGCTTCCCTGCACACGCCCGACAAACCATCAAACCCTAGACCCTAAACCCTAAATCCTAAACTCTAAACTCTAAACTCTAAACTCTAAATCCTAAACCCTAGACCCTAAACCTCAAACCCTAGACCCTAAACCCTAGAGCTTAAACCCTAAACCCTAAATCCTAAACCCTAAACTCAAATTGGTTCTGTGTGTGGTTAGTTGTGTGTGTTGATAAGATTATCTGTCCCTGTAAGTATGCCTTGGGAAGGGTCTGTGACTGTCTCTGGCTGTCTTGTCGCTGCCGCGCCCACCCCAAAAGCAATGCGCCGATTGTTGGAGGCGCAATGGGCACCGCGTTGGGCCCGCAAACCCTCAAAAGACGTTTGGCCTCGGCCTCCTCTAAGCCGCCTCCCGACGCACACCCCAAAAGGGCTGCAGCGCTGCACATCTCCTGTGCAGCCCATCCACGAAAACACAAACCCTAAACCCTAAACCCTAAACCCTAAACCCTAATTCCTAAAATCTAAACCCTAAACCCTAAACCCTAGCTAGAGATACCTGAGGGAGCTCGCTGTAGGTTGGAACAAAGCAGTTTGTTTGGTGGCAGAAGACGAATCGCCTGTGGCTGCAAATAAAGAAGCGGCCGTGGGAAATTTCCTTCACGGGGTCTCCTTTCTCTGCATGTCTCCCCGCTTGCAGCTGACCCCCCGCCTCTCCCTGCTGCAAGCACTCCTGCTGCACCTGCACAATCAGGGGAGGCTGCGTCTCTCTGGGCCCCTTTCTGTCGAACAACACGAGGAGACAAGCCTCGAAGACGCACCGCCGCAGCCTGCAGCAGCAGCAGCAAGAGATATTTTCAGGTGTTTTGGGTGTTTTTTTAGCGGAATTTCCGTTGAGTGATTTCAATAGATAAAAGATAAAACACCAAGGCGGAGAAACTCTGCCTACTTTGCGATTATCCGATTGAGTTCAGCAGCAGGCCCCGCCACCCGCGGCAAAGGAGGAGAAAGGGGCCCCTCGTCACCGCTTGCTGCTGCCTCAGAAAGCTGCAGATACTCGCAGGTCTCTAGGGGGGCCCTTAGCAGGAAACATGAGGGGAGAAAGGAACCAAACGTTTGCAGACCTTCAGCCACAGCAACACACAAACCCTAAACCCTAACGCTTATAAACACACAAATCCTAAATCCTAAACCCTGAACCCTTATAAATGGCAGTAATTCGACATGAAGAGCCGCCAACAAGCCTCAATGCACGCAGAGACAGAGGCGGCTCGTTGCCGTTCCTCCAGGCTTCAGGTGGGGAGGCCCCGGAGGGGTTGAGTGAGGAGCCCACCGAAGAAAGTGGTGAGGGCGACACACCAAAGAAGAATAAAAGGCTTTGCTCTAGAGGCCCAGGCCTCCTCGCTCTCCATCACAGGTGTAACAGCCTCCCTTACCACGCAAAACACCAGCAGCAGCAGCAGCAGCAGCAGCAGCAAACAGCAGACAGAGAGACAGACCAGCCCGTGGATGCTGCGGCGTAGGCCGCACTGGACCTCCGAGGGGAAGAGGCAGGAAGAACCCTCTATGGAAACTCCCTTCTGCTGCTGCTGCTGCTGCTGCTGCTTCACTTTCGCCTCTTGTCTCGTCTTTCTTTTTCGCCAAGAGCCAAAGAGCAGCAGCAGCAGCAGCAGCAGCAGCAGCAGCAGCGGCGGCGCAGCA
>NPHX01000668.1:123811-134506 GCA_002271815.1 Eimeria falciformis
ATGTTGAAGGGGCCCTTGCTAGTGGGGTCTCTAAGGGGCCCAAGTAGGCTCTCCCACAAGGGCTCACCTGCGGTGTAGTGGGTCTTCCCTTCGGCATAGCCCAGCTCTTCCACCGAGGACCCCTCAGGAACATCCGTGGGGGGACCCTCAAGTCCCCTTACTGCGAGCTCCTCAGGTGACCCCGTTAAAAGCCCCTCAGGGACCACCCCAAGTCGGTCGAGCGAGCCACGCATCCTTAGAACTACAGAAAGAAGCTCTTGAGGAGTATGACGAGAGAATTCTGGTGTTTGTGCATTTACTGCAGCAGCAGCAGCTGCAGCAGCAGCAGCAGCGGCAACAACAACAGACCTCACAGCTGCTGCTGGAGAAACTGCGTCCGTTGATCAAAAGCCAGTCTTAACAAAGCGCAGCTTAAAAAAACAAAACCTTCTGTTGCTGCTGTAGGCTCGCCAGCAGCAGTGTGTACTGCTGGCAGCTCCTACAGCAACTCGTGCTGCTGTTGCTGCACCAGGGTGGATTTCAACTAGTTCTTGTGTCTTGAGCTGAAGCTGCGCGTACACCGCAGAAATCAAGCTCCCCAGCTAGCTGGGATAATGCGATCCCACGGAGGCCAGGGCCTCGTGGAGGATTGGGGGGCCCCTCCCTAAACACAACGACTGTCTCTTTGGGCTGTCTCGTTGCCAAATAAGACTGAAAAGTTTCAGAGAAATGCCATAAAACTCTTGTCTTTATTTAACTAGTACTTTGCTGCACAAACACCAACAAGACAAAGGGGTCATTAGCCCCTTGACGAGCAGCGCTGGGGTTCTGCTGTTGCTGCTGCTACCCTACTGTGCTGCTGCTGCAGCTGCAGCTGCTGCAGTTGCTGCTGCAAGCCCTCCGAAGTCAGTGGAAATTAAAAATGGGCAAAAATCAATTTCCTTCGAAATAGGGAGGCGCAAACACCTCCCCTCCTCCCCTTACAACAGGTTTTCCAGCAACTGCAGCAGCTGCTGTATCAGCAGCACCAGCGCCACTAGCAGTCCTTTGTAAAGCCATCTTGTGCGTCTGCCTGGCCTGGGCAGCCCTCCGCAGCTGCATCATCACAGCAGCAGCAGCAGCAGCAGGAGCAGCAGCAGGAGCAGCAGCAGCAGCAGAGGGTACGAGGATGCAAGAATCCCCAGAGGTGTATAGGGAGCGTAAGGGGAGTTTGCTGCTTTTGCCACAGCAGCAGCAGCAGCCAGCGCGTTGCCTGGGCCTCCCCAGTGCGTCTGACTCGAAATGCAGCAAGTGCTGCAAAGGCAAGTGTAAAGGGAGCTGCTCGTGCAGCAGCAGCAGCAGCAGCAGCCCTCTTACACTACAGGATATATACGGCCGTTTTGCTGCTGCAGCGCTGGTGAATACAGCAGCATGCGGCACTCTTTCTTTGGTAAGTGCGTTGCTGCTGCTGCGCCGTAGGGGCCCCCGTGTGTTTGCTGTAGGGTTGGGAGTGGGGGCCCCCCTAGGTTGGTGTCTGCGGGGTGCCGACGTTTACTTAAAAAACCCTGAGGCTCAAAGCGCGCTGCTGCCTCCCTCAAGTGACCCTCTGGTGCTGTCGCAGCAGCTACAGCAACGGCTGCAGCAGCAGCTAAGCAGGACCATTGGTCCTTCATATCTTAAAGAGATAAAGAGAAAATTATTTCGTGAGGATTAAAGAGGAGAGCCGCAGGGCTACGCCTAGGGGCCCGCACTGCTCTTTGGGGGCGCTGCATGGTGAGCCCTCTGCCGGTGCAGCAGCTGCGCTGCTGGCCATTTGGAGGGTTTTTGTGTTTTTACCCCAACGGGATGTGTTAGTTTTTCACGATCAACAAGAAATATTTCCTGCTGCTGCAAAACAAACAAAACTCAAAGAGTCCCAATCACCAAAAACGAATGGCCTGGCCTGACGATCGCCAAGCCAAAATCCGCAGATTTAAAATAAAAATGAGGAAAGACAAAAATAACAAATTTCTTTAACAAACTCAAAGACAGACTAACTGACAGAGAGAGGCAGAAAGAGAGACATGCAGACATACAGACACAGAAAGAAAGAGACAGAGACGGAGGCAGAAAGAGACAGACGGACAGATACGGACGGAGAGAAAGCGAGACAGACAGAAATAGAAATAGCGACAGACAGAAAGAGAGACAATTAACAAAGCGCTGGTTTTCCCTGGAGGTGAAAGTCCTCCCACGGAATACAAAATGCGAGCCTGCTGGCTTTCCCATGGCCTCATCTGCGGCTCTAAGGGGGGCCTCTGGGGGCCCCCAGCCCCTTAGTCTATGTAAGGAAATGGGAGGGCACCCCAGAGAGGGGGACCCCCCAAAAAGAGTCCCCCCCAAAGAGGGACCCCAAGCAAGAGAGGCCCCCCAGCGAGAGGGGGCCCTCGAGAGAGAGGGCCCCCCCCTCATCCCCCGTTGGTTCGAGGGTATTTCTGCTGAGCGGCTGTTGTCTTCATTGCTAAGTGCCGCTGCCCTCCTCAGGGCCTCTGGGGGCCCTGCCTGGGGGCCCCCCCCTGGCGTTTCCTCTGCGGGGCTGACGCCCACCACCACCAGCGCCCCCAGCACCCCTGCGAGGTGACCCTCCTCTGTACAAGCCGTCTCTGCAGCAGCAGCAGCAAAACAAGATTAGAGGGGGAGCACAGAATGTTCTGCTGCACCCTAAGCGTCATTTCCCGCCCCTGCATCTCCCTGAAACTTCAAGAATTTCTGCTGAGACAAAAAATGAGACTTTCTCTCCTCAACCCACTCGACAGACTGGCAATTAGCACTTAAATGCCAAGGGTAAACAACGAAAGCAAAAGAGGGCAAAAGAGAGAAAAGGGTCTTTCTCTGTTTCTGTAACAATGCGGACATATCACATACCTGTCTCTTGGGGGCCCTCTGTCTCTGCTTCTGCTCCTTTCCCGGTGCCGCTGCTCATAATCGCCATTTGCAGGGGGTGGGGGCCTCAGGGGTGGCGCTAAGAAGGGGGGGGGGCCCAGCACCCCCGCCGCCCCAAGGGCCCCCGGAGGCACGAGGGGACCTAGGGGGCCCCCCGGAATTCCAGCAGCTGCTAAGGCCGCTAGAGAGAGGGGCCCCGGGGCAAGAACACCAGGGGGCAGCATGGGCGGAAGCAGGGCCCCCCCTGCTGTTGCTGCTGCTGCAGTAGCTGCTGCAGTAGCTGCTGCAGCAGCAGGAGACAGCGCATGTGCTGCTGGGGCCTGGAGGGCAGGCGCGCTGCCTGCCTTAAGTCTCTCCGTGGCCCCCAAGTAAATGAGGGGCCCCGGGGCCCCTCCCGCGTCTGCCTGCTGCTGATACATGTGGCGGCGAAAGCCTACAGAAGGCAGAGGGATTTGGCGCTCCCGGCAATAAGAAATAAACTGATCGCAGACAGACTGCACCAAATCCTCACTCATCGCCAGGGCCTGTACATACACCACAATCCCAACACACAACACACTTAATAAACAACAACAGAAACATTCGAACAACCACAGTAACACGAACAGTAACCACAATAAATAGGCCTGCAAAGCAGCAGCAGCGGCAGAAGCAGCAGGAGAAACAGCAGCAGCAGCAGGAAACAGCAGAAGCAGCAGCAGGTGGCTACTGCGGATTTCTTGCCTTGTCGAAGGCCTCTGCGTCGTCTGAGGCCAAAGTCAAATGGAGACGATCCGCAACAGGCGCATCATTAAGAGGTTTTCCTAAACAAAAAAAAACAAAATAACAAAAACACATACAAAGTCAGACAGATACAGACAGACACAGACAGAAAGAGAGAGGCACAGCGAGAGACATAGTGAAAGACAGAGGGAAACAGAGAGACAGACAGAGATACAGCGAGACAAAGAGACAGAGATAGACAGAGAGACAGATAGACAGAAAGACAAGAGGGACAGAGATCGACAGACAAACGGACAGATAAACAGAGAGACAGAGAGTCTCTGACCTCGAATGCCAATGTCTATTTTGTGTTTTGCCTGTTCGAGGATATATTGAATATTTCCGTCCCCAGGGCCTCGAATTGCCGCTGCAACAGAAAACGTTGGCTCCTCCCCAAAAAGACCGACGAGTTCCAGCCTGCATACTCTCTTCCCGGTGAAGCTGCTGTTGTGCTGCTGCTGCTGCTGCTGCTGCTGCTGCAGCTGCAGCTGCTGCTGCTGCAACTGCTGGTGCTGCAGCTGCTGCGGGTCATTTTGGGGATTCGGCCTTAAGTCTTGAGCGTGTACCGCACCCGGAGGCCACTGGGCTGCTGCTGGAGGGGCAAACGGCTGCTGCTGCTGCTGCTGCTGCTGCTGGTGTGTATGGGGAAGCGGATCTGCTGCAGAGTCTGGAATTGCTGCTGCTGCTGGGACGCCGAGGGCCAGCGGCAAGGCGCGCAGCAGGCCGACGCCCTCAAGGGGAATTTTGTCTATTTCTTGGGCGCATGCAGAGGCCGCCATTGAAGAACCAAAACATATTTCTGCTGCTGCACGGTCTCGCAGCACCACCACCTGCAGCAGCAGCAGCAGCAGGAAGAATGCATGCGTTTCAAAGCATCTCTCCTTGGGTTTATGGCTGAGTGCTGTGGGTGTAAAGGGGGCAGCTGCAGCGCAGCAGGAGCGAGAATAGCTTACGGATTCGACTGGCCCATAAGGGGCGACGCAGGCCCTGACGTCTCCATCCTGCAGCAAGAAAGGCTTAGAGGGTTTGTCCACAAACAGCAGCAGCCTCGAGACAGCCGCAGTTGGAGACATCAAAGAACCCCCAGACCCCTGCTGCGGCACCAGGCCCAGAGAGGTAGGGATAGCTGCAGCAGGAGCAGCACCAGGCAAGTGCGGAGGTACCAGAGAACCCTTTTGGGCTGTTGCTAGCAAATATTGATGTGCTGCTGCTGCTGCACCCGAGACAGCTCCGCCGCTTTGCTGCTGCTGCTGCTGCATCAGCAACGAATCACCAGGCGGGCCGGGACCCCTACCAGCAAACAGCAGCTGAAGCTGCTGCAGCTCCTCGGATGGCTGCTGCTGCTGCTGCTGCTGCTGCTGCTGCTGTCCGATGGAGGCGGAGGGGTCGCATGCAACAGGAGGGAACATTTTGGCGTAATTTGAGGCAGTGCGGTTTTGTTGCTGTAGCAGCTGCTGCAGCAGCTGCTGCTGCTGCGCATGCAGGTTTTGTTGCTGGCGCAGCAGCTGCTGCAGCTGCTGCTGCTGCTGCAGCGCCTATTGCTGTTGCTGCAGCACCTATCCTGTGTGTTTGTCTGCTTCACGGTTTCCCCTGTCTCTGGAAAGTCCCAAATGAAAGTGGTACTAAAGAAGACAGATCGTACTGCCCATTGTCAAGACACTCCAGCAGCCGCAGCAGCTGAACCTGCTACCAGCGGGGACGGGGGCCCTTAGCGGTGAGGAGCAGCAAGAGTGGTAGCTGGCCTAGCAGCAAACCTCAAAGCAGCAGCCTGCTTGGCTTTGTAGGAGGCTAAGCAACGTTTACTCGTGAAAAGACAGCCGCTGCAAACAGATAAAACAGGTGAGGTTTCCTTATACAGAAACTATAGGGGCCTGTGGGCACAGCTGCTCCATTATTGCGGGCCCTCTGGCCTCTCCCACGTCTCTCCGTCTTCTCCGGGCTTCCCACGCAAAAACAAATACTTCTTAGAAACTCTAAATACACGCCAGGCAGCATGCAACGCATAGGCTCCCCAGTGCTGCATGCGGCGCAGCTCCATGTGCTGCAACGGCAGCTGCTACTCCGAACTCAGTATAAGCGTGCTCCTATATAACACCTAGAGAGAGAAGACTCAGCTCAGTCTAAAAAACCATTTATTAAGCGTTTAATGGCATTATTTCCCTTTAAAAATGCAAAGTTTGCCTTAAGAATTTGGTCGGCTTTAGAGGGACGGTCTACCCACCATGCATGCGTGCAGGCGCATGCGGGAAACTTGTGGCTTTTACTGCTTGCATTTAGATTTTCATTCTTTGTCTGCGTTAGTACTAATTAATACTTTAATTCCTCTCTTGAATTGTTTATGAGTGGAGTGGTTATTATGCCTGTGCATGTGAGGAGCAGTGAATTATCTGTTGAGTGTTTGTAGTTAGGATAGACAGAGACGTCACAATGACCTTAACTTAGGTACCACTGCATATTTCCCTTTTCAAAGTTTGCTCATTTAGCTTTTAAATAAGAAAGCAGCTGCCGAGGTTTTTACCCGCAGAACGCTTCATTCTTGGATAGGCACAGAATTGCACTAAAGGGCATCCAAACACGCTAATGCCTTTGTAGGAGAAAGCTCTGAAACAGAAACAAACATTAAGATATGCATGCATGCATCCAGTAAGCAATTTCCAGCCTTGTCAGCAACGGCTAGCCAAAACAAAGCACACCATGGACAAAAACCATTTCCTTTTTGATGCCGTGCTTTTCTCAAGGTGGTGCATGCAAAGGCTCAAAAGGAAAACGCATTTCAATTGATCGTGTGCCCACCTAAAAACTCGTTTTTCATCAAGCTTTGAGATATTAATGAGCTCCAAGATAAGGAAAGCATTCTTCATTTCAATGGCTCACGCTTGCCAACCACTGCATGCATTGGCCACCTCAAAACTCTTGGGGTGACCTTTGGGGCTTCCACGCCGTTGCTTGGTTTCTACTGAAGATACATACCAAAACTTCTCGAAACGCGCACATAGTTGCTTGCAGCTTTCTCCTCATTTCCTGTGCTTTAATGAAGACAAGTCGGCTCTCCTTTCCAGCAGCCGTTTTGGAATTTTCGTCTCACATTCACTGGCACTAAGGCTTCGCTCAGCCCGTCCATATGCAATCATTAAAGTGCAGCTGAATTGTTTGGGGCTGCAGTGGGGGGAGCGCCTCGCTGCTTTGAAGCGGCAAGAAAAGGCAAAGGCAGGAGACAAGCGGGCAATAAATATTCCCTATGTTTTCTCGTCTGCAATTCTGTTCAATTTCTGCTTCATCGGAACTGACTGGCTACTTGCTGTTGTGGGTGGAGCCAAATTCGCAGCAAAACTAACTAGTCAACTGCTAATGCCTCTAGCAGCGACAATTCTTTTGTCTAATGGCTAAAAAACCTCAACAAGGAAAAACGATTTTCTACTGGGCTGCGGATTTTCGCCAAAGTTAAAATCTGTTGGTGGAGGCTGGGAAATCTGACAAAAAGAACGAGTTGCGGCAGCTAACCAAGCCCCGCATGCAGCACAATATATTGTAGTTAAGATCATTTGATTATCAGAGATTCCTTTTGTCTGATCTATTGAACTCAAGGAAAAGAGGAGCCGCACCATCGCTTGGGGCCAGCGGCAGAAAGCAGAAATTTTTTATACCGGAAAAACGCAATTCAAATTAAAGAAGATAGTTACGTCAGCATTCTCCAGATTGTGACATTCCGTAATTTGCAGATGGGGATTTCCACCGTTTCTGGCCGCAACATGTTAAAGTGATCAAAGATTTTTACCAAAACAAAACATAAAATATGCTCAGAAACAACCAAAAGTCTTTTAATTTCAACTAAATCTCTCATTCATTTCGTCTGTGCAATTTTTTTGTGGTGCACAAAAACAGGCTTGAGTGTCCGACGCGGGTTCCAGCTATTCCTCATCGGCACCGACCCTCCGGATTTTGCGAAAATCCAACCCTTGAAAAATGCAGAAAGCCAACAAAAAACCGCATACAAAGGCTCTTTCTAGTTTAATAGCTTTAATGCGTTCCTTGCAGTGGGCTTAAGCGCTTTCAGCTACGTGAAAAAGCTACGGCACAAAGCTAGTAGCCTCTGTATGCAGCAATCGCTGTATAAAGCAATGTTTTGTTGGATGACAATTCAAAGCTCTCAGTGCAGAAACGGCGCATGCAGTGGCCGTGCGACACTCTCCTTAGGCAGTAATAAACCTTTAGGGCGAATGATTGTTACTCCTCACCGCATATGACGCGTGCTTACACGGTGCTGAGAATAGTGAAAACCAATTTCATCAAATTGGTTTTTGCAGAATCCAGTGTGGGATATTTTGCTTTATGCTCACTGAGCGCCCCTATGGCTTTCTCTGGCCAACAACTACATGGAAGGAAAACAGATCATTAAGTACCAAATTTTGGCGAACTCACCAGCTTACCTTACAGCACTACAAAGCATGCAGAGCCTGAGAGAAGCTTGGCACCAAGAAGGTTCTCTCATCACACCTTGCAGCTTCAACAGCCAAAAGAAACTTCTCAGTCAGCTACACTAACGGAGCTTAGTGGCACCTGGCTCCTATTTAAACGTGCAGTTTGTGTGTATCTGTAAGATTAGAAATATGAGATTTGTTAGGTACACATGTTAAAACAAACAGGAAGTCTAAACAGATAGGCAACAACGACTTTGTGCTATGCTTAGGCTTCTGGGCTTTGACAGCTCACTGGGCAAGAGGCAGCAGAAAGTTTTGGCGAATGCACCGGTTGTTAGTTTTACTTTTCAGCCTTTTACTTTATATTAAGATTTGCACGCTTTGTTTTCACGTGGAATCCAAAGAATTCTGCATCTTTTTCCCTCCCGAAGCACCAGGCACAACCGCCACTGACCTCTGGTCTGTCGATGCGTAGCTTCCTCAACAGACGAGAAAGGGAGCGCTTTATAATTAAACGTCTTTCAGTGGCTTTCACATATCTGCTGGAATGTCTGCTTTGTTCCTCGTGCCTTGTGATGGTAGAAAGAGCAGGGAAACTGTGTGGCACCTATGGCCCAAAAGAGGCTCGCTCAGTGGTTTTAATTCCTGTTGCTATCTGCATGCTTCCTGAGACAATTATTAGAACGCATGCGTTTTTATTGCGATTATGCGTGCAGTTTTCCCCAATATGGCAACCCTCGAAAGCCTCTTCTCCGCCTTCGGGCGGGGTAAGGATCTTGACTCCCGCACCTTCGTCAAACTCTGCAAAGACAGCAAGCTGCTGGGTGGAGGCCTCACACAGACGGACTGCGACCTTATTTTCACAAAATGCAAAACAAAGGTAAAATATTTTACGGTTTTCTCCAAGAAGTGTCGTCTGTCGCCTTCCTGCCTGTTGGGTGTAGAGAGCAGCACGCTGTGCTGTTTAAAGGAGAGAGGATTCTTTTTAGATCCCAAAATTTTGGGGGGGAGTGGTGTGTGTGGTGGGGCTGTTGTGATTGCATGCGTTTCAGGGTAGTGCCCGTTTGACATTTTCGGAGTTTGAAACGGCAATGGGTTTGGTGGCTGCTAAGAAAAAGACGACTCTAGAGGAGATGCTGGAGAAACTCGGGCCAGTTGAGGGCCCCGAATTTAAGGGTACGGCAATGGAAGCTGTGCGTTTCTACGACGACAAATCGACTTTCACGGGGGTGCATGCGCACGGGGGCCCCTCTACCTGCGACCGAAAGGGCAAGGGGACATTTAGTGAATATGCGCCCAACGAGGGCACCGGCACCACCAAAATTACCCTATCGGATTTGTGTGACAGAAGCACCCCGAATGTTCGGGGAGTCAACAAAAACATGTAATAGACAACCGATGAGCACAAACACAACTCCTTGGCCTTTGAAGAGAGAGGCCCCCAAGGCAGCGCTTCAAACCTTTCCCTTCCCCCCGCCTTCTCCCAGGGGCCCATGTGTGTTTTTTGTAGAAACTTTCTTTTTTCATTAAAAGCGTTTTCTCCTCTTGTGTTTTTGGGGCTTCTCAAGAATGCAATCCGTGGCTAGCTGGCTAGCTAGTGTCTGTGCGTGTTCCATTTTCTAAGAAATTCTTTTTTCGCTTCCTGAGACTTTCTTTGCAGACAGGCAAAACCCTTCTGCACTAACGGGGCTGGGTGTTCCCTGTGGGGGCACCTGGAGGCGCCCTGTCGACAGTTTGGGGCCCCGTGGGGGCCTTTTGCGGGCCCTTCTTAGCGGCGTTTGAGGAGGGGCCTAAGGGCGTTGAGGCTGTCGAGCGTGACTTTGTCGATTTGCTGCGTCGCGTCGACTTGAATTATTTTGGGGGGCACGAGGGGCCCTGGAGGAGACTGAAAAGCGTTAAGGGTTGGGGCGAGGCATTCGTTATAGAGTTCAATTCTTCTCTGAAGAATTTCTATTTTGTCGTCGCTGCGGTGGCCAGCAGCCACAGGCCTCCCCTTGAAGAAGTCGGCAGGCGGAGGTCTTGAAGGCCCGTAAACAACGCCAGTCTTTGGGTCTACCAAACGGCCAGAGAGACGCAGCAAAAGACATTCCGTGGGGGCCGAAAGAAGCAATAAAACACCTGCAAGCCAACGCACAGCACAACCTTCTTAATACAAATACACTACAAATGTTTATATAAACAGACTTATGGAAAGAAAAATATACAGAAACAAAAACAAGGAAACATAGAGAGACAGAGACTAGGAGACACAGACAGAGACAAAGACAAGAGACGCATAGAGGATACGCGGAGACAGAGACAGGGAGACAAAGATTAAAACAAGGAGACAGACAAAAAGAAACTTAAAGAGACAGAGACACAGGCACAGTGACAGAGGCAAAGAGACAGACAGAGGAGACACAGAGACAAAGGCAAGGAAACAAAGAGAGGCAAACTGGTGTAAAATAAATCGTCTCATATTAAGAGACGAAAGGAGCAAAGGGCCAGCAGCTAAGCGCACTTGGCCAGGCGCCCATCCCTGGGAGTAAAGAAACCTGTGCTGCTGTGCGGGGAAATCCGTCTAACAGCAGCAGCTGTGGCAGCAGCCGTTGCTGCTGCTGCTGCTGCTGCTGCTGCTGCTGCTGCTGCTGCTGCT
>NPHX01000668.1:140779-315152 GCA_002271815.1 Eimeria falciformis
CCTGATGTTGCTGCTGTTGCTGCCGCTGTTGTTGCTGCTGCTGTTGCTGCTGCTTCCGAGAAGCTTCCTCTGCTGTGAGGGTGTCTCCAGCTGCTGGTGCTGTGGAGGCGCGCTGGTTCGTTGCTGGCGCTGCTGCTGCTCTTGCTGATGCTGCCATGTAGGGTTGCAGCAGTTGAGCGACAGCAGAGGCAAGGCTCTCCGCAGTCTGTGCATCTGCTTCTCCATGGTGCAGCAGCTGGCCAGGCGTTTCTCCTTCCGATGTTGGTGGTGCTGCTGTTGTTGCTACTGCTGTATCTGTTGTGGTTGCTGGCGTGGTTACTGCTGCCGCTGCTGTTGCTGACGTTGCTGACTCTGTGTGCTGATCTTGCTGTGTTGCTGCTGCTGCCTCCCTTTGGCGCTCCTGCAGCAGCGAGTGGCCGCATCCCATCTGCTGCAGCAGCGAGGCGGCGAGCAGCTGGTAAAGAGACAGAGCAGTCCCCTCGTAGCAGACGTAGGGAGTTCCCATCCACTGCAGCCCCAACTGCTGCTGTTGCTTCAGGAGCAGCAATGCCTCCTGCCTAGCAGCAGCAGCAGCTGCTGCTGCTGCTCCTTCCACTGCTGCAGCACGGGGGAGAGGGAGACACGGCAGCTGCTCAAATACTTCCCAAGCAAACTTCTCCACCAGCTCAGCCGGGGGAGGCTGCAAGGGAAGCAGCACGCAAGGCTCGCAGGCCTCCGCTGCATCAACAAAGTGTCTATACATCTCAAAATGCGACAATCTACTGCTGTTCTTGCTGCTGCTCTTCCTCCTGCTGCTCCTGCTGCTGCTGCTGCTGCTGGGTTTCTCTGTAAGGGAAGAAACATTTGTATCCTTGAGCTTCTTCTTGTGGCTGTGGTGTCTCCGCTTGCGGGCCTTCTTGTCTCCTAGGCAGCTTCTGCTGCTGCTGCTGCGCATGTCTTGCTGCTGCTGCAGCTGCACTCCAATACACCCGAATGCTGCAGCAGCAAGATGTGCTGCTTGCTGCAGGTCCTCTGCTGCCTCTGCCAGGGGCATGGTGTCTCCTTCCCAGTCAACCAGAGCGCCACTCTCCTGCTGCTGCTGTTGCTGCTGCTGTTGCTGCGGGTCAACAGCAGCAGCAGCCTTTGCTCTTGCTGCTGCAAGAGCAGAAGCAGCATGAGAATATAAAGGGCGAGCTATGAGCAACTCCTCTGCCCGCTGCAGCGCCTGCTGCTGATGCAGCAGAGGCCCCAGCGACCATTCCTTCATGCCAAGGTCTTCGTCTAGCAAAGCCGTTCTGTCTCCTTCTGCTACAGCGGGGAGTGACAGGCTTCCTGCTGCTGCTGCCGCACTTGAGGTTGCTGCAGCAGGAGAAAGGAGACGAGCCAAAAGCTGCCTGCTGCTCGGCAGAGACTCCCACAGCCGCTCAACTGCTGCCTCTGCGCCCAGCAACCCACAAACCGCCGAGAGCTGCTGCTGCTGCTGCTGCTGTGCTTCCGAAGCAGCAGCAGTAGCAGCAACCGAGGGAGACAGGGTGGCAGCATCAAAGGCTCGAGACACAGCAGCACATGCAACAGGAGAGGTAAGTGGCGGTGGGAGTTCACATCCCCAGCAGCAGGAAGGCAGGATAAACTGATGCTGCTGCTCCTGCTGCTGCTGCCGCTTTTTGCGTTGCTTTGGCTTAGCACAGGCCAGCAGCAGCTGCTGCTCCAGCAAGACCTCCTCGGCCTCTCCCCCCCCGCAAACAGAAAGGGCCCTCGTCTCCTGCCCTCTGCCTGTCTGCTGTGCCTCAGCCTCCACAGACTCAAAGTACTCTAAGAGGCCAGTCAAAGTGCCGCCCTGCACACAAACCCTTAACCCTAAACCCTAAACCCTGAACCTAAGCCTTGGCAAGAGCAGGAGTTGTTGGTGTGGCAAAGGAAGCAATAATGCAGAGCGAGGATGTGGAGTGGAGACTCTGAAAAGCGCCCCTGCAAGTGCCTCAGGTTGAGGCAGGGAGCGTCGCGTCGGCAAGAGACAAACGCTCACATCAGGATGCATCAAAACACGGAGAAGCGGAGCAGGCACCAGCGCATCCGGCAGCAACTGCTGCTGCTCCTGCTGCTGCTGCTGCTGCTGCTTCTGCTTTTGCTGCTGCAGGTGGTGCAGCAGCAGGAAGCGGATAGCCTTCCTTCCTGCGCGTCTTTCCCCGATTTCCTTTGCCGGGAAAAAAAACAGCGAGAACCCGTCAGACTCTGCACATGCAGCAGGTTCTGCAGCAAAAGTAGCAACAACCGCAGGTGCTGCTGCTTCTGCTGCTGCTGCTGCTGGTGATTGACGAATTCCAACAACCCACGTGAGCGACAAGCCGTCAAGGTAGAGAAAGAAACGGTCAGTAGCAAACCGCAGCGCCTGCAGCGGCAATCGCTGCGGAGTCAACGGCCCTCCAAATGCAGCTATGGGGCCTGATTCCTTGCTGTTGCTGCTGCTGCTGCTGCTGCTGCTGCTACTCCTGCGGCTGCTTCTACTGCTGTCTCTCGCAACGTGCCCTGGGGTGGATAGAAGCGGAAGCTCTGGGAAATGCGGCGGCGCTGGCAGCTTAGTGGTGCTCCTGCAGCTCCTGCTGCTGCTGCTACTGCTGCTACTGCTGCTGCTGTGTCTTCCTATGAGCTCCTTCTGAGCCTCTCTGCATTCCGCGAGTGCCTTGTCCACATCTGCCGCTGCTGCTGCTGCTGCTTCTGCCTTGCTGCTGGTGCTCCATGCGGGCAGCGCAGCAGGCTGCCACTGCATAATTCCGTAGAGGAGGCGCAAAGCGAGGAGCAGCGATGCCCCAGCAGCAAAGGCGGAGGGACAGCCCCACGACTTGGTTTTGCTGCGAGGGGTCAGCAGGCGCCAGGCATCAGGGTGACCCTCTGGCACTCCAGAAGGAGACATTTGGGTTTCCTCAGGGGCCTCTAAAAGAGGCCCCCGTACCCTTCCCCATGGCAAGCGCCGGGGGCCCGTCTTGGCCTTCCGCTTGCGAGCTTGGGGGACCCCCTGAAGGGATTGGGGGCCCTCACTAACGCTCCTGTCGTCTCTGCTGATGGCGTTCTCTTGCAGAGCTAAACTAAACCCGTCGTAGTCGCTGCTGCAGCATAGCTCCTGGAATGTACGTGTAATGACATCGCCTTCACCTGCTGCTGCTGCTGCTACTGCTGGTGTTGGTGCTCCTGCTGCTCCTGCCGCTGCCCCCGCTTCACCTTCCTCTGTTCCTCGTGCCTGCAAAGACGCTTGCTCACATGGTGTTATTGCATCTGCGTCTCCTCTTGCCCGTTCTTCTGCTGCTGCTGCTGTTGGTGTTGTCATTGCTGCTGCTTCTGGCAGGCCCTTGTTAGGCATTGTGCGCCTGCGTTTGGGGTCCCCTGCCTGAGCGTCTATGCTGGTCGCTTCTGAAACAGCAGCAGAAACAGCTGCTGCTGCTGCAGTGCGTTCTGTTGCTGGGAAGGAAAGGCCACGGCGTCCGAACTCTTCCTCTCCGGGTGTACAGACAGCAGCAGCAGCAAGGCGTGAATTGCTGCGTAACGCCCCGACCCCTCTGCGAATGCGAAGTGGAATTTGGGGCCCCGTGGGTTCCCTGAACTTTGAGGGCACAAAGGGATGCTCCTTGGGGATCTTGATATGTCTGTACTCTTCTGCAGTGTGAAGCTTGCGTTGCAGCAGCAGCAGCTGCGCTGGCAGCAGCTGCAGCAGCAGTGCGTTGGCGAGCAGCACCACCAAGGGCGGAAGGCGGAGGGCCTTGCCTATCCGAATGAGCAGAGCCGATGCGTTGACGGGGGGCCCCTGAGGCACGCCGACGGTCTCCAAATCCTGCAACAAGGTGTGCATGCGAAAGAGATGCGGCAGAGACTGCGGCTGCAGAGAAGAAGCACTTGCGGCTGAACTTTTGTGGCAAGAGACCTGCAGCAGCGCGCTGGAGGAAACGCGGCATTGGCGCCACAGGGCTGGGGGAGAAAGACGCAGGAGAGAGAGGGTCCCGATCCGATTCTGCGAGGTCAGAGACAGAGACAGCAGCAACAACGGCGCACAAATGCAGGGAACACAGCCTTAACAAGATGAACCAAACAAACAAACAAACAAATAGATAAAGAAATATATACATAAAATCATAAATACATAAACAACTACATAAACAAACAAGTAAACAAATAAACATACAAATAAATAAATAAATAAATAAGCAAGCAAAGAAACAAACAAATTCAAAGAGGTGTCTGGGAAGTGGTCACCTGGAGGAGCAGCCTGAGAACATCTGAGAGCATGAGCGGCACTCTGCACCTCCGAAGAGCAACGCAGACAATGGCGAGGAGCAAATCGAAGCTTAGAGGCGGGAGGCGATGGGGGAGGTGCGGAGAGAAAAGGCGGCTTGCCAGCACTGCGTTAGCAGAGGAGACACCTGAAATTGCAGCGTCGGGCCCCACAGCCTCGGGGTGTACAGACGCCATCTCCAAACCCTCGTGTGCTTCTCGCCGAAGACAGAAGCGACCGCTGCGGCTGCGCAGAGGAAGTACCAACGCCTCACGACTTTGTGTTGCTGCTGCTCCTTTTTCTGCTGCTGCTGCTTCTGGCTTGTCCCTTTGCGTTGCCGCTGCTGCTGCCCTGGAGCTACATGCGTGACTTTTAAGGTACTCCTTCAGGAGACATCGTCTCCACACCACCCGCACGGCCATCAGGCGGACCATGAGATGCAGACCAGTGGACCTCAGGTCCAGCCCAGCGCTCCATGATGCCTGGGGACCCTTGCGCCTCTCTGCTGCTGCTGCTGCTACAAGGGTATCCCCTTGGCCTCTTTTGGCGTCTGTCTCTCGCAGCAAGCTGTGGCAGGAGGAGACACCAAAGGCAGCAAAGAAGCTGCTGGGGTTCAAACCCGATAGTTCCTGCAACCTCTTCGTGCTCACGTAGCCCAGCCACCATGGCGAGATTGACGGGTAGAAGCCTGAGATACTTACAGCACCCCGCTGTTGCTCTAGTCGCAGCAACAGCTGCTGCTGCTGCAGAGGAAATGCATGCAGCTGCTGCTGCAACTGCTTTGCACCCGGTAGAGCAGCACCGCAAGGGGCACTTCCAGCTGGGGGACCCCCTGGTCGGCGCCTGCCACGAATCACCTGATCTGTTGCGTCTAGAAAGAAAGAAGTGCTAAGTACAACGTCCCCGCCAAGCGCACCAAATGCTCCCTGCGATGGGGTGTACGTACATGGCGTTCCTGCTGCTGCTCCTGTTGCCGCTGCTGCTGGAGCTGGGAGGCCCCAGGCCACTAAATCCGCTGCCGCACGGCGAGAGACTGTAGCAGCAGCGTCTGCGTTGAGTGCGGCCTCAGCCCTCTCTGTCATAACGGCAAGCTGTGCCTGCAGGATGTTTCTTGTGCTGCTGTTGCTGCTGGGGATTGCGAGCACAGATGAGGCCTCTGCTGGAGTGTCTCTACGGCTGCCCTCTGCTCTCCTGCGCTTGAGTGTTTGTTCCCCAGCGGCATCCATCTCTTCAGACGTGCGTAGCATCAGCAGCAGCAGCTGCTGCTGCTGCTGCTGTTCGTCCTCCTCCTCTTCCTGCTGCTCCTGGGGCAGGGCCAAAAGCGCTATGGGCTGCTGCTGCTCATCCCTCTGCAGCTCTGGCGAGCCGCCAGCTGCAGCAGCAGCAGCAGCACCTCGTCCTTGCATGCGGGCAGAGGCCGGCAGAGGCGCTCCCGCATTGGAGGCCGTGGATTCTAAAGAAAGATGCTGCGCTGCAGGAAGGCTAAAAAAATTCGCATGCGCCTCAGAGCGGAAACGCGCAGCCCCCAGTGGCAGAGTCCCCCTCGGAAACCCAGCAGCCTCTGCAGCAGCAGCAGCAGCAGTATTGGCTGTTGCTGAGGATGACTCCTGAGATGACGCAGTGGACGCCCGCCGCCCCGCCAAAGGCAGCAGCGAGAGGGGAGTTTCATCCTCGGAGTCGTCGCTGTCACTTTGAGCTGCTGCTGCTGCTGCTGTTGCTGCAATTGTTGTTGTTGCTGTTGTTGCTGCAGTTGTTGCTGCAGTTGTTGCTGCAGTTGTTGCTGCCACTGCTGTTGTCGCCTGGCCACGCAAGTGGTGGGGGCCCTCTGTGTGGGCGTCACATAGCTGTAGCAGAGCTGGCGCTTCTGCCTGGTGCTGGTGATGTTGCTGTTGCTGTTGCTGCTGCTGCTGTTTTTGCTGTTGTTTGTGTTTGAGTAAGAGAAGAAGGAAAATGAAGTCGTGCTCGTAGACGGCGTCTATCTGCACGCATCAGGGCAGCCGCATCCCTCAGCCCCCGAAGTGCAGCAGCAGGCAGATAACTGTTGCAACAAATTGCTGCTGCTGCTGCTGCCATCAGTAGAGACAGCCAGTCTGCCTCTCGCTGCAAGGTGTCTCCGCCTACAGCCCGAAGGACATAAACAGAAAGAGAGGGGCGCAGAAGACAGAGAGAGAGAGAGAGAGATACAGAGACACAGAGACAGACACAGACAGACGGAAAGAGAAGTCTTGGGTCTCACCACCTCTGCTGTCGCTGTTGGAGTAATGCGGCGCCAGGCGGCACGCTGAGAAGGGCCCAGAGAAACCTCGAGAGAACCTGCGTGGGCAAAGCAACTTTTGGAAAGAAACTCTCGTCTGAGCAGAGGCCCCCACAGACAAGATACAAATGCCAAGAACCCTACCACAATGGCATAGAGACACACAGAGAGAGAAAGAGACAGACACACAGAGAAGCAGACAGAGACACAGAGAAGCAGCCAGACGGAGACACACAGAGAAAGAAAAAAAAGACGGCGACACAAAGAAACGAAGACGGAGACATACACATAAAAAGACAAAGACACACACAAACAGAGAGAGAGAGAGAAACAGAGACAGGGAGACACACGAACACAAAGACAGAGACAGACACAGGGAGAGACAAAGTCAGGCAGACAGATACACACATGAAAAGACAGAAACACGGGGACACACGCACACATAGGGAAAGACAAAGACAGGGAGACAGACAAACAGTGGGAAAGACAGAGGCAAGAAAACCCACGCGCACACAAGGAGAGACAGAGACAGTTAGAGGTGTTGATGAGCTCCGTCTCACCAAGTGCCAAAGACCTCTCATGGGCTACCGCCTTTAGCAGAAGCTGCGGAATATCCAGCGGCATTCGGCCTGCCGCCTCTGCTGGGCTGCTGCTGCTGCCCTCGGCCTTCTTTGCTCGGCCTTTGCCTGATGTCTCTGCAGGTCTCCTTCGTCTCCTGCGAAGCTTCCCCGCGTCCCCAGCACCTGCTGCTGCTGCATCCGCAAGATTTGCCGGTACCCCGAGGGCAGCTACGGCGGACGCAACTGCTGCTGCCAGCTCCCGTCGCCGCTGTTCCAGCAGCTCCTCTTCTCCGCTGTCCTGTCTTTCCTGATGCTGATGCTGCTGCTGTTGCTGAAGCACCCCAGCCTGCCGCTGCTGCACCAGAGGGAGCAACCGCTGAGCTGCCGCGAGGCGGTCAGCGGCTCGGGCATCTAGCGGCCTAACGGCTGCAGGCGGCAATGCTAACGGAATTGACACGAGGCCGCCATGCGGGGAATGCGGCAGATACCTGCTGCTGCTGCTGCTACTGCTGCTGATGCTGCTGCTTGCCGGAGCAGCAGGAGCGACAGCGGTGGAGTCGGTGTTTGGCAGCAGCACAACCTCGCCTTGCGACGACTGGCAGGGGCTTTGTGCTTGGGCGGTAACAGTTTGGGGCCTTTCAAGAGTTCCCGCGTGAAACTCAGCAGTAGCAGGTGCTGCTGCTGGTGCTGCTGCTGCTGATGATGATGATGACTCGTTGCGGGATACGAGGTGAAACCGGCGGCGAGAGAAAGTCTCTCCCCGAGTGGTTCTTGCTGGCAGCAGCTGTTGTACGTAAGCCAGTCGATCGAGGCCCATAAACCGAACCACTGCAGCAGCAGCAGCAGCAAAAGTAAAATAGCCCCTTCAGATTAGCACTGAAATGCTCAGAGAAAGGTGGGGCGTCGCGTGCTTTGAAGGCCGCAGGCGAGAGGCCGCCAGAGGCAGCTGTATGAAGAAGAAGAGTGGCAGAGAAAGACACTAGCCATATCGAGACGCAGCAACAAAGCAGCAAAAGAGACCGCAAGTCGTCCTGTCTTGCTGCGCCTCTGCATGCAAACCTTTCCGTCTCACCTTCTTTGACGAGGGCAGGAGCCGCGGGGTCTCGCAGCAACTCCTCCTGCTGCTGCTGCAGGTCTGCTGCCACTTGCTGCGAGTGGGAGACAAGACGCGACGCCCTATCAAACAAACGAAACAAACAGAAAAGACGCAGTGCAGCTCCTGCCCCTCTCTCTCTGTCTGTCTGTCTCTGTCTCTGTCTCTGTCTGTCTCTGTCTCTCTCTCTTTCTGTCTCTTTCTGGATCTGTCTCTGGATGTCTCTCTCTCTGTCTCTATCTGCATCCTCATAACCATCAGGGCTATAAGCAGTACGGGCATTCCCGCCCTAGCAAAGAAGGAAGCAGATGGAGAGCCTCTCAGTGCGTTGCGTCGCAGCCGTTCAGAGGCAGAGGGAGAAAAAGACAGGCAAATCGCCATTTTTATGGCTTAATAAGACTTAGGGTTTAGGATTTAGCAGTTAAGCAGCTCTGGTGACCTTACGGGACTTTCAGTGCCCTCGTCGCGACACCGCAGAAAAAGGTTTCCACAGGCAGCCGGTGGCGAGCCAAGAACCCCAAATATTGCAGCAACACCTGCAGCAGCAACAGGAGAAGCAGCAGCAACAGCAACAGTAGCAGCAGCAGCAGCAACGGCAACTTGTATCTGTGCTCCCGCATGCAGAGAGAGGAGATAAACAACGCAGTGGAAATGTGTGAAGAAGGAGAAGGCGCTGAGAGGCAGCCCAACGCAGATGCCTAAATCCGCAAGTGGCCCAGAGAAACAGGCAAACACAAATACTGACAGAAACAGAAACATAAAGAGAAGCAAAAGCAGAAACAAACAAACACAAACACAAAAAGACAGCCACAAACACAGACAGACAAACAGAAATACAAACAGAAACTGAAACAGACATACACAAATACAAATACAAACACAGACAGAAACAGGCCCAGACATCTGCGGCCCTGTCGGTGCGGCCAAACAAACAGAAAAAAAGTTGTCTGTAGAAAGAGACGCTCCTCTCTGCATACAAGGCAGTGGCGCTTGCAGAGAGGCGGAGCTGCTGACACGTGCCTCTCCACCAACATCTGTCTCTCTCCACAGGCATACCTACAGATGATGCCTCATATGTCTCCCTAAAGAGACATATCGCTAACCAGTACCACATGTGTCTGTCTTTAAAGAGAAATAATATCTCTAATTAGAGCCTCAAGTCTCTAGAGACGCATGACCTCAATTACAGGTCTCTAGAGAAGCCTGTGAGGTGTATAGACAGATAGGCAGCACACAAAAAGATAGCGCCCACAGCCTGAGCTGCACTCAAATCCCGCCATGTAAAAAACCACAGAAAAGCAGCAGGAGACACGCAAACTCGACAGCTGAATGCCACTAATGGGGCTTTTGCCTTAAGGCCGCACATTTCTTGCCTCTAACTCCAGCAAATCCGAAAGAGAAAATTCTTGCTGCAGCAAGCGGCACGTCGCCTGCAGTAGGAGAGCCCAGAAACGCAGCAGCGCTGCCTCAGAGATTTGGCCGCTGCTGTCGAGCGTCTCTCCCTCTGCTTCCTGTGCATGCATCCGCAGCAGCGGCTGCTGCCAGTAGCTCCCTAAAGCTTGCTGCTGCTGCCTTGTAACAGTAGCAGCGGCAGCTGCTGCTGCTGCTGCTGCACTGTCCTGCTGCCAGTTCGCCTCTCCCTCATCCTCTATGACTCTCTGTGTTGCTGCTGCTGCTGCTGTTGTTGCTGTTGCTGCTGCTGCTCGTTCCTCGGGTGTCTCTCCAGTGTGTCCCACGCCGACAGCAGCAAGTGCAGCAGCAACGGCATCAGAGCCTAACAAATCGGAGCCCCGAAGGCGGGCTCCCCCCATGGCGCTGCTTGCATGCAGCAGCTCGAATTCCGCTTCCTCGTCTCTGGCGGCAAGCTGCTGCCCCTCTTGCTGTGCCCCACACTCCGTGCAAATAAGATTGCCACTGGGGTCGACGCTGCAGGGGGCTGTGCTGCCGCAGATGGCACAGCCCACGGAGGAGGGGCCCCCATAAGAAACCTGCGAGGCCTGCGAGGCCTGCGAGAGTTGCGAGGCCTGCTGAGACCCCCGGAGGAGACGGCGAATGAGGGAGAGATTTTCCTCCATCTTGGGTGGCGTTTCTTGCCGCTCGGAAATTTGCCTCAAACGCCAGAGGCTAAGCCAAAACGAATCGCTGCTTTAAAGCGAGCTGCCAGCTGCGGCGCCCCTTCGGCCTGCGGATGACCAAGCTGCATGCAGCAGCAGCCAAAGGGGCAGCAAACGGGTCCCAAAAATAACAGAAAATGCCGCTGCCCGGGGGTGGGGCCCCAAGGGGTCCTCATCGTGTGCTGGGTTTCCAGAGGCAGTTCGGTTGTAGAAGACCCGATGGGCTCGCTAGGCCAGCCAAAAAGTATCCTGCAATGCTGAATGGTTTGGTGCGATTGTTACACTGCCTCGGCAGAGGGGGCAGACAGGGGCCCTAAGGGCAGGTCGACAGACAGCGAGAAGGCTTACAGTCAGCTAGAGTGACCATCTTCTTTCTTTAAGTGCTCTTACCTTCAAAACGCAACCAAAACAAATAGAAATATTCCACTAAATCCTGGGTGGTTTCTTCAGAAAGACGTAAAAACCCAGCATGCTCTTACGGACGCTCTAAACCCAAAGGGCCCCCCGATTGCACCCAGAGGGTTCGACCTCATCAGTAACTTGAGCGATTTGTCTCCAAACGTATTTTCCTGAATTAAATAAATTGCGTTTTGCAATTTCTCAGCGCTTAAGGCCATTCGTTTCCACCAAGTGGGGCGGAGTTGGCGATCCGTGAGGTTGGTTTCTTTCACGATTGTGTGGACTCTCAGGTGTCGGGTTGGGTTCTGACGCGCGTCATTGAACTCGGCAGGTGTACGTACACCTCAATTTAAGCGTCAAATTCCACAATGTTTGCGGGTGGACCTGCGGGGGTCTCCCCGGTTCCGGGTGTACCAGTAGGAGCAGGTGCTGCGATCTCTCCATCCCCGCCGGGGCCCCCCCCGCCTCCAGAGGCGGGGGCTCCGGGGGCTCTCGCGCCCCCACCGCCTCCGCCTCCAGGGCGGCCACGTGCAGGGCAGAGGCCCTTAAGAGATGGCGATTGGGAATGCGAAGATCCCGCGTGTCTAAACGTGAACTTTTCGAAGAGGACGCGCTGCAACAGATGCGGCAAGCCAAGGCCGAAGGGGCTGGCCGTTGCGGGGGGGCCCGGCAAGGGGTCTATGCGGCAGGGCGACTGGAGCTGCGGGCACTGCGGCAATCTGAACTGGGCAAGACGCTCGACGTGCAACATTTGCAACGCGCCAAAACCGTCTGCTTTCGATGAACCCAGGATGGGCAGGGGAGGGGGTCATTTTGACCTTCAAGATCCAAGTGACAGGCGGGAGCACGACTCTGATGAAGAAGCTTTTGATGAATTCGGGAGAAGAAAGAAACAAAAAAGCAGCAGAACTCCGCAGCAGCAGCAGCAGCAACAGCAACAGCAGCAGCAGCAGAAGGGCGAAGAGGAAGAAAACATCAAACTTATTTTCCCCCCTGCGCCCCTCAGGCTCCCCGAGAGCGACGAGAGCGACGAGTCCGAAGAAGAGGGTCCCTCCAGGTCACCTAGCGCAGAGGCGTGGAGAAGACGATCTCGCTCTCGGGAGCGGGAGCGACGGTCTCGCTCCAAGGAGCGCCGGCACAGACACTCGAGGTCGAGGGAGCGACGCTCAAGGGAAAGAGAAAGAGAAAGAGAAAGAGAAAGACGCTCGCGTTCTCACGAACGGTCACGGAGGTAGTTGTGGTGGGTTGTTCCACACCTGGCTAGTTTTAACGCGTCAAATGCCAATTTTATCTCTACTTATCTCTTTGGAGCTGAACGTACACCTGAACAAATTCTTTTGTAAGCACTTTTTATTTCTTTTACTTGGCGGTTTTTGGTCGGGGTGCGATTTGTCAAAAGGTTCTGGGGGGCCTGCAGCGAGCAAATGCGTTTTTTTCTGGCTTAGGATCCTCTTGGAGAGGAAACAGAGCGAATACACAACTCTAAATATACTTCTTTCTGTTTTTGCCCGTCATTTGGTGCATAGTGAATGTTAGGTTTTAGACAGAAGGCGTCATCATCCTCACAGAGAACGGCCTCTTAACGCGTACCTAAGCGCAGTTTAATGCCGTAATTTGTGAAGTCTGATTATTTGTTTTAAGTAGCGGTTTTTGCAGAAATTCGCAGATCATAAGTTCAACGTTTGGCTTACGTACTTTTGATGTTTTTGTAGAGAAGAATTTACTTCCTCATTAATTCCCATCTCCGCCTGTTTAAGGCTGGAAATTTTTTCATGCACGGAGAAACTCAAAAGCTTCGGTTGGTGGTGAGACTTATCTCTTGTATGAGGTGGAAGCTTGTTTTGTTGTGTCTTTTAACATTCATTTTTTTGATGCTATGTTCCGTCTAATACCGCGCCAAGTCTTACTTGCGCATTGACGAGGTAGAGATTATTAACAAACATGAAAGAGAAGAATTTGTGAAGAGTGCTGATATGCCGGAACTCTGGGCTGACCAGATGGATTGCGTCTAACAGAAGGAACTTGTCTGTCGCAAAAAAGATTAAATCTGCTTACACCTCACCAGTTCTTGTGTGAAACTTTTTGAAAAGCGTTAAAATACTATTTATTTCCTTATATTTTAGCTTTTTTCCAATAGTGGTCCCAGGCGCCCTGCTCGACTGGAGCTCGCACTCCGCATAGTGTGGGGTGAGCGGGTACAGTCCGAACAAGCCGCTATTTCATTTTGTTTTCCCCTTTCAACTTCAAACTCTTTTTTTAAAAGCATACAAATGTTTAAATTCACAAGGCGTGCATCGTTGGGGGCTTTCAAGCAGTGTTTTTCTATGTAGCTCCTGCCCCCTAAACTTATGCGCCGACCTTTCCGCTCATCGTCCATTGCCTTAGCATAAGGGGAATTTCCGTAAGTTTCACATTTTCCCACCAAATTTTGGGAATTACAGACAAAATACTAGCTGATTTTTCCAAGTAATTGGTAGTTTTCGGGTGATCGCTCATCATGCACGGCGACGACACCATGGGAAAAGGTCTTCTAAAATAAACCCTAAGATCTCCAAGGCAAAAAAAATCAAAAAAGAAACACAGGGCCAAATCTCAGGCTTTTTGTTTTTGTTACCTTTTTAAAGGTGTTTTGTTGAATATTTCGAAGTGAGCTAGTAGAGAGAGAGAGAGAGAGTCTGGGTGTATGACCCCACATTCCTCCAGCGGCTGTTTCCATAATGGCTCGAGTGGGCTGCCTCGGCCAAACAATGCTTCAACTAAATGCTCTATGGAGAATTAAATTAAATTCTGCCTTTTCCGCGGCGGTGGTGGTGGTGCTGCTGGTGTGCTCATGTTCTCTGCCTGTCTTCTCTTTGGCAGCAGGAGTGGACTATAAGAAAGAAAGCAGCACCAATACAGCATTTCGGCTAACCCCATTTCATCTGTTATCTCAGCAAATCTTTTCAGCTCCGCTGGCTCTATCAGAAGCAGCAATCCTCCATGGCGCGACTGCAAAATATGAAGAAGCTGAACAGAAATTACAAGAAAGCCGATCGACGAGTCTTCTGGAGTGGCCCATAAAAAATGAGGCTTCTCGCAACTTTTTTTTGGCCCCCGTTGCCTCCTTTGCTTCCAGCGAGAGCCCCGAGGGACCGAAGGACGCCTCTAAAACCCGTCACGGGCTGCGCATGAAGCAGCTCGAGGACGTAGACGCTGGCAATGAGGACTGGGAGTGGGATTCTGACCCAGCCTGGCAAGAGGAAGAAGAAGAAGAGCAGGAGGCTGGGCAGCAGCAGAAGCAGCAAGGGCAGCAGGCGACAGACGCGACGCAAGTTCGTAATGGAATTATCGGGGCTTTTGATTCGCATTTGGAGGCCAACGCTCCCCAAACCGCTGAGCTCACAAATGTCAGAAACGCCGGTGGAGCCGCAGGCAGCGGACCCACGCAGCAGCGGCAGCGGCAGGAGGAGGAAGACGAGGAGGAAGTCGAGTGGCCTGATGAGCCCCAGCAGCTGCTGCCAGGTAACAGCCCTCAAGAGGCGCAGCAGCAACAGCAAGAGAGGCAGAGAGCGAACGCTGGCCAGAGGCGACGGCCGGCCCCGCCGGTGCATCCCATGGGCAGCGAGAGGCCCCTGGGGCCCCTACAAAGCCAAAGAGGTTCGGCGCCCCCCGAGGCGCCAGCAAACACCCAGGGAGCAGCGCATCAACCGCCTTCTTCTGTTACAGGCCGATGGGACTTTGAGCCGGGGCAGCACGCCCATGGGCAGAGCCAACAGCAACAGCAGCAGCAACGGCAGCAGCAGCAGCAGCAGCAGCAGAGGGAGCAAGGAGATTCTGGAGGCGACATAAGAAAACGGAGAAGACAAATTTTGAATGCTGCACTTCTTGCTGCTCAGGCAGCAGCAAACGCCTTTTTAGATAACACGGCGGAGGCCCCAGCCTGGGGGCCTGAGGCGTCAGGAGGCCTCGAGGAGGCTGAGCCAATCGACCTCAGGCACATCAACCAGCAAGTAGAAAACATCGTCAGCGACTTCCTCAGCCCAAGAAGCGCAGCAAGCCCCAACACGGGCAGCAGCCGCAACAACAGGGGCAACGGCACTCCCAGACGAACCGTCAGATACCAGCAGCTTCAGGACGAGCAGGAGCAGCACAGCAGCGAGCTTCTGCAGCAAGACGCAGACGAAATGCAGCAACTGGATGGGCAGGAAGCTTCCTTAAAGCCTTCAGAGGGGCCCATAGATTATCGCAGGGCGGCCCTCGATGGCCTCCAGACGCGCAAACGCGGCCATTAAACACCCAAAAAACCCAACAACGGGGCTCCCTGGGAACTCACCCGCGTTTACTAGCAGAAACTTTTGCCCCCAAGAGCTCGGATTTACGGGTTAGGCTTTTTAGGGTTTAGGGTTTCAGAAACACAAAAGGCAACAACGCTGAAGGAAAGACACGCGGGAAAAGAAACGCTCTTCTCGTTGCTCGAAAGAGGAGGTTTAGAGGAGGGAGAGGGGGGGCCCTGCTGCTGCTCCTGCAGTTGTTATTGCTGCCGCTAGGTTTAGAGTTTAGGGTTCTGCTTTATTGAGGTGGCTGCAGCGGCCGAAAAGCAGCATCCTTATGGGGGCTCTTTGGGGCGCTCGCTAGTTGCATGCATAGCCTGGAAACAGAGGAAAGGGGAAGGTGTTGTTTGCTGGGGTTGTGACTGTCTGTCTGCGGGGGTCTGTGGCCTTGGTGCAACTAATGAGAATAGCATTCATCAAATGTGTAAAACAGCAAAAAAAAGAAATATACACTACAGACTAAAATTCTTTTCTAAGAAACGCATGCAGTAGCCATAAAGACACAATGGAAAGCCCCAAATTGCACTGTGCATGCACTTGGCGCTCCTGGGAAGAAAACGACTTGGTGGAAGTCATTTGAATTGCCAGCGAGGTAAGGTAAACGTACACCCCACGCCATTTAGAGCGTGAGGAAAAGAGAAAACCAGCCAAAACACAACAGTTCAGAACCCCTCCTCTGCACAGCCGAGGGACCTGAAGAGAGTCTGGAAAGAAGACAATAAGCAAGAGGCGCGTACCACGCCACCCTGCTGTCAAACTGCGCTTTCTCTACACTCAGGCCGCCAAAGAACTCATAAAAAACAAACCAAACGGCAACAGCCCCAAATCGCACCCTTGCATGCAGCGGCACCCTGCCCAAGCCTCTTATCTCGCATGCACTCCACCTCCATTACTTCGGAAGCTGGGGCTTCCCGTTCTCTGTACCGTGCTGCCGTTGCTGTTGTTCCTGCTGCTGCTGCTGTTCCTGTTGCTGCTGTTCCTGCTGCTGCTGCTGTTGTTCCTGCTGCTGCAGCTGTTGCTGCTGCAGCTGTTGCTGCTGCAGCTGTTGCTGCTGCATATGTTGGTGCTGCTGCAATTGCTGCTGTGACGGTTGGTGTTTAATAGCGGCATCTGCGATGGGGACAGAAGACGTTCTGTCTCCCCAGCTGGACCCCGGCATCGACTCGCTGCTGCTTAGTTGGCTGTAAATGCTTCTTCTCTCCGTTGAGTGTTGGCGAGTGGAGAGAACCCTTGAGGGTCTGCGCGAGTCCTTAGGGAAAGTTCTTCTGCCCGCCCTCAGGTCGACAATGAAGGCCGTCATGTTGTCACAGCCGTACTCAAACAAGGCGGGATTGGGAGATAAAAGAGAGTCAAACAGATCCTTCAAAATCTGGCATAGGTCAGGCGTGTGCTACGAGCCACATAAAAGGCACAAAAACACAAAAAAAACTCGCTCGCTTTTGCCGTCTTCATATTGCATGCATGCCATCCATTATTGAGACTTGGGTCTTTACGAAATTTTTCAGAGAGGCAAGAGAGAGGGAAAAGGGAACACAAAAACGCATGCAGCCCCACGTCGATACGCCGACGGACAAACTCCACAACCTCCGCTGAAGACAGCAACTCCCATATGCCGTCACAGCCAATCACCTGCAACACAGCAGCAGCAGCAGCATCACCACCAGCAGCATCACCACCAGCAGCAGCAGTAATAGCAGAAGCAGCAATATCAGCAGCAGCAATAACAGCAGCAGCAATAACAGCAATAGCGGCAGCAACAATAGCAGCAATAGTAGCAATAACAGCAGCATCAATAACAGCAGCAGCAATAGCAGCATCATCAATAGCAGCAATAGTCAGGGAGACTAGGCGGGGAACTGACGAGAAAGTCGTCTCTGTCGAAGTCTCTGTTGATGGAGACAATGTCCGGACACCCGGAGAGAATTTGTTTCTCTGGCGGCAAAGTGCAATCCGATTTATAAATTAAATCTCCCAAGGCCCTCGAAAGGTTCAGATTTCCATTTACGCGTCCCATTTCGAGATAACCGCCAGCAGCGTAGATGCGGATCTGAGGTGTATTGACAGCAGCCGCGCAGCAGCAGCAGCAGCAACAGCAGCCTCATGTCCAGGATTTCCCATTGGCCACACTTTTATTGTGTTACTGTTAGTTAAAAACCCGGGTGCTAATGATTAGTAAAGAGAGGGGCCCTTCTGCTGGTCTCTCTGGGTTGCTGCACGGTGTTGGTGGGGTTGTTGTGTTATTAAGCGTTAAGCCCACCCTTTCCTCTGCAAGTTGCGGCTTGTGGTCTTGGGACAATTCGACGATCTCAGAGCCCCGGCAAAGGACGCAACGCGAGTCGCCGACGTTCGCCACGATGACTGCAGTGGGCTGTACAGACAGACAGACAAAAGGCAGGGAGCGCATTGGCATGCGATGCACCCCAAATTACACATCCAAACAGACAACACAACCTGCTGCTCCTGAAATCAGCAGCAACACCAGCATCAGCAGCACCACCAGCATCAGCACCAGCATCAGCATGAGGCCCACTGTAATGCAGACAGTGAGTGCCGTGCATCCTGCGGTGTTAGCAAGTGACTTTGCAGTTGTTGTGTTGTTTCTCCCAAAGAGCTTGCCGAGCCCAATCGTCTTCGCCACAGAATCCATGAGGCCGCTGAAGGTTCCCCTCTTGTTTTTTCGCCCTCCTGCAAGATCGTCTATCCGCAAGGCCTCGTCTCCCGTGTCCCCTACTGCTGCTGCTCCCCCTGGGGCCTCAGATGCTGCTGCTGCTGCTGGGCTGTGGCCCTGACGCGCAGACGGCAAGGCGCGGAGAGGAGGCTCGCTGCTGTCAGGAACGCATGCAGCAGACGTGTCTGCAGAAGTGCTGTTGCTGCTTCTGTCTCCTGCTGCTGCTCCTGCTGCTGCATCGTCATGCGCAGGCCCATGCTGCACCTGTGGAGACGTATCAGCGTCTGTATCAGCAGAAGGCTTGCCTGCGCTGATGTTTGAGTTTCCCCGCTGCTGGTGGTGCTGCTGGTGCTGGTGCTGTGACTTTACCCCGAAATGTTGTCCAATGTTGCTAAGGGTGGAGCGAATCCCTCCTCTGTGCTGCGAGGAGACGCTGGGGCTTGCTGCCGCAGCCTCGTGTTCCTGCTGCTGCTGCTGCAGCTGCAGCTGCTGCTGCTGCAGGAGTTGCTGCTGCTGTTTGTGGAGGATCAGCTGATGCGGTGTGTGTGTGGTGAGGAACAGCAGCTCGTCTTGGCTGGCTTCTTGCCGCAGCAACTCGTCAATGTGGAGATAAGCAGCCCGCAAGGCAGTGGCGATTTCCCCTCGGTGAAACGCCGGGTGTCGGTCCAGCAGGCGCTGCAAATGAACTGCAGCAAACCTGAAAAACAACAAACACAAACAACACACACACCCCAACGCACAAATGCAGCAGCTGCAGCAGCAGCAGCTGAAGTTGCAGCAGCAGCAAGAGCAGGCGCAGCAGCAGGACCAGCAACAGCAACAGCAGCCAGGGCCTACCCAAAGAAGCGTTATTCTAACACAAGAGCAGCCGCAGCAAGAACATTAGCAGCAACAAAAAAACTAGCAGCAAGAAGAGGATTGTCGTAACTCACCGGGAGACGTGGGCTCCTCCGTGTCCGTCAAAGACAGCAAAAATGCACAAATCCGCATGCGCTGCCTGCCCATTCACCACGGGCCTCTCCCCTGCAGCTGCCTTTCCCCCAGAAGCCATAGAGACGCTGGATGGGGCCCGTGAAGCCCCAGTCAGCGACCCTGAGGCCCTTGGAGTCCCCACTGAGGCCCATGGGGTGTCAGGGGCCTCAGAGGTCTCAGAGGCCGCGGCCGTTTGGCTTTTGCGGCGTCTGCTGAATTGGCGGAGGACCGACTTTGCGACTTTTGCACTCTTTTTGCTGTTTGTGGAGGAAGTTTCAGGCTCTGCTTCTGCTGCCTCCGCATCTGTAGCTCCTAATACAGCATCATGCTCTCCTGCTGGTGCTGCTGCTGCTGGTGGTGTTGCTGCTGCTGCTGCTTGTGTTGCTGCTGGCAGAGCAGCAGCAGCAGGCCCGTCTTCACCGGCAGGGAGGAAGACGTAACTTTCATGGCCCCTGGGGGAGGGGCCCCCCATGCCGAGGAGCAAATGGGAGAGGCCGACGACTGAGAGGCGTTTGCCTTGTGCTGGGGCCTCGTCAGGCTGCTGCTGCTGCTTACAGGATGTAGCATCGGAGGCCCCGTCAGACCCAGAAGCAGCAGAAGAACCGACGCGCTGCGCGTAGAGAACTATGTGGGCATCCTCCATAGAAATGCGCCAGCCCTGCATGCTGCAGACACCCCAGCGAATGCCCATAGACTCGCAAGAGCCCGTGGAAATCTCCTTCCCTGAAAGGGGACTCGAAAGATAAGTACCCATTGCATCGGGTGGGATAGAATTAGAACTGATCTGGCTTGAAAACGCGCTGCTGCTGACGCAGGCGGAGGAGACGGATGTTTGGGTGTCAGACGAAAAGAAAATGTGCGGAAACAAACACCGCTCATGCTTTAAAGCCAAGTGGCCTCCTCTCCAGAACAGGCTGAGGCAGACCGAAAAGCTGCTGCTGCGTTGCAGCAGCAGCGGCAAAGAGAAACTGTCGCTACACCCCACGAGGGCAGCGCTGCACGGATACGGGATACCTACAGCTCGGGCTAATGAGAATAACTTCCCCCTAGCCTCTCAGGGGCATGCAGGCACACGTTAGCTGCTGGAAGCCCCAGGCAGCCGCTAGGGAAACTGAAGCAGATGCTGCGGCACAGGGGGCCCTCTCTGTTTCGGGGAAGTAGTAACAAACCAGCACATGCCGCTTGCGTCTCCTTCCTCCTCAGCAGCAGCAGACCTTCTGTCAAATGGAAATGCAATAGAAGACGGCAAAGAAACCAGAAGCTGGTGAAAATGTGCTGCGGTGTATGCACGTGTGTTCGTGGGGTGGGTGATGTCCATACAGCCCAGCGCTGGGGCTGGCGATGGTATACATTTCAATTTGAGACCAATGGTCTATTTTCTTTCTAATAAACAAAGAGCACAACAAAATGCCACAATTGGCTGCACTGGAAATACGCCTCTGCTGCTGCTCCCCTACCGTTCTTTAGTGGTAGCCACAAAGATGTGACCTTCAGCTGCCGCTTGTGTATCCTGCAGTTCCACTTACTCTCTTCATTCATTTTGTTTTAAAAGAGTAAATATGCTAAAAACAACGTTAATTTACGTAAAATATCGCGAATTTCCCCCTTTTGCTCTTTGCATTTTCCACAGCGCTAGTTACCCGCCCACCCATCTCACCAACCCCAGCCTGCCTAGTAGCATTCTGTTTTCTTAATTGCTTTTACCACAAAACCCCCCAAAAAGACGAACTTGGAAGTGGTTTTCACGCGTGGCGTCAGGACAATGCATGCATTATCCTTCGCAAATGTTCGTGTGTCTTCGTGGCAAGCTTACGATTTGTTAGAAATAATTGTTTCGTATGCAGCTAATACCGCCTTAGAGGTACGTCTATCAGCACCCTGTATGATTCACGCTGTATGCACAAATGAGTAGAAAGGCATGCGCTAGCCATGGCTAGGTAGCCTGTTAAACTGCGTGTTGTTGCTTCGCAGCGGACATCTTAGCGGTTAGTTTAGGCGCACTTCTACGCACATAAGATGTACGATTGTAGGGAACAGCGCTAGCTAGCCAGGGGTAGCTGCAGGAGCGGGGAGGCAAGCATCCCAGCACACCCACACGCCAGTAGCGATACGTCTAAAGCTACACCAAGGCAGAGCTATGGCAAGGGGGAGCGATAAACAGATATAAACAAATATAAATGAAACTCCACGCACTCAAACCGCATTTCTCTAAGATGTCGGCAAACGGGATATTCTAGTTTATTGTGCCCTCGAGGGCTGCCAAACCGCTCTTGCATAAGGCAGGAGTTGGGGGGCAAAAGAAATTCTCCTAGAAAGAAACTGAGAATAAAAAGGTCTCAAAAAACATTAAAAACATCAAGTTTTTTTGTGCAACGCGGTGCTCCCACGCATTCCAATGGACACACTAGAAAATACGTAAATAGACAAGCAGCACAGCATCTTATTTTATTGAATATAATTCCAGAAGAAAGTTTTTGTATTAAGCTGAACCCCCCAAACCTGTAGCGTAGCGCTCACTCACATAGGACGAGTAGAATTATCCAAGTGTCTGTCACCCACAGCTTCTCTTTTTAATGGCATGCAGAGCCTTCTACTGCCGGTGGGTTCTCTTTGCAGCCTAGGTGCTACTAGCGCAGTGTAAATACACCTGAGTCAACGCAAGCAACCGTGGGTTTTGCGGGGAAATAACTGATAAAAGGCGAAAACAGTTTATTTAGTTCTCAACGTTTGCTAGCTTGGCCGCAACTTGTACGTTAATTCCGTACTGGGGTGTCAATAGAGCCAAGCCCTGAACGTGGCGCCGGGGGCCTGGAGGGGCAGCCTAAAAGCCTTCTGCTAGCTGCCTAAACATCCCACTGAAAGCCTAGCACCAAACTTATAAGCTGCAAGCCGTATGTGTTTGCTTTGATGCTGTAAAGGGCCCTTGCCAGCCATTAGAACGGTTTTGGCGTATCCCTTCAGGTGTCTGTCTTAAAGCCTCATTGCTCTAACAGTCTCTTACTCGCAGTGCACAGAATCAGAACGCTCGCTGCTCCCTCCTAAACCCCACGATGCTCCTGCTCGCTAACGAACGTATGGCTGCTCTTGTACGTCTGGTTTCCCCGCCTAAACTTGCGGGCCGCCGCAAAGCCAAAAACCAGCGCCTCTGCAAACTAGCGGCTGATGGGAAAACTCCAGGAAGAATAACTGCCTCACAGGCAGATGCGACCTGCCTGTGCTATGGAGCAAAGATTACGTCATGTGGAAAGTGCAACTTGTTGTCCTTTTGGCAGTTCTTGGGATAATATTGGGATTTGAGGCGCGGCGGATGTCTGTGTGCCGCCTGGCAGATTTGCAACGGCTTTTACAGTGTGCGCGTTAAAAAATAGTTTTTGGGTCTTGGCATGCTGACTAGCTGCTTTGCGTCCCTCAGCAAGCATGAGGATGAACAGACAGGACGTGTTCGTTCTGGTGCGCGCTCGCCGCTTCCTTTGGCTGCTTTGCCTCTTTAAAAAAAAACATTTCAAGCGGTAAAAAACCCGTCGACGGATTGGCCACGAATCGGCGAGAAGTGAAATGAACTGCAAAACCTTTAGTGGCGCGCCACAAGGCAGTGGCAGCGCCGCTTCCCTCTGTGCGACGAGCAGACGGCAATCTGCACTGCAATCCTCCCATCTACCTTTTTCTCTGTCTGTCTCCTATCTCTCTGTCTGTCTCCTAGCTTTCTCTCTGTCTCCTATCTCTATGTCTGTCTCCAAGCACGTCTGTTTGCCTCTAGGCAAAAAAACATCCGAGGAGAGCGCCGCTGCAACAGGAGGCTTGCGTGCTGGCGTGCATGCAGAAAAGCTGCGAGTAACGCACCTAGTGGGCGTTTGAGGGTGCAGCTCCCACCCGAACGGCTGTGCCGCTGGGCGTTCGGTTTCGCACGTGCGCCTTGGGGACGGGAGGATCTTTGCCGAGCGGAATGTTAGACGCCGTGCTCGCGGCGGTGGCTTCACGAGAAACTCGATGGCCAGCAGCTCGATCAAATCCCAAAACGCCAAGCACCTAGTAAAGAGGCGAAGCACCGAACCCCACACAACTCACGGCATTTTGTAACCTCAAAGAATGAAAACTCTTACGGCCTTCTTGCTTGCTGGGCAAGCCATGAAGGTGAAGGGCCAAGGGCTGCCACTCACGCCCAGGGAAACAAACGCAGCAAGTATTGCCGTAGCATTCGCAAGGAGGTTCGCTCGTCCAAAGAGAGGCACGTTTGGGTTATTTCGAAGGAATGACTGCTTCTGCATTAACCCCGTCGCAACTGCCATCATTGCAGCGAAATAGCTGCCACAGCACACACCCATACAGAAACACCACCCGCATGCAAAGAAACCGTTGCTTACAGGATCACTGCATGCGGCCCATGCAATAAACAGGCTAATGGATGGGAGCACTCTTGACACTGCGCATGCGCAGCCAAATTTGCTTACATGGCAAGGCCACCGATTTTGTGGTAGCGAAGAAACGCAACCTTCAGAGAAACAGGAGCGAAGCCTGGGAGCCAGAAGATGAAGAGGCCTGAAGTGCGTAGACACTCCACACGTGTAAAGAAAGAGTTGCGCCATTCAAAGAAAATAACTAGAACGAGACCGCGTGGCCGTGGGTCCAGAGAAACATTAAAACCCGCAATTCAACTGGCTGGTCTCCAGCAAGCCGTGCAGGGTGAGCGCAGAGGAAAAACGCAGCAATCTTCTGCCCTCTAGGGAACTTCAATATACACCCCCCAAAAATGGGCATCCTATTAAAAGTCTTCTGTTAAATATTTATTAAACTATTTGAATGATACGATAAAAAAAATTGTAGAAATTTTCAAAAACTATGTGAGTTACGAAACCATACTTGCAGTAAACTGGAACCATGCCAACACGTAGACCGCCATTCCAATCCAGCTATGGACGCTGCAGGCCCAAATCCGCAAGTGCAAAGATCGCGTGGGAAAACAAAAACTGCGACGTGGGAATTCTGGCAGGCTAGCGGCAGCAGCTGCTTTCGCTCTTGCTTAAACCCAAGCACTTGCAGCGTAACTCACCTGTAGAAGTTGGGAAATGCGTTGGAGTTGTGGTAAACGACGACAACGGTAAAGGCCAGGACCCCGAGGAGCACAGAGGCCAGCTGCAAGCATGCATGCAGCGTCTTCGCAGCACCCCGCTCCATACCAAAGCCCTTAAAACTCAGCAGCTGAACGCAAACCACAGAATATGGGGGGAAAGCCGCCAGCTGATGAAAACAGACGTGAGACAGCCAACCCGCCTGCTGGCAAAAGAGCTCCGAGCTTGTGAAGAAACAAAATTCAAGTTTTAAAAATTAGCAAAGAAAATCCAGGCTAGGACTAACTAAATGCTTTGAGGCACTGAGCAATAAAAACCATAAGTGGTAGCCGATCTTTACAAGACACAAGTGAGATTTAATATTTAAGAGACCCAAGTGTTATCCTATCTCTTACAGACACAAGTGTTATTCCATCTTTCAGAGACACAAGTGTTATCTTCTGTCAAAGAGACACAACTGGTATCCAACATTTAAAAGACACAAGCGGTATTTAATTTTTCAAAGACACAAGTGTTATCCGAGCCGTAGGAGAGAAAAGTGTGTGTTCTGTTCCTCACAGATTCGGTCATTGCCACGCCGAAGGCCAAGATGTTCAAGAGTGGGTGAAAGTTAAAGAACTGAACTGCCACAGACCGCAAAAGAAATAAGAGGCATTTTGTTGCACCCACAAGACACTGCAGAGGCCCTTCATGGCTGAGTTGTCTCTCCAGCTGGCGTCTCTAAGCCAGCAAATTTGACAATCGCGCCAACCCCCGAGGCGTCCCAAGGAACCAACGCGAATTTTCGCCTGAGCCGCCACATCTTCAATTGATCTCTAAGTGTGCAACTTAATTTTGTTTTCTTCAATTATTTGCTCTCTTTAGGTTTTATTATTTAAGTTGTGTGGTTTTTCAACTTGTGGAAAGAAATAGTTTACTGCTTGAAATGGCTCACTCGATGAGAAATCCGAAGTCGAAAAACCGCCACCCCATTCTTGCTGCAGGCAAAGGCCAATTTGAAGGGCAACAAGCGCAATTACAAAGAGCTGCGTCAGCAGAAGGAAGCAGCGACTGTCGCGTTCCATTGGAAGCTCCAAAAATAGCAAAAAAGAAAAGGTCCAGAAATTTCAATAAGAGATGGAAAAATAAACAAATGCTTTTTAATTTCCAAGTTTTAGACTGGCTTTTGAATGCTCGTAAAAACGCAAGAAACGAGCAATTGGAAGAGGCCCTTGGCCGCCTGCATTCCACAACATAAAATTTTGTTAATCCTATGGCCGACAAACATCAAGCGGGTGGAGATCTAAAGAAGCCTTAAGTCTTTTGCTGTTTGGTATCTGAAATGTCTCATCCCACACATTCAAGGAAGGACACCGCATGCGCCAGCGCCAGCTGAACTGTTGAGCCGCAGGTCGAAACAAAGGAATCCTTTCTGTCAATTTGCATTGTGGCTTCACACCGAGCGTTCTTTGAAGTGACACAAACAACAACAGAATTATTAGCATGCAGAAGGCAGTCAACACTTGCTGAGCCTTCCAGCTGTTTGCTCCCAGTTCCAAGGCGAGGCACCTCAACGTCCTTTTGCCATTGCGTCTCCACTTTCAAACATTTAAGAGAAATTCACTGCTCAAAGACTTTTCAACAACACCGGAAGACACATCAGCGTTATTTCAGTACTCAGCGGGGGGTCAATCGAGACAGTGGCGCTCACAAACCTAAAGGTTTAAGAAATAACCATCAAACAGACGAAGAAGGCACTCCTAACTTAGTCTGTGCGTTCTGTATTTAACTTTGTTTGGAAGCTTTTCTGCAAAAGCTCTCTTGTAGCTTAAGGCCATTCCCAACGCGACTCCGCATACTGACGAGGTTGCCATGCTTCCCCTTGCCGTCCTACCGCCTTGCCACTCTTCTTGATTTCACGATTGGCTTGCATTTCTCCCTGTTTATTTGTGAGAGGGAATCCTGGATACAATTCCACCGACGCCTCGGCGCGCGCAAATGGATCCCCCTCTCAGCTTCTGTTGGAGTGTACGTACACTCCAGAACTGCTGGACGGGCCCTGGGTGTTCCCACAGGACTTTCCAATCATTTTGCGTCTTGTGGCGAAGTCAATTAGGCTTGAATGCTCCCAGCCGAGCCTGCGTGGAGGCGCATGGGAGGCTCTGCAGATCACCAGAGGCTTCTGCCACTCAAACCCCAGCAGAAGGGAGCAGAGCCACGCACTCGTGGTGTCCCACTGCTGACCATTCAGTTCGCACCGTTGCACGTCACTTTGCGTCCGCTGCTGCCTCCCGACGCTTGAAGAGGCACAGAGGTGAAGACACCGCGCAAGGGTTAGTTTATAACGTCAAGGCAAGTGCCCCCCTAACTCTTAACCTTTGTGAATCCTTTAGTTAGCTGTGGCTAACCTCAGAAGTTTTCAAAGATGAATTACAGAGATTCGCGGTGAAGACGAATGTTGTACGTGACGGGTGGGAGTGTGAGGATCTCAAGGAGGCTGTGTGATGGGCTTTCTTTGTTTGGGTGGTTTTGCTCCAAGTTGGCTTTAAGCGTTATTTATTTATTACAGTTCTGTTGCTGTGTGTTAGCATATGTGTCGGTGTGTTGAGTTTAAATGCGCGGTGTACAGACGCAGAACTGCGTGGATTGCTTTTTTGGTAGGGCCTGCCATGTCCACTTGTGTCTGTTTTTGCAGTGGGCGGTCTACAGGCGCCAGGGAGCAAAAGCTGCTCTTGGATCCAAACTGCAGCTGTCTAGTGAGGACAGTGGCGAGGGGCCGCAAGCCAACGAACACTTGAGTTTGAGGGGCAGCACTGACCGTCGGAGTTTCAACAAGAGACCCTCCACCCTACGCTACGAGGCTCGTCTTTGCCAGGGGAGACAGCAACTTGGGTTCGATGGGGAGGCTTTGCTGCGGCGTGTGTGGCAGAAGCAGAGCCACTTGTCTCCTGCTCAGGCTGCGGACACCTCGTACTTCTTAGCGCTGCGTCAGCACCCTCCTGAGGCTCTCCTGCAGCAGCTCACCGCTTACGTTTTAAACAACAACCCCGAACGGACTCTCTCTACACTTAGCCTCCACAGGCAGGCTGAGCCATGGCTGCCATTTTGCTGTTAGCTTCCTCGAAGCGTCCTCTTAGCATTCCTTCTCCCCCCTCAAAAGGGTTGCACGGCATAGATCTGTGCTCGCTTTCTAGAGGTGTCTCTGCTGCACTCTGGTGACCAAAATTTTTAATTGGTTAAGTACTTTTATGAGTGCTGCATGCATATTTGTTTTGGCGCTTTTAGGCTCTTACGGGTTTTCCACTTGTCACCGGGTGTCGCTGAGCGTTGTGTCTTGGAAAGGCTCTGCTCGGCTCTCCAGGGGCGTGTGAATCTCATGAAGCCAGCAGATCTGCAGTTGTTACTAGCGGACTTTGGGGCAATTTATACTCCGCAGTTTCAGCCTCTCTTTCTGAGTGCCGGCCAGGCCCTCCTGCGTAGCCACGGGGTCTGCCCATTGCCCTCCAATACGTTTGCTGCTGCTGGCGGGGAGCGAGCGGCGGCGGACGCCGCTGGGAGTGGCTGCAGTGGCAGCAGCAGCTGTGAGCATTTTGAAGGCAAAAGGAAACTTCTGCCTGCGATTCACGCAGCCTTTCTACTCCACTCCTACGGTCAGCTCCCCATGCCTGTCACAGGCTGGGCCGTCAGTGCGAGGCCGGTGCACAGCTCAAGTCCCTTTGCTGCACGCGCTCCACAAAAACGGCAGAAAGGAAAGACACTTTATTTACTCTGGGAAACTTTGCTTCAGGGGTCCATCGCAGTTAGGCTTGGGGCTGCGTGTCTTTGCGGGATTGGCTCTGCGAGTGCAGGCAAAACAGACTGCAGGATGCCCCAGCTGTTCGCGTTTCTCCTTGAGTCGGTCGACGCGTCGGCACGGCACCTGGTGCGTCTTCAGCAGCAGATGGCTAGCAGAGAGGACAGAGGAGGAGACCAGAGTGCTTTTGGTGACTTGGGCACAGGGGAGCACCAAGTGAGCGGCGAGGCGCTTGTGATGTTCCTCAAAGGACTGGCAAACGTGAAATTCAGACCAAGCAAAGCGCAACGCTCCCGCCTCGCAGATATTTTAACTCCTTATCTTCTTGCCGACGAGGTATTTCTAATACCACAAAATTCCCATTGAATCGTCAGAAAAAAGAAATTCTCTGCTTCTTCTTCCCCGTAACTGCGCGTCTGTGAGCTAGCTGACCAGAGGAGAGCCTCGCGTCTGTGCATGTTGGCTCGTGCCATGCAGCTGTTACTCGGCGACAGTACGCCTTAACACCTATGCAGATATGCGTTGTGTGCTGAAGCCTTCCGTGCTGGGGCACGCTGCACCTCCTCGGAGACTTCCTCTCCTCTTCTCTGCCGTTTCTGCGCTGGCGCGTTTGGGCGCGGGACCCCAGGAGTTACGGCGGCTCATCGAGGAGGCTTGCTGCCAACCTCTAGGGGCTCTGGGCCCGTGCGAGCCTTGCGATTTGCTCGTCACGGCTCTGGCGCTGCAGCCTGTCGCTGCGCTGCCTCCAGCGTCGGCTGCGGTCTATGTAACGCGTATTGAGGCACAGGTGCACCAAGCAACCGGCCAAGGCACAGGAGATTCTCCAATTCCAGTGGCAACGGCTTGGAGTGTAAATTCGTCTGCTGCAAAGCATGGCTCTCCAAATAATAAAGACACGTGGTTGCCGGTCCCTGACAACCGCTTGAGCCCCTCCTCCCCCTTCCGTTCTGCCGCTCACTGCTATGCCTCTACAGTAGGCGTCGGCTTGGCAGCTCTGCGGTCGTCTCTCTTCTCGCTGCATCCCGCGTTTCGGGTGTCTGTGGTGGCAACTTTGTCCTCCCTCGATGCCGTCTTGGACCCGGCAGACAGACCTCCCCGAAAGGTCCTCATGGCAGCAGAGACAGACGAGGTGCAGCAGCTGCAGACAGGTCTCAGACCGCTTTCCCTGCCCTCAGCCTGCGCGCTGGAGGGACTTGAAAAGCCTGCTACTTTTCCCCTGCTGGACACAGGCACTTTATCTGGACTAAACCTCCGAGGTGATGGAGACGCGCTGCGACGGCCGTTAAATCCGGTGCTGAGGAGCACTTTACTGTCAGTGTTCTACCGACTACCCTGCGTGTCGCTGCGCCTGCTGGTGGAGCTCCTAGATGCACTGCAAGCTTGCGATTTTGAACGGAGAGAGATGGAGGAACACCTCTGCCCTCATGGGAAGAGCCAGCGCTGGCATCGGTAAGAATTTTGGCACGCCGCTTACTTGCAAACGCGGACAAGCTGGCCTCGCACGCAACTGACTAAATAACAGTCCCTGAGGTTGGCAGTAGCCAGCCGAAATAGTTATTTTTTGCAACGAAGGGAAAAGTGTTGAATCCTTTCATAGCCGAGTTGCGGCGGCATCACGATTGACAAGAGATTTCTGTGTTTGAGTCAGGCCACTCATGGCGGTGCTGGCGCGAGAAAGCGTGAGAAAAATGCAGCACGCAACCCCCAAGACCGTCTGTCGCTTCCTCGTTTTGTATTTTGTGGAGCTCAACGGATACAGCGTGTCTATGGATCCCCTCCCTTACGGCTTGCACAGGTGCGTTTTCTTGTAAAAAACCCTTTGACGGATGTTTGCTTACAGGAGCCCCAGGTTCGAGAGTAGTCGTGAAGTGGAGGATGTTGCATGCGGCGCCAGTTGGAGCAGATTCACTGCCTCTGCTAGCAGATATCTTTGCTTTGTTAAATGGAGACAAGGCGTTTGCTCTTAAGAATATGATGCGTGAAATTTACCTACGTCACGCTGTAAGCACCATATAGAACGGAGGACGCTGTGGTGAGAAGGATTCTGTTTGGTGCTTCTCAGGCTAAGCCAATTAGCGCCTTACGAAGAGGTCCCGTATCCTGATGCCTTACGGGCGCTTCTTCAGGACGTTTGCGTACGTTTCGCACTTTTGTGCCTGCTGGGGCGCCCTTAATAATATTCATGCAACGAGGGTTTGTGAGGTGTTTGGTGAGATTCCGTCTGCCTTAGGCTTTGGACGATTTGTTCGCAGGCCAGACCTGAAGGAGCAGCGGTGCTTCAGGGCTTAAAAGAGCCGAGCGCCAGCTTTGCCAGGCAGCTTCTCAAAGCAGAGGGAAAACCGGTGAACACTCCGGGTCGCCTGGCCCCCGGAGTTCCCGGCAATAAACACGAACGTTTCCGAGGGAGGAAAGTGTTAGCCGACGCGGCACGTAACCTGGATGTTTTGAGAGAGCCAATGAAATAAAAGTACATTTTGGAGCTAGCAATGCGCAAGTGGAAACAAGCTTCAGACGAGCCATACTTCCTGACCACTGTTGCGGGCTACTACTGCATGCGTGTTTGCAAGCATGCAGAAGCTGAGGGTAAAATCACAATAGAAAGTTGCGCTGGAAAGGGGAAGGTATATGCAGATGACGCATAAATCGTGAAGCGGTAGAAATTCTTTTTTATCGTTCATTAAAACGACAACAATGGAAATATTGGATTAGCCCTACAATACTTGCGGATATCGCAGAGCGATCCTCTGTATAGTTGACTATTTCTTGCAGCAGGACCTTTTCACGGGCATAGGGTCTAGCGAAGATGTTCGCCTTGACAGCAAAAACCACGCCATCTAGTAAGGCACGACAATGCTTGTCAATTTGGAGGACCTGTGATGTGAAATGCAAAAAAGAGGTGAATCCGAAGATTTGAGAGGATTCACGCCTTTAAGCCAGACAAGGCAGCGGCTGCACGCCTGCTTAGAGACGGGGAGGCTATTGGCAGGTTTGGCCTCCAAGTGTATTTACTAGGTTGACTTTGATGCAGCTCTTTCACGGCGTTCCAGCCTTTTCAACAGCACTTATCATTCTGGAGTGCCATGGGGAGGCTGCACTTCAAACGAAATTCATCGGGAAAATGATACGAGAATGACCACATTGGGCACTAGTGGATTGTGGAGCGTCTGCAAGGGCCGTCCTGTGGCTCCAGAAGTACGATTGTCCACAGCGCACAAGTGTATCGACAGAATGTTTTTAACGCCTGTTTCTCAACATTTCAAGCTTCTGTCTGCAGATCAAATTCAGTTAAAGCTTCACAGTTTACAGGATGAAGAAGACCTTGCCGCTGACGCTTCATGCAAGGTGTCTCAAGGACACATTGGACCACTCCCTTCACAGATCCGCCTGGACACACGGAGGCAGCTGGCAAGCAAGTCAACAGGAAAAATGTGTTTATGGATAGCTGTGGAAACCCATAGAATGGGAAAGAGACAGAATAGAGCTGTAACACTTTTTTAAAACAAAACTAAATGTCAACAATTATACATAAATTATAATACTTTAACTGCTGCAGAAATGAAAAGCTAACCACACAGAGTAGCAACTTGATACTAATTTTTATTTAAAAACTGAGTCCAATCTTAAAGCATTCTTACCAATGCACTTATTGGGTTTTAATGTGATACTAACCAAACAATCTGTAGGACTAATTAGAGTTGTATCAGTTACATAGCTAGGTTCACAAACTTGGATGCTAGTAAAGCATAAGCCAATTACTACTAAAGCAACGAACCCTCTTTGGATATTTACAGTAATGGCTTTCTCTGAGGTTAAAATGCAATAACCTAAAATAAGACTAACAGGTGATAGAAAGAAAGTAGTAGTTGCAATAAGCCCTGTGTTAGGGATATTAACCAGACATTCTGTAGGATCTGAGCATTTGGAACAGGTGGATATAATTTGGTACTGGAAAATTATTATGTAGGAATCCAAGTTCCCAACTGAAGAACACATGTCTAAAGATATGTTGTACACAGCTTGTGGTGATCATAAAAAGAGTTGGAAAAATCTTCAAGTGCCGGACAGATGCCAGGAACTATACAAACAATAAGCATACTAGCTGACAATACAATAGCCCTTTTGGCTAATGTTTGACTTTTTGAACCGGCCTGGGATCTTAAAAATCAGCCAGGGACCGTTCCATCTTTTGTATGCCACGCGTGTCAAAAATTATATATGAATTATAGTATTCTAACTGCTGCAAGCCAAAAGCAGGTAACAAAAAGCTAAATGTCCAAAGAACCGGAATAGATGTTGGTAAAAAGCTGGATTACCGTAGATCTGGTTAGAATCTCTAACAGAGTATTACGGACCGTTCCATTTTTTGTTCGGACGCCAGTGGATTCAGTGTCCAGAACTACCTAGCGCTTCTGAAGCTTCTTGACAGAATTCAGGACCAGCAAATTGACTTACCTGACTGTCATTACCGCCTATCGTCTTGTTCTCCAAAGCGCGCGATGACCAGATTCCATGCGAGGTAGCGGTTAGCTGTACATCTTAACAGGTTTTTAAAAAGCGGAGGTTCATAGAACCGTTCCACGAGAATAAAAAATCTTCAGAAAAATGAAAACATTTTGCAGAAAATAGCAGCTTAAAAATCTGTATATCTTAGCGAGGGCCACAATATCTGTATTGTGGCATGACGAGTCCGGTTCTTTAATTAGACCATTGTGGAACCGCATGAAGAGAATTGTCACTAGCATGTGCCCTTCAGCTCAACACCCCATTCACCGAGTCCCGATACTTGAGTTTAAGAGGATCGCTGGGATAGTCCCTGGTGCATCCTGTTTGCATGCATGGAACGGCAGCAGGGCTTTGCTGACAGACACTCCATGCTGCTTGCCCCTCTGAATTACCGAGGTGCCTGTCTGCAGAGGTAACCGCACAACTTACAGGGCCCCTGGGAAGAAATTCACGCAGATTATGGCAGCAGGGGGTCTTAAACCATTGGAGTGGCCCCCAAAATATTGCAGGGGCCCATAAAGCATTGCAGGGGCCCTCTATACGGGCCAGGTGCCTGACGCACTCCATATGGGGCTAGGCAACGTTCTGGTTTGTATTCAAAAGCTCCAGCTTTTCGGGGCTTAGTGAAGGTTGTTCGAATGAATCCCCACGAGATGAAGCATCATATGAGGAGGTAATTGGGCTGCTCTCTGTGAGTGGCTCAACAGACTCGGGTGTCAATTGCCCTGTAGCTCTCAGTACGGGAAGGACCATTACGGCGTGCGAGGCAGCGGCTTTAGCAGGTGTAAGTCGCGCCCTCGCGTCTACTTTAAGAAACTCTTTTATGAGGTCAAAGACTTCTCGGGGCATGAAGACTGTGCAATCAGGGTTTAGGTTTATCCCGGCCTCAGAAACCCGGCTGACACATTCCAAGACGTCGTCTGCATTGTCACACTCAGAGTAAGCTCGAATCTTTTCTTTAGGACACCACAATGTGTAGATGGTCATTCCGAGACTCCACGCATCCTGTTCTACTGTCGCACCAGCGAAACGGTCCTCAGTTTGCATAATTTTAAGCAGCTCCGGGGAAGCAAAGCTTTCACTGCAAAACGTAGGGAAAACCGGATTCCCTAGCAGCTTTGCGCCATCGAAGTCTCCGAGGTAGACGCGGCCAACCCTGTTGATTAAAAAATTTGCAGGCTTGAGGTCCAAATGCGCTAGACCCAGATTGTGGAAATTACTGACCGATTTTACAATCTGCTGCGTGAGGCTTAAAAGGATGGTGTTGTCATCAGGATTGCTGGAACGTAAACGATTCGCGAGGTCGAACAGATCCATTTCAAAACGCTGAAACAAAGGAATTACATTGAGAAAAGAGAAGGGTCCACTCGAAGCCAAAACAATGCCAGTACGAACCTTTTCAACGAGATCTAGAGGAAATGCTATGCCCAAGTGGTGTGACATCTTCCACACATCTACACCAGGCCGGAGCTGCTTGAGAATATCGAACTGCGCCGCTAAGCTACGCGCCATCTTCGGATCGCCCTCGGTCATCCTAATAAACTTGCCGACATACTGCACCCCTTGTGATGATGTCAAAGACACAAGTTTCGCGAAACCTCCCTCCCCCACAACAGGGCCACGTCTAAAAGCCAGCGTGGCTCCGGAACGAATTGACCGGAAAATAACATTTTGGTTCCGAGGCATCGCTCGTTTGAGCAATATCTCTACCATCAAAGCAGTGCGAGAAGATACACGCCCGCGCCATCCTGATGGGGCCACACGCGCCACAGCCTCAGCCACAACGTCTGGCCCCTTCTCAAACTCTGAAAACCTTGGCTGTGACTCAGCAGAGCTTGTCGTCCTCCGCAGAAGCCGTCTAAGAACATTCCAGATAAATCTCCTAATGGAGGCGAAAAAGCGCCCAGCACGATTCTTTACCTGCCTTAGCCGTTTTGCAATTGCTCTACCCAAACGACGAACACGGCTTTGCCTCTGAGACCGCTTGGGGGCCTCTTTCTGTTCTGTTTGTGTCTCTTCATTGTCGATGGCTGCTCCCTCCTCTCCTTTCAATGTTTGAAGAAGTGCAACAGCAACCTGCTGCCTCTCCAAAGGCAAAGGCTTTGCATACTGCCCTGCAAACGGCTTGCTAAAGGGCAAAGATTTGCTCCTTAGTCTAAGGATGTCGGTGAGGGAGGCTGAGGCACCCGTGGACGTCCCTGACCGGGAAAGAGTTTCAAGAAAATGACTCTTTTCTGCAGGCGACGTGCTTTGTTGAGGCTTGTAATTATGCAGAGTTATATTTTCATGGGCTGACAAGGCTTGGCGCTGCAAAGAACCGGAAGACAAGTCCCAGTGACCTTGTGAGGCAGCTAACTCAACGTTGGTAGAGCCTCCCACAACCAGCCACAATCCGCAAGCTGAAAACGAGGAAAAACACCTCATCTTAAAATTATAAACAATTGTTATTTGGATAAATTTTGCGGGATTTGATACAAGTGATGAGACTACAGTTAGAGAATATTGCGCGCCAGATGAGTCCTGACTTTCGAGACAACACTGTCTTTCGGCTGACATCAAGACCAAGTGCTACCTGCATAGCTGCCACTGCTTAGCCGCATTGCACGACCCTTTATGCCACGTGAAAAAAACATACATTTTTATATAGAGAAGAGACAAGCAATTTCATCGCAGGCAACAATTAAATACGTAGGGAACCAGGACGGTTTGCCTCACTAACACCTGACGTGTAGCCATGTTAAGTTGCTTTCCAGGCGTTGAGCTGTAAGCTCTGCCACACCTATGAATAAACTGCGTTTGTCTCTTTTCAACTCAACGCCCGGTGCCATCGAGAATTGGCTATTTGTAATCTTAAGCGATGATTGTTTTTACGTCTCTCCCTCATGTAACGATCGTGGTTAATCTTCTGCCTACAGGCCATAAATCCTGGCCAACCAAAAAACAGTATTTAGAATATGTTAGGGGCAGGGAATTGTCTACTTTAAGAAGCGTGTTTCCTTGAGTTCATAGTGATGTTCGCCTCAGTACTAAAAAATCGGAAAAGAAACGTAAAATCCCCACGTTATGATTGTATTTCTGCAAGACCCTTTATTACTTTGAGTGCTGTAAGTTATTGGGAAAGAGGTATTTTCTCTGCTTCCCTCGATTGCGACATCTTTTATGCTTTGAAAGCGAGTGACTGTTTGAACCGTTCACCTCTGTTTCAGGTGAAATCCTTTATCTTCCGACCCAATATGGGGCTGAAGCAACGCCAAATATTTCCTTCTCTTTGCATTATAGTCTAAGGGTGAGGCGTGCTTACGGAACATGCTATGGACGTGTGTTGCACTATATTACGTCTTTGGGGTTGTATAGGGCCCCGAGTTTTGCTAAGCGAGGGCAACAGACTAAAGGTAGTTTGAGCTGGCCTCTCAAGTTGATAGCCGACAAACATTTACAGCTAATTTGAACAAAGAAAGTTTGCAATTAGTGGAACCTCTAAAGCGGACTGAGTTCCTATTTTTAATTTTGCACAGGTGTTGGGGATACAAATCAGTCGTGCAAATCAGGAGGCAGTCATCAAGGACATCGCCTTTAAAAACTTGTTTGCCGGGGCAAATCTCCATTCTGCACATCTGACTAAGGAATTGGAAACTACACAGCACGCCCATAGACGGACTAAACCAAGGGCTAGACAAGAGAATGAGGCAACAAAGGCTAGAGCAAAAGACGCTGTATATGAAAGAGACCTGGAATATAAAGCAAGCCTAGACACAAAAAGTGCTAATACGAAATGTAAAAAAAACTAACGAGCTAGAAACCCCAGTCAACAAACTGAAGGGGGCAGAAAGTGTAGCTACTAAAGGACTAAAGGCCCTGAGAAACAAAACGGAGTTGTATGTGCTCCAGTTACGGGTATAAAGCCAGGTATATCGGAGCTGGAGATTGCTAAGACGCAACGATATCTAGAAGATCTTTTGACCGAAAAAGAGTTGCACATTTCGTTTAAAAGAATTGAAGAATTTGATTCCGGCTTATAGCTAATAAAGAAACCAGCCGAACTGCTCCAGAGAAAGGTAGGAGAGCTACAACAGACGCCATGCTGCGCTATGAAGACAGCCGCCCAGAACCCTGTAGCTGACTATCAGAAAAGGCAGTTAGCTGAGCAAGAATTAAAACGTCAATTGGTCGCCTTGAAGAAAGAACAAAGGGCAGACTTAGGGGAAGTCTGTCTCCCCAACACCCTGCAGTGTTCCCCCCCTGACTAATCGCTTCTAGCAGGGCAACATTGCTTTCCTGGGGATGAACTGTGAGCTTTGTCACATCTGGGTACGAACTGCATTTGCCTCTCTTAGGCATAACGCCAGCTGCCGCCAAGAATTGGCTAGTTGTAGCTTTAGCGAATGAACGCCGTCACGTCTCTCGCTACTGTAAAACTATTCTGTTTTGTGACGGACAGACAAACACTCCAATACAAAACAAAACTACATAACACGCGACCTTTGCCCCTAGTGTTCGTTGTTTCGTGCTGACAGAGTCTGCCCTACACTGCGTGTAGCCCGCAGCTAACTCCGGAGCTAGCTCCGTAGCTAGCTACAAAGCTAAACCCGTAGCTAGCTACAAAGCCAGCTTCGTAGCTACGTACAAAGCAGCTTCAAAGCTACCTACACAGCTATCTCCGTAGCTACCTATACAGCTAAATCCCTAGCTACCTACATAGCTAGCTCCTTAGCTACCTATACAGCTAAATCCGTAGCTAGCTACACAGCTAGCTCCGTAGCTAGTACACAGCTAGCTCAGGAGACAGCCTGTGCCCCAAAGAGGCTAGACATGGTGCACCAAACTTTGCTTTAGCTCCTGGCGACTTGAGACTTCAAAACGCGGTCATTTGCCAGGCTGTGCGTGCTCGTTTGTGGTTCGTTGGAACAAACAACAAAGTTCAGCTAGTCCTACAGCTCACGAGAAACAGTTGCATGCATGGGAGGCGCATGCAGGCATGCATGACACACTCAGCCAGCCCACGCGTTACAGGAAGGTCCACTGACTTCCCGTAAGGAGAAAAAGAACTCCATCTCCCCAAAAGTGGCGGAAGCACAGGGGCCCTAAATTCAGGTAATGTGGCTGCAATACACTAGTGCCAATAGGCTTGCCTGTACAACGGCAGCAGCTCCTTAAAAAGCAGAGGCTAGAGCGGCTGCGTTTCCATCCCGTGTTCAAAAAAACCGCAGCGAAACAAGGCCGTTCGCATTCAGTCCACTCCAGGCTGTCGAGATGCAGAGCCACTGAACAAGAAGTTCAACGGACAGCCAAGCATATCTTCTTGAAATTGTAAAAGGCAAGTTTTTGCGCAGCCAGAGCCGTTATGGAAAGAATGAGTTGGGTGCTCCAGGCAACTGACGGTCAAAACAGCCCGGAAGGAAGGCCGACTGGTGGCGACAAGTAATTGGGAGCTCCCGAGACCAACTGGGGGCTGGCAAGCTGTCTCAGCAGTTTCTGGTGCCGAAGCTGGTGAGACTGCGGCAGCACCGTGGGCCCCCAGAAGCGTTGGAAGGCTGTTCTGCTGTGTGGGAGGGGCCAACCCTGAACAAGAGAAGGCCTTGGATTTTGTCTTAACACGAACACGGGTGGCGCATGCACAGCAACCAGCTGCTCGCTGCGCTGCTGCTGCAGAACCAGTCCCAGCTCTCGTGGGGGGTCTCGTGTCGCGTCCTGTGGGTTTTCTGTTGAACGCTCTGTTTCCGTTTCACCTGCCGCAGCAACCGGCTTCGCTGGCTGTGCAAATCGGACAGCGCTCTCATTGAAGAAGCAGTTCACAACATATTTGGTGCCTTTGGTGGGCGCCATTCCCGCATGCAGCATACGATTGTCCATTGTGCCCTGCGGCGTCACGTTGCCCCAGACGGCAGCGCTTCCCTCGGCAGGAGCGATTTTCAACCCGAGTCTCGTGAAGTGCGTAAAGCCACCATCCTCTACCTCTGCGAACGCCCAGTCAGAAAACAAAGTCAGCAAACCCTAAACCCTAAATCTTAAATCCTTTACCCTGAACCCTTGGTAGCCGTGGCGACACCACTCTCTGGGCCCACAACGCAAAAACAGGCCGAGCCGCACGGCTCAGGGGCCGTTCTGCCAGGTTTGCAAACTCGGTCAAAAGTATTTTGGTGACCAACAGTTCTACGCCTGTTTGGTTTCATCGCTGTTAGAAGGCTTGCGTTCAGAGTTTTGTTGTTAGGCGTAACGTGTTTCAAGGTGCTAGTTTGCAAACTTTGGAGGTGGCGTGACAGTTGTGGCTTAAACAAAAGGGACCTCAGGCAGGACCTCGGGACTTACCATTGAGATAGATCAGCACCGTCTGCGGCCTAAACGCGCCGTCGTGGTGTTCATTGAAGTATTCCCCCTCGTCGTACCTGACGAGCACCAAAGACTCAAGGTGCTGCAGCGGCATCCTGGCCAAGGCGCATGCCAGCAGCTCGACAGAGGTCACTCCAGGTGTCTGGGCCTCCTCCAACATTACGGACTTGGAGGTCCGCGTTTTGCTCTCCGTCGTCGTGTACTGTGTCTGCGCCAACAACACAATGCAATTATACCGAAGAAGTGTCATGAGCATGAACAGAGGGAACGCGTCACTAAAAATATATCCGGTGGCAGCTGTCTCCGTGCGGCCAATGCGACTGCCACATCAGCAGTTTCGTGCTTAGATGCAGTGAACTACGTGACCCTCCAAAGTCGAGGCAGGGTTGGGGCTGGTGAGACTGAACCTTGAGTACTGGGAACTTGAGGAGAAGCAGAGAAGCTGCTGTGGCTGACCTGAGGCGACGTGGCCATTCCAATGCTTGTTTTGCTGCGTTTCCACTTTCCTTCCGCCAGTTGGAGCAGGTGAAGGCACTGCGCCTTGGTGAGCAGATGCGGTGCTACCATCACATCAGGATTTCTGAAAACTTGAAGGACATGCACTTCACGAACGCTGCGAGAGGAGTCAGGCGCAGGACAACTTCTTGTTCCTTCTCCGCTAGATCCATTTTCCTCTTCATTTCCAACGCTGAACACGCGAAGGGAGCGCACGTGCTCGCCCTCAGGCAGCGCCTCCCCTATAGGAAGGTCTTCCTCTGTCCCTGTGGCGGTCAAGAGACTCACTGTTCCACTAACCGCAAAGCCATTAATACCTGCCGCCTCCTCCCTGCCGGACATCTCCTTCAAAGGAGCTTCTGACTCAGCAGCCGGGCCGGCGTCAACACTGCCTCCTGTTTGAAACAGAGAGGAAAGGTCGCTGAAAAGCGAAAAGGAATTCATTGTACCTAAGGATGCGCTGCTGAGACAGTCGCCGCAGCCGCACTGAAAGAGCTACAACTTGATGCGTTGCTGCTCAATAGTATGCAAAAACCTGTGCCTCTTCCATCAATGGATGACCGACGGCTGAACAGCGCAGCCGAATATCAGCTTCCCACAACAACCAACAACCTTCCGGGATAACCCTGGAGAATATCTGCTAGGAACTAAAAAAAACCAAATTCAAACCCTCAAATGCGGAGCTCGGTATCCACCAGTTGCTACTTGTGAGCTGAACTTCTCAGACGGTCATGCCGCTGCTCAGTGACACCAGCGGTATTTGGTTTCGACCGTTTCAAGAAATTCGGAGAGTCGCTTTCTAAATGGTTGAAGGCAGAGGCAAGAGTTTTGTTCATGGCTTGCGATGCCGTAGTGCCTGTCACCATGCATTATACTTACACCTTACATACACCTTGCACTCGCATGACCAGATGCTCGCCTGCGGCCGTGCTACGCTATTGCTGAAGAACAGAAAGAAAATGGAGTCAAAAATGGAGAAACCAATTGACTAACGTCCAACCTTGCTGGAAATAATGGCGGTCATTGGGATTGGGAGCCTCGGATTGAAATGGGGCTCATTGTGGCAGCGAGCTAGGGGGTCAACGGGTCCATGTTAGGAATTGCCTGCAGAGCGGCCAAATCTGAGAACAATGGGTTGTTCTCATTTTCCCTCGTTTCAGCTCTACTCCAACTGTTTCAAGCTCTATTTGCCGGCATCAAGCTGCAGTTGCATAATTCTCTCAACGCCATCGATATACAACGAAAAAGGGATCGGGGTGGTTCACGATCGCTGGGGTCCACAGCTATCAGTGGATGCATGACACCCTGGCCTGTCACACAGGCGAACATTCGAATACATGCACGAGAATATTCTCATTGTATTTCCAACATGAGGTTTTAAAGACCATTTTGAGATCTCACATCCACAAATCGTTCCGCCCGCCTGAATGACCTATCCGTTGCCAACTGGCAAAAAGACAGCTCAGCTCGCCTCAAGTGGTATTCTGCACCCTAGACCCTAAATCGTAAACCAGTACTAATCCATTGTCACGGGTGTGAAAACATATCAGGTTTTCTGTGGCGTACAGTCAGAAGCTGTGGTTCTTTTCTTTCCTCTTGTCAACGGCTCTTAGCCCAGTTTGCTGTCAGTTTTTCCAATAGTGAGCGCCAAAAACTCGCAGATCAAGAGCCACTGGACAGCCGAAGCGGAACGCACAGATTGCGGGCGCTGCATAACGTGTGAGAACTCTTACAATATCCCGTTAATACTACGGGAGTCTGCCACTCTGGGATCTCTGAAGGGCCAGGGAAGGGTGTATGTCGCTCATTAACGCTGCTGACCACTCAAGATAACCGGATTCTCCAACGACAATTCCCTACCTAGAACCTCAAGTATGTATAATGTAAACTATCTAACATACCCTTTTATGTAATGGGATCTCTGGAGCAGTCCTAGCAATAACGCATGAAAGCTGTTTTCCTGCACTAGCTACTGGTCTTCCTCGAAGTTAGCTCTATTCTCGGAAGAATCCCGTTTCCAAACCTTGTCCGTGTTTATGTAACTTCACAGAGTAAGTATCTTCACATAGGAGATGTTCCTTATACTGGGCGTGTCTCCGTTACGACAAATAATCCTAATAAGTTTGAATAACACTCACCTCACAGAGCTCTGGCCTGCCGGAATGCGTGCACGCTGTTGAAAAACCTTTTAAAAGGACCCCAAATAGTCGTAACAAAAGTAAAGTTTGAGACTAAAACACAATTACAAAGATAATGAGTCAGAATAGTTCTGTTTGACACTCGAGGTAAGGTTTTCCACAAGGGGATTCCGATTTCTACGAGTCTCGCAAAGGCCTTAAGCTAGCGTCGAGCCTTGGCCCTTGATAACAAAGCCTTGACCTCAACGCTCGATCCTTAAGTCCCGATCTCCCTTAGTCCTTAATTATTCTTTTAATATTTACGCTTAATTCTGCCACTGGGCTCCTTGATATAAACTTACATTTCTATTCAATATTGCTTTTATGTCAACATAGCTTGACTATCACAGCCTCATAGCTCAAACCACAGCAAGCTGAGACGAACACGGCGCAGACTGAGTGTAGTAAGTTTCATTACTCTCGCAACTTTTAATTAAGATTATGTCTGTGCCGTGTCCAGTTTATGTTCAAGGCCCTGAGTTTCTATTCACTTAAGTGAGGTCTTCTATTGTCATTAAGATTATTAAAAAGTTATTTACTTTATTCGAGAATGGTTTCTGAGCTTATTAATATCCACTTACAACTGGGCAGTGCCAATGTTGATACGACATGGGATCAAGGTGTTTTAAGGTGATGAAGTTTAAAAGCTTTAATAAATTTGAAGAGTTAAGATCAAAGTGTGCTTAAGAGGTTACAGGCTGCATCGGAAGTCAGCCCTAAGCCCAAATCTTGTCCTGGAGCGCGACGCTCACCTATGGGCTGAGCGGCCTGTCCCAGGGTGCAGTACTTTGTTTTGATACTAAATCGTGCCAAACTGCGTATTACCATTTAGTATTCAGTGAGTGAAGTGCATAAAATGATCTCACTGTTCGAGACCCGTCAACTTAAGTGGCGAGAGATCCAACATTGTCTTGCATGATCCAGGCTCAAAGAGCTTTATGGAGCATTCATATCCCATCAGCAACTGCAACAACCGTGGCATGGTGGGGCACTCTTTGTATGGACGCATGACGACATGGGTCTTACGAGCGGCATTAGATGTAGCGTGTTGAACCGTATGTCCGATATTACAATGTTTGTCTGTTATTACTTAAAATTGTTTTAATTAATATCCGCATTTATTTATATGTGAATGGTTATGGCGATGCCGTGCTTCTCATATTGTGTGCTCGCATGCATCCAACGGATGGTGCAGGTAGTGTGCACCTTGGCTGTGCTCAGGTCATGGTCTCCGAGTGGCATATAAAATAAGGGCGTACTTCTTTGGGACAAACTATTTTTAAGTTATTGTTTCGTGTTAGTCCTTGTGTCTTTTAAACTGAGATCTAAGTACGAATGTTACAAGCTGCCTTGTAAGTGCCTAAAAGGCTGTAATTTGCACAAGCAGGCTGCAGCCTCCCAGCTATTGTACTTTTGTAAAAAAACTACTTTGTGCGGATGCATTCAAAAAATGTAAATACACATGTTGAATTTGCTCCTGAGGGGCAGTACCACAGTGTATCCCCCTTGTTCTTTTGGGTAGGATCATCTGCTGGGGTAGGACTATGCAGTGAGCATACATTGCTGAGGCGGCACAATTTAGTGACTCTGTGAGTGTTTTTCCATATTTAATTGGCATGTATTTTGTCGTGTCATGTGATGATGATTCAGGTAAACCGTAGTGACCTTGGACGACTCGGATGGTACACCGCTCACCAGTTCTAGTAGACCAGGAATTCTTCCCAGAATGACCACCCATTTCCACACTGGTCGCTTGCTGGAACCCACAATTGCTGGACACATTCATTGTAAAGGCACTGTGCATCCGAACAGGACGCTACTGTATACCATTCTGCTGAACTCTTAGGGATCGCCACTACCTGTGGACACCCACATGAACACACTCGCTTAGGGATCGCCACTACCTGTGGACACCCACAAGAACACACTCGCTCTACTTTGTACAGCCGAAGCAAATGGCATTCTACTCCATCAGCTAGTTTGTTTAGGAAACAGCCAATAGTTTATTGAAGAGTATAGCGCCGTAATCTGGTTTTTCCTCCCCACCTCAGCAAGACACCACTTCTGGCTGCGCTCAAGAAATGTGTCGAAAGCTTGCCCAAATGCTGGAACAGGTTGCAGACACACTGGGAGGTTCTGCTTTTAGATGTACTGGTGATATTGAGTAGCTCTAGTTTTTAGTCACTCACATTTGAGCTCACTCGAAAGCCTGGACTGGACACTGGAGAAGACGTCCGGTTATGTCCCCTGAGAACGGCTATCATGCGAAATTAACTGGATCTGCCGTTCCATCTAGCTTTTGCTAGTGTTATAGCATTTCTGCACTTCCGGAAAGCTAAGTTTCTACAATGGGAGAAGCCCTTCTGAAGAAGCCTGCACAGTTCCTTTTCGAGCTGCGAGAAGCCGATTCCGACTTTTGGAACTCACTGCTTTCGGGTGTGGCCATTGGGACATTCTTTTTCTGTATCGTCTTCAGCATCACTTCAAGCCAGAACCCGTGAGTATTTAGACGCCACTGTGCATTTATCACGGCACCAGCAGCGTCCAACGGGTTAGGAGTAAGTTGTTTTTCCTTGTGAGAAGTGACTCCATCAGTTTTTTCCTATTTGCTCTCAGCTTGCCATGGGGTAGGTTTAAAAGTCGTGCAACCCCCCTGTGGGGCCCTGCAGTTCCGATGTGGGTTGCCTGGATGGTTCAAGAAATGCCCTCCGCGCTTATCCCTTCCGCTGTACTTCTGTGGTCACAATTCTGCCAAGGTAAGAATTAACATGCATGATAAGAAGTTAGACAGAGTACTAACAGGGATTTTAGTTCTCAATTTAACGGGTAGTTTTTCCGTACTTCGAGCTTACTCGGCAACTGACCGAATGCTAGATGGGAAAATCTAAACCAGGTGCATATGTGCAACTGGATACGTATGGTTATTCTTGCAGGAAGGCCTTTCAACCTGATCGTTCTTCTCGCATTTGCGGCGCACTACATATACAGAACGTTCATTTACTCGTTGCGGCACTATCGGCTACCACAAGGAAGACGTCGGGATACCGTGCCGCTGTTGGTTCCTGTGTCAGCGTTTATGTTTTGCTTCATTAATGGACTAGCGCAAAGCCTCAGTGGATGTCAATCTAACTACTCTAGTGAGTTTCGCGGCTTGCGCTACTTCTTCCCTCGAAAAATTCCCTTGGATGAGGAAGGAGTAGAAATGCTACGTAAAACGAGTCTATGGGACATTTTAGCACTGCTGCGCTTCAACGCGGGGATGGCGTTCTTTGTATATGGCATGTTGGTGAACATTATTTCTGACGAACACCTACTACAGCTGAAGACCCGGGCACTTGAGTCTACATCCCATAGCTTACCGACTTCCCCCCGTAGCCAAGAACCGATTGTGACTCTCAGGAGGTCCTCCCGGCTTGCAGCAAAGAAAGGAGATGATATCGTTACGTTCAAATACCACGTACAGCCCCAAGGCTTTGGCGTGTCGGCTTACAAAATTCCCCGTCTCGGTTGGTTCCAGGAGGTATCCTGTGCGAACTACTGGGGAGAAATATGTGAATGGTTCGGTTATGCCATAATGTGCAACTCTATGGTCTCTTTAACATTTGCGATTTTCACGGTGGTGTTCTTAGGGTGCCGCGGCGTTCAAACCCACCGCTGGTACAAAAGCAGGTTCGGAGCGAACTACCCAAAAAACCGCTATGCTGTGATTCCATACGTCCTGTAACTGCAACTTTCGTTTTTGACCACTCCATGAGCCTCAAGTAGATGGCGCCTATGCACCGCCACTGCCAGTGCGTACTTTGTACCTCTCTGTGAGCAACCTCCCTATACTTGGCGATATGGGCAGGTTGACCCCTTAAGCATATCTGTGAAGCCGGGGTGAGCATACGTATCTCAGTTTTGACGTCTCCAGCCACAAAGACTGCGCGAACACCCAACAACAATTCGGAGCCTAGAGTCTTTCCCTCAGCATAATGTAATTAAGACGCATGCCTCAGCACCTCACACGATGGGGTAAGCACTGGATAGCCTATATGACTCCTTTTCCAAGAAAGGATATCCCGAGGCTACCAGTGGACGGCCCTTCTAAGTAACGAAAGCCTCAGAATTCTCCTGTAAAACCTATATATTCTGATTTAGGTCCCCCTATTTCGTGTATTTAAGGTCACGGACCCGTATGAAGGCGAACTCCTAAACCTTAGATGCTCTTTGCACTGCGAAACTGTCTCTATCGACAGGGCGTGGGGTACCCAAGGCACTTGAAATATCACTGGAAGTACACACTAGACATCTCTAATCAATAATAACAATATAAGGAATGAGATCAGAACCTTATTATCTTTAAAATTTAGTCAAAGCAGTTCTGTCTGTCCCCCTGACGTCGACATATAGCTTCGATCCCACACCCAGACCTTAAGGCCTTGGGGTTTGTCCTAGGCCTTAAGCTCTTGCTTGACCTTAAGACCTCGGCCTAAACTCCCTATCATTAAGCCTTGATCCCAAGATCCCCGAAGTGTCTCTCTAAGGATTTTACTTAATAACCCCTTTGTGTTAACCCTGCACATAACCTAATTATTTATATTGATGGTAAGTAAGGGTTGGCTTAGCTGATGCAACGTTTCTTAGCTTAATTTAAGCTTAAGCCAACAGAGCACAGCACAGGCTAGGGCTTCGGCTCACCCTGCGTGAGAACCTTGCATTATTTCCTTTAACACTGCAAGGGTCGGCCACTCCAGGACGGCGATGGGCCAGGGCTGGGTGCGTGTCACTCAGGAACGTTGTTGGCCACTCTAGGTAACCAGAACCATCAACAACAATTCCCTAGCTGGAGCCCTAATTAAGTACATAAATCTTGAAACACCCAAACGCTTCATCCGATGAGCTCTCTTGAGCAGATTTAGCACTAACGTATAGACATTGGATTCCTGCGCTAGCTACTGGTCCTCCTTGAGTTAGTCCTGCCCTCGAAAGAATCCCATTTCCAAACTTTGTCCGTGTTTATATAACTTCACAAAGTAAATATCTTCACATAGGAGACGTTCCTTATACTGGACGTGTCTCCAGTAAGTCCGATCACCCCAATAAGTTTGAATAACATTCCCCTGACAAAATTCTGGCCTGCTGGAATGCGTGCACGTTGTTGAAAAGCCTTCTAAAAGGACCCCAAATAGTCGTAACAAAAATAAAATTTGAAACCAAAACATAATCTCAAAGAGAATGAGTCAGAATAGTTCTGTTTGACACTTGAGGTCAGGTTCTCCACGAAGAAATCCCCATTTCCGCAAGTTTCCCCAAGGCCTTAACATAGCGTCGAGCTTTAGCCCTCGCTATCAAGGTCTTGACCCTAAGGCTCGTTCCTTGAGTCACTACCCCATTTAGCCCGTAATTTCCTTTTACATTGACACTCACTTAACTTTTTTGCATAACTCATAGTTATTATTCTCTATGTTAAATTAATATTACTACCAACCTGAGCATCGCTAGCTGATACATACAAAGCTCAATCCACGACAAAGTGAACTGAGCACCGCAGAGGCTGTGGCTTCAACTTAGCCTACACCGGAGTGTAGTGATATTCACAAGGTCTCGCCTCATGTTTCTAGAGCCAGCATAACGGCATGGAATCTACTCTAACTTCCTCTGGGCACTCTGCCCCCTTTGTTCTGGAGGGCCCCGACGTCACCATATTAACCCCTGACTCTGCCATGACTGGCGAGGAGCCGTTCTCAACGGTGGATGCTGGCGGGTTACCGACCTCCAATTCCCAGGTTCATTTAATTTTTATATAAAATAAAGAGAAATTGTTGCCAGTAGTTTCCAGGTTCATATGCTAGGTGATTCGCAGACAACATGTGGGCGTGCATTTGGCCCAACCTCCTTCCTTGTTGGTGTGGGTGTGGGGGTTCGGAGACTAGAACTATGCGGTGCCACCATGTGTAACGGTCGTACTTGAGCGTGTGCTAAAGGCCTTAAGGAATACCACAAAGCAATAACTTAAGAATAGCTAGTACCCAAGGAAGTCTGCCCTACGCCGGCTTGCCTCTCTGGGGCCATGCCGACATGAATACAGCCAAGCGACAAGTGGATGCGCCCAAGGTGCAGGCCAGCTGCACCTTGAGTGATCCCAACACGCAGTCCGAGATGCTGGGCTGCTGCTCCTCATTAAACACATAAATAGGCCTAATTCCTCAACTCAAAAATCGTTTAGAATATTAATTAAAACAATTCTAAGTGATAACAAACACAAAAACATCGCGATATTGAAAGTACGCTTTAACATGCTACACAGTTCTGTCAAACTGCCACAGGGTGCTTTTACGATTTGGTTATGTTGCTAGATGTGCTAACAATGAAAACAGGCACAAACACACCGCCATCAAACGCACCTGCTTGCCACTTCCCACTAATATATGTTGCGTGGCATCGTCTACTACGGCATCTGGGTGAGGCTGCGCACCACCCAAGGCAAAAGCTGAATGGCAAACCTAAGAATTGGAAGACTGCAGGACAAACAATTTGCTACCACAGACTTGGATTCTCATCGGTCTAGTAATGACTGAGCGGGAAGTATGGCGCAGCATTCAATGGGCTAAATAAAGAAAGTTGAGTTGTACAAACCTCTTGGGGGCTGGCTGGGCAGGGCCCCAGAACCAAAAGTTTCTCTCGTCCTATTCCCTTTCCTGGTTTCTCCAATTCTTTAAAAGGGGAAACTAGCAGAATTAACGTCTCACAACGTGGCGGAATAACAGTATATCGTTTTATACTTGCCACTCTGCATGGAAATGGTCTACATAGGAGGGTTGCATTACTTTACCTCCATATCCTCTAGCCTGCCTCCACTTCTATAGAAATCGCAACGATGAGTCAGGTAGTTGTTGTCTTGGAGGGGGCTACGGCCCCGGAAGGCTCTACGTGTTGCAGTCGGGGCCCCAAAGAGTCAGTTCCACGGAGCCAGCCTGCTGGTGCACTCCTGTGGCAGATATATGAGACTAAGATCCTTGCCAGGCTTTTCGGTACTGTTGGGGTAGCGGAACGCCTTTCAATTGGACTAGAACGGGCCGCAAGTGCCTCCTCGCAAGGTTTATGCGCCTGTGAAAGAGCAGCAGTAGCTGCACAACTGATGCATCGGCTCGAGAAGAGAGTAATATGTGCTTCAGATCTCCCAGGATCAATGGACGGCATTCCCCTCATCGAGCTTGGGGCTGCTCTAAAGAAGCCGCTTGGGGTCTTATGGAATGAGAGGGCTGGCGAGCCACTGGGAGGCCGCCGTCTGCCTTTCAGCACCCGAACTCTCATTGAAGTTTTGTCGGAGCGACTAAAATTACTGCGTCGGTCCCAAGAGGAGGTGAACAAAGACGAAGAGGGGCGAGTGATATGCCTCACTTGTCGCGCTGATATAACGGGGGATTTGCATCAGTTGCTTGATTCCTGTGTTTCATTTTCGGCATTGTATCGCCTATATGCTTTTCCTATTTCTCCGAAGGCATCTAAGAAGCTCAGCAATTTGGTATCTGCAGCGAGAAAGAGAGAAAGAAGAGCGGGGGAAACCAGCGCGACACCTAGCGACTCACTGCCAGAAGACAGCCAGACAATAGGAGGGGAACCTGAACTAAGCGCCAGAAGGGGTATTGCCAGTGGCGCAAAAAGTGGTAGCGACGGGAGCTCCCGATTGTTTTTGGAATCTGTCACGCCGTATTTTGGTTTGCGAAATGGGCCGCCAAACGACAGACTGGAACTCAAAAACTGTAAGGCTTTGCATTTCACCCTTCACATCTCAATCGGTGACTAGGCTGTTTTTTGGTGTGTGTTAAAATGCAAAGTATCACTAATTATTTTGAAACACGAAAGTTCTGTGATAAGTTCAAGCCGTTTATGAGCATTTTCTTTTAAAACCGTGGAGGCTTGCTGCCAACATGGATTTTGCGGATATGTGTTTTCCTGAATGCCCTAGAGATTTCTCTTTAACAAAAATCACCAGGCGGAGTTGACACCATTTTTTGTAATTGTTTCAGTTGTCAAGATTCAGCAAGTTGGGCAAGGCGCTTACGGCGATGTTTGGCTCGGATGCGAAGTGCATACGGGCCAATGGGTCGCTCTGAAACGCATGAAGTCGCAACAGCAACAGCAACATCCACACCAACAATTACTCGACCCCCATCATCATGCAGCAGCTGCGCAGCAACAAATGCTCATGTGGCATGTGCAAAACAACACAGAAGATCGAGAGGGATTCCCAAAGACAGCGATTCGGGAAATCTCGCTGCTCCGTGAACTCAGAGGCAAGTTAGAAATGCAGTGCGATAAATTTTATTGTGTAACTATTAAAGTACATCAGTATGCGTTGCAAATTTTAAAGAATAACCTGTGAAGAGTCTATATATCAAAACCTTATATATCCGAAATGTTTAAATAAAAGCAGTTCAACGTGATGAACTCGGCCTCCAGCTTTTTCCATAGAGTCTTATAAGAGCTGATGACGGGAATCTTTCATGGGTTGTCGTTTGCGTCTTGTCTCCTATGCTGTGCAAACTGAAATACGTGCGCAACATTTGCAGATAGTCCACACGTCGTGAAACTTTTGGGAGTGGCTCACTCAAAGCGTGAGTCAAGAGAACATAACATGCAAAGCTCTGCCAATGTTCCGTGCTGTATTCATTTTTCTTTTGGACAGTTTGGGTTTCTGACTTCATCTTTTTCATCTACATCATGTTTACAGCTGTTAGCGCATTTTGGAGTCTTGAATTTCGAGACACTTGCATGTTCGTCTGCATAGCACTTTTCAATTTGTTATGCGATGGCGCGACTACTCCGCAGCGGCCTCAGGCGACCGCGCCCATAAAGGGTCTGTTTGGATGTTATTTGAGTTTCTTCCGTTTGACCTCCTGGGGTTTCTAGACGCTATTCGAAACTCACGAGAAAAGCGGGAAAAGTATCATCGCCCCACAACGGTTAGCAGCACCTCCGCAGTTCATCCATAGCATATACGCAGAGCCCTGATCCATGGTTTCCAAGTGATTTTCAAATGCAATTAGACTATGCTTGCCTGTAGATCTGTTGGTGCATACAGCTCGTAGCTGGCTTGTGGTTGGGTGATTGGGTGACTATGTATTGCCACACTGACTGTCCGTTGTTTTACCTTGCTGTGTCTTCAGTGGCTTTCTGTGGGGGAGATTAAGGGCATTATGCTTCAGCTTCTCATGGCTCTGCATCACTGCCACCGCAACAACATCGTGCACAGAGACCTCAAAAGTAAGGGGAAGGAACACCTTGTCGAATATACCTGTGGGGCGCTTGACGCATGAAACCAAATTTTATGTCTGTGGTTTTGGTGTATCGCTTTTGACTCTCCTATAGCTGCATCCGTTTTGTTTCTGTTGTGCGGAAACAGCTGCAAATCTCCTGATGGATGCGGAAGGCACCATCAAGCTTGCGGACTTTGGGTTGGCTCGGCGCTTTTCCCGGTTCATCTGCAGCGACCACCGCCCCTACCAAGCGCCGCCTGCAGATCCTCCGCCAACATCCCTGCTGCATAAGGCCCCCACCTGCGGTACGCATTCCTCTCCAAGGGCTGGTGGGGACTTCTGCAGGACCCCTTCTGAACCTCCAGTAAAACGGCGTAGGGAAACCATACGCGATGTGGGAGAAGAGAAAGATAATTTCAGCGAAAAGCATGCTGTTGGAGGTGGCAATGGCTGCGGGCCTGTCCCGTTGCGGGGAAGCCAGCTGAGGCCTCTGACTAATCGGGTGATTACTCTGTGGTACCGGCCTCCTGAACTTTTGCTGGGTTGTGAGGCATACGATGCGTCGGTTGATCTGTGGAGTGCCGGTTGTATCATGGCGGAGCTGCTATGCGCCTTTCCCCTCTTCGCTGCGGACAAAGAGGCCGGCGTGCTCAAGCAGATCGCTGAGGCAAGCATTTATTATCTACACCAGCATCTCTCCCTTTGTTCTATATCTGTACATCTTTTTTCAAGGACGTCTTTTGCAAAAAATGAATTTTGGTTTTTCCTGATATCCTGTGCGTACACAGAAACTCGGGCCCCCATCCGCTGCTGACTTGGCTCAGCTGCGGTCTCTAACGCCCCCCCATGCTTGGTCTCAGATTTTTGGTTTTGGCGGAGGTGCTTCCGGTTGCTTGGGGGCTCCTGGAGGCTCGGGAGATCTGCTGCTGCAGGGCACGCCGCACCGAGCACTTGAGTTTCAACGGATAATCAAACACAAAAATCAGTAAGCACCGCTCCATATATATATATATATATATATACACCCATGCACATGGATATATTTTATTTATATATACACATTGCATCCTTATCTGAATCGCTTTTTCTAGTTATGTGCCGTGTTCATGGGGAAATATCTTTGTTGTATGTTTATTTTGTGTGCGTCTGTTGCGCAGAGCTGGGGAAGAAGGTTGGGACCTTCTGTCGCGGCTCCTCGCGTGGAACCCGAGTGCGTTTCTCCAAAGAAAACCTAAACAAGTCATATGCGCTGTTGAAGCGCAAAGGGCAGGAAAGATCAGCGCAAGGCGTGTATATATGAGGAACGTAAGGACGGTTTTGCATGTTTCGGTTGTGTTAATTTCTTTGCGGCATCGCAGCTAAACGCATCTCGGCCTGCGCTGCTCTGGAGCACCCCTGGTTCCGCTCGAGTCCTCTGCCCGTTAGGTGAGTGAGCGGGCATTTGGGTTTATGTTAATAAAAATGGTTAGATTGAGGGTTTAATGGCTATGCTTTGCAGTATGTTATGAGAATGTCGGATAGAGAAAGAGAGAATGTGACTGTTTGCACTTGATCTCGACTGCAGAGCGCAGAGGCGGCAGCTGGCAGGGGCCCACAGCTTCCTAACGAAAGCGAGAAAGAACCAACCTAGCGGCCCGAAGCAAAAGGCGTCTCAGCCCAAGAAACCGTCAGATGGGTGCGTGTCAGTACTTGCAATAATTGTGTGTTGTCTGCTCTCTTCTGAGGCCTCAATCGCTCTTTTCTGTGCCTTCCTTCATTCCTTTGTGTTTCCCTCACGAGATGTGTCTGCGTTTCTCTCGCGCTGATGTTTTTTTCAGAGGGAGGCACCTTTCAGCAGACGCTGTCCGGGTTCAGGCCTGGCAAACCGCATATGACGAACGCGTGCGGCGCCTCAAAGGTAAGCTGCTAGTGCTTTTGCTGCTGTTGGCTCTGCATGCTGCTGCGCCGCACCTGCAGCAGATGAGAAAGTGCACGGCTCCTTCTGCTTGCTGTTAATGGAGAAGACTTATGTTTTGGGGCTTCTGCGTCTGGCTCCCAGAACTTCGCGAGTGGCACAAGAAGACGCAAAACGCGGCGGCAGCAGAAGCAGCGGTGTTAGCTGAAGCAGGAGAGGCAATCCAAGTCCCAGACAGAAACTTGGGCTCCCTGAAGCCACCTAAGAATCCACAGCCCCAAGCTCCTGCCATAACCAGGAGCAGCAGCGACAGCCGGCACAATAGCAGTAGCAACACTTTCAACACCTTAGAGTGGAAGCAGGAGGAGCGTCGCCGCAGATTCGGGGCCTTAGCTAAGGGAACCTCGAGTAGCAGCCCAGCGGCAGAGAACGTTACCACAGACCACTCCAAGTACCGAGTCTCTGAGAGTAAAAAGAAAGAGATTGATGCCCCCCCAGCAGAGGCAGAGAGGCTCTCACAAGCATCAGTCGAGGCAGACGTTAGGCAACAGTTGAGCCGTAAGGATCGTGCGGGGCTCCCCAGCGGCAGGAGCGACGTGGCGCGGGTCGAAATGGCTACAACGGAGGGGCCCTTCTCTTGGCCCCCGTCCTCTGGAGGCCCTGCAGTACCCTCGTTTGCGGATGGGGTTGCTGCTCCGGCCTGCGAGGCGGCCTCTCTCCCGTCCTATAGGCGGCGGCGGGCAGCCGAGGAAATGGCTGGCCGGAGAAAAAGCAACGGAAGCTTCCCAGTAGAGCCGCGTGGAGCTGCAACTGCTGCTGATTCGTTCTGCTCCCAGCAGCAGCAAGAGGCTGCTACACAAAAGCTAGATGATCGTCCTTCACGAAGACAGGCAGCGGAGAAAAGCAAAGCTGCAGATGCGGGAGACCGGGCACGCGAGAGACAGCCGAACGCAGAGGGACCTATCACACTTTCGCCGCAGCTACCACGTGAAGAGCGTCAGCAGCGGCGACGGCGGCGCAGCGTCAGCAGCGGCACCGACAGCTACAGGAGAAGCCGAGCCCGCAGGCGGGACTCGCCAGGGGAAGAGAGAAGCAGCAGGCGGCGCGGTGTCTCCAGCCTTAAAAGGGGCAGCAGCAGCCCCAGCCCCAGCCACCGCGTTGCCGCGTCATCATCTCGGAGGGATCCCCAACGCTGCAGGGAACTGCACACTCGCCGTAGCACAACACCTCCAGCAGCAGCAACAGCACCGGTGGCCTTCCTGCGTGAAGCCTTCACTTCTGGCCGGAATGTGGCTGGCATCCACCGCCACCGTCGCAGTGTCAGCAGCAGTGGCAGTGTGAGTAAATGCAGCACAAAGAACAGAAGCGTCAGCAGCAAATGCAACGGAAAGAGGAGTAGCATCAGCAGCATCAGGCTCGATAAAAAACGGAATAGCAGCAGTAGCAGCAGCAGCAGCAGCAGACCCGACGGGACACGAAAGGGAGGAAGAAGCAGAGGCCACAGCAGCAAAAAACACATTCTGAGAAGAAGCAGCAGCAGCAGCCTGCGCAGGAAGAGGAGGCACCGCAGCAACAAAAACAGATGCGACGTAAGAAGCATTAGCAGCCGCAGCAGCAGAAGCAGCAGACTTAACAAGAGGAGGAGCATCAACAGCAGCAGCGGCAGACACAACAGACGACGCAGCGTCAGCAGCCGGGGCAGCAGTGTTAGCAGACATGAAAGGAGGCGGGGCAGCAGTTGCAACAGGCGCGACGGAATAGGAAGGAGCGCCAACAGGAGCATTAGCACAAGCCCGCGAAGACAAGGGTACAGGGAAAAGCAACGCCAGCAGTGGCAACGCAGCGCAAGTCGCAGCGCAGCAAGAAGCAGCGTCAGCGACATCAGCGACAACGGGCCTCCTTGCCAGAAACTCCCCTCTCCTTCCACGTCTCTGGGACACCGCATGTTTTCCCAGGGCGGCAGAGGCCCTGGGCCCTCTCCCCATCCACCTGTTGGCTGGTGCGGGCGCAGCTCGTCCCCTCACTATGTCCACAGTGAGGAGACCCTTTACCATAGGGCGGGTCAGAGACGGTACCACGAGGGGCCCCCTCCGCCTCATTACGCTGACGAGTCTCCCCCGCATCATCCCCCTCCTTATGGCATGGACAACTGCTCTCCTTTTGCTGAGGGCCGATTGGGCCCCGGTCATCACACGACTCCTGGGCTGCTCCGTCCTCCCCTCCCCAGGGCAGAGCCGCCGAGACACCAGAGGGGACCGAGGTCCAATCGTTTATTCTCCTGAAATCGGGAACATGCCTGTTCGGGGTGTGTTTAGACCTGAACTAATACCTTGTTGGCTTAAATAACGGTTTTTAAAACATTTATTAACCTGAGCAGGCGTGCTTTCTGCACACCTTTAAGGCCATCATAGGCACAAGACAGCTGCACCTAGAGTGACTTTCGAAACGAAGCCAGGTGGAAAGGTAAGGCAGGTTTCCACCCACCGTACTGATGAGAAGAACTGGTATAGACAATGATAATGTGCATGCAACAGAGACATAGATCCAGACAAAGTTGTTGAGAGAGACCGAAGTAGTGTTCAATGCATATAAATCCTTTCACCTGCTCAAGCCATCGTAGAAAACGGTGCCATCTAAGCATTTTCTACCAAGTCAAGCTGCTTTGCTTGTTTGCTACAAACACCCCTACCGGCGCAGATTTGTAAAAAGGTACTGGCCAAGAATTACATGCAGTGACGCGCCAAGCAACCTCGGTTGAGCGTTTCCCGCAGGCAGCATCACGAACAACAAAAATGGATCAGCAAAAGTTAAAAGGTCCTGGGGACCCTCAAGGTATTGGCTCCCTTTTGCTGTAACGCACTAGGCCGACAACGGCAAGGAACCAATGACAGCATTCACGAGCTCTGCCAGCTCCTTGCTGGCTACCTCAGGGCCCTTGCCGCAGAGCTCGCCATACCATTTCAGCTTGGGTTCTGTGCCACTGGGGCGGAGAGTAAGCACCGCGCCATTATCAAAGCGTAGCGTCACCATATCTCCCGCAACCGCAGGAAAACAGCTCTTGCCATCTGGAGACCCTGAGTCCGTCCCGAGCGCGACGTTACGCACGCTGGCCACTTTGAAACGACCAAAGCTGTCGTGGTACTTCCCCCCATTGCAAAGCCATTTCAAGGCTGCTTGCTGCTGAACGGGCTGAGCTGGCTTGTAGCCGTTGTTTGTCACAAAGTGACCGTAACGGGTGCGTAATTCTGCGAGATAGGTCGTGAGGCAACTGCCCGTGGAGTGCAGAGAACACGCTAGCTCCACCAGAACTGCAGCGGCACTGACCCCGTCCTTGTCACGCACAAGGGGAGACACAGCGTAGCCCAGTGCCTCTTCATACAGCAAGACGGGCTTGAGGTTTCGCGACTTTTCCAGCGCTGCCGCCCTGTTCCCCATCCACTTAAACCCCGTCGGCGTCTCCTCAAAAGCACAGTTGTTGGCCTGCAGCCACCACACCCGCAACAGCTAGAGAACCATCGGTGTATAATACATGACAAGAAAAAAATGATATAAACCAACCATTATACACCACAGATACATCTACAGGCGAAGCGTAAGACAACATTTCAGAAAAGCAGGGGAACTGCATGGAATGATAAGGCCTGCCTCCGCAAACGCCTTCAGCATCTTTGAAGAAACAACTGAGCAGACAAAAAGCATGCTGGTCTTTGCAATGCCCTGGGCGGCACGAACATCCGCCAGGTATGAAGCAAGAATGATCCCCACTTCGTCTCCAGTGAACTGCCGCCAAACGCCGCTGGACAAACACACCAAACCGTACCGGAATGGACAAATATAGCACCCACCTCTATGTGTCTCGCACATCATTTCCTCGAGTCACTCCACCCAGCAAACATGCCCATTTAAACCAAAGCCGCTCTAGTGCCGGGAAACAACCTAAGCCATGCATGCTGTCTCTCTTCATTTCCCCTCTAGAAAACAAATGTGCCATTCAAACCCCTAAACGGCTAAATAGGTTTCACCATCTCCCCTGGTTTACTTGAACTTTTCGGCACAGGCGAGTCTGTCGGCGTCGGGGTCGTTGGCGAGTATCAGAGTGGCGCCGTTTTTATCCGCAACTTCCATGGACATGTCCAAGGTTCCAACTTCCTCTGGATTAGGAAACGGAACATTTGTGAAGTTGGGGTCAACTCTGCATTGCTCCTCCACTAACAATGGTTTGCACACGCATGTGAAGCACAGTATTCCGTATCAGTTTGCAGATAAACAAAGTATCCTTCAATAAAAACACAATGCAATAACCCGGAGTCGGCATCTCAACAGTGAAATTTGTTATATCCGTTACAGGGGAATCACTCCCAAATAGCCAGAGATCCAACAGTGAAAAACCTATTAATACACATGCACTAGCAGTGTCTTTGTGTAATCGTGAGCTACGGTCGTAAATCTTAAACCTTGGCTCTAAAATGACACTGATTATCTTACCCGTAATGAGACCCTTGGAGAAGCCGAAGCGACTCAACAGCTCTGAAACGAAGGGACGCCCCACGCCATGCATGGCAGTATAGACCACCTTGAGGTTGCTCTTAGAGGTTTGATCACGACGAGTGCACAGATCACGAGACAGTTCAGACATGTAGGCCGCTATTATTTCTTTCCGCGGATCAACCAGTAACCCCTGCACTCTCGGGATTTCGTGGCAACGACCTTTCACTCGGTCAAACACATCCTCTACCGTATTCCACAAGGCCTGCAGAAAAACGAGTACACAAATTCAGCAGAGGGAGTGCAGCAGCAAAACCACCCCTACTTTCTTTCTAACAGTAGCTAAATCTCCTGTATACAACAGAAGCTCTTGACTGATTAAAATCAATGCTTTCTGCGCTTTCGCAGACTCGCGCGCCTACTACCAGCAAACCAACGGTGAGCAGTTCTACGCAGGCCTTTGTTGCCGCAAGTGCGCGACACCAACAAGTCTTTCTCGCTTTGCAGGGAGAATTACATATGGGCGTGTTGATTTTGATTTCGTTTGCCTCTATACCCAGGCTCCTTAAGGCAGCATTGTGCTCTTGTAGTCTAAAGTATGCTTGCTCATGGAAGGGGTAAATCCTGTGGTGAAATATAAAGTTGTTAGAAGACTTACCTGATTGTTAGCAATGGCCGTGGAAATGTCGGAATCAACAGGAGGAATTATTTGAACTCCGTTGTCGGCGTACACCTTGTAGCCGTTGTACTCCTTTGGATTGTGTGAGGCGGTTACCATGACCCCCCCGACACATTCCAGCTTCCGAAGAGCGAAGGGAACAAGTGGTGTGTGCACAGGAGTCTGGAACATATGCACTTTAAATCCACGACTCAAAAAAACCGCCGCCGCCAGATGCGAAAATCTTTAAGGTACAGCAGGCGTAAACAGCACAGCATAGCATATCACATGAAGGGAAAGCCCACAAGAACATTTAGTTCGGACTTGGATGCTCCATCAGCAAGGACATTTCACCTTTCTGAGTTGTGTCTCGCGTCCCGCCCTATCACGACGCCCCGTAATCCGCAAAGTTCGTGGCCGTGACGTTTCTCCAAATAAGCGCAAAGTCCCTAAAAGAGAAGAAAGAACAGCATGCACGGCAATTAAAAACAATAACTGGCAATTCAGCAAAGCATCTTACTTTACGTTATGAAATTGGCTGAAAGAGGCAAAGCGCTCACTTACTAGCTCTCACGGAAAGTGTTTTGCGCCTCGCCTACCTGAGAAGCTTGCTGAATCGTCACATCATTGAGCTGACTAAATCCTGCACCCATCTTTGCCCGCAATCCCGCCTGAGTACCACACGAATTACAATGCTACTGGAATTCACAAAAATTCAAACAAACAGTGGCCCACGCACGAAGTCTCTGAAGACTGCACGCTCTACATCTACAGCACATGGATGGCTTCTTAATGGGGACTTTGCATGTCTAACGCAAAATCGTTTGATGTAATAACAAGTCTATGGTAAACTTAAATGCTCTGGGCTGCATGCGCACTACACTGTGCATGCAACGACTTTTTAACCTTGGCGTTCACACTCTACCTCAGGTGTATGGGAAAGACTGATTCCGAAAAGACAGCATGCGGCTTTGGTGTACACACAAAAACGCACAGTAGACATTTTACTGCCAGCTCGGAGGTACGTTCTATTTTCTTTTGCGTTCTTGTTTGTGTACAATCTTGCGAGCGATCGTGTGTGCTGAGTAGCATACCGTGCCAAATTTAAGGTGCCGGCAAAAGAGGTCTTTGAGTTGCTCTTCGGAAGCCTCTCTCAAAAGCTGCTTTGTCTCTTCGATGGTAAGCGGATTTCGGTCTAAGGATAGCCATTGTTGTATTTGCTCACGCAAGTTCACGTCCGATAGACGGATTATCAGCCCGTCACTATCCATTTGTGTTTTGCTGACACACAAAAATACAAATATACTAAACAAAAAAAAAGTTCCTCTTCAAAAAAATCAGTGCGTTCATTAAGAAATTCGTGTTCATCACAAATCCTCATCGAGACCATTTCTCGATTGATGTTGGCGGCTTGCCATCATGCATGCACCTTCACAAAGACACTTTCGGGAGCTGCGCATCTACCCTGACAGCTAAGCTCCGGTTGCTGTGGTTAATATTTCTTATTAAACTGGTAAAAGGGGTGCTTGGGCTCGCTGACTTGAGTCAGGAAGACCAGTGGCCCATTAACAACAACCGAGGCGGGATGGTGGAGGACATCTAGTGCTAGTGCCTATTAGCCCTGTTTTCCTTTTAAACCACTTTCGCCCACAATGACTCCGGAATCTCACAGAAAGGACATTTATAGTTATACGGGACGGACAGATACTCCAATACCGAAAAACCGACTGACATGCTGCATCCGCCAAGCCCAATTAGACACATATCCATTGTGCGCTTAAGATGAGATTAACGAGAATTCATTTCATCGTGTTGCAGTTGCTGCGGTTGTTGCTGATGCTGCTGAGCAACTGGAACAAGATGAGAGGACCTATTGCTTATTTTATTTGGAAAACACGGGACGCGTGTCTAATTGGGCTGGGCGGATGTAGTATGTCAACCAGTGTCTTCAGTATTTCAGTGTTTATCTGTCTCATATAACTCTGTTTCTGTTTTTTAGAGACATCCTTGCTCAGCCTGCCAATCTACATCTTTCAATTTTTCATTAAAAGCCCAATCTGACCTCGCGTGCTTGGTATAATTCACCTTTAAGTTTGTTTACTTGCTGATACGCAGTTGAATATGAATAGTGTTATGAAGCTTCACAGTCGTCTTCCGGTTGGTTGGCTTAAAGCAGCTGTGAGTCCGAGGTAAGTACTGATAGGCCCACGATGGCGTACTCTCCACCACGAGGAGTGTACGAGTAGGTATGCACATTCGGGTCTGCTTGGTTTTAGTAGCTTGCCCTTTGCTTGTATTTGGAAGCGGAGAAACGGGGTCTATCCAAAACGCTTCCCACTTCGTTCCCAGAATACACGGCGTGTGTTCTTGAGCTGTGTGACTCACTTCCCCACAATCAGAGGCCCAGCCAAAGTCTCAGTTTACCCCTCACTGCTACCAAATGACTGGCAAACTTTCAGCATAACGCCACGTTCGTTTCCAAGCGTGTCGATACGTTTATTTGGTTACTACGAAGAATCCTAACACAAGATTCCTTTAATTCGTTAGCTGGGAACGAAAATAATTCTGAAAATCTTATATGAATAAATATTATCAAATTCTGCTTTCTTGAGCTAAAAGCGTAAGACGTGGTCAAGCTTTTCTCCAACCCAGCACACGTAAGAAGTCAAAGCAAAGTAGGAATCTTTGGCAAGGAGTTATGCCTCCAGTTTACCAAGCTTGTTGGGTTACTGATCTTTGCATTGATAGGCATAACTATTTCATGCATATACAACGTTGGGCGTGAATTGAGGCAATTCTGAGTTACAACGCAAATGCTACAAGCATGCTACTGGCTTCATACTTCATTACAGTTTTCACCAATTTTGCTATTGCCCCAACCCCTTATATACAATTCCAATTTCTTTGAAATGTGAGGGGGTCACGGGCTTTGTTTAGTATTATTGTCAAAAGATCTACAGGTAAGAAGGATCGGCAGCGTTTGGTTGTGTCTCGTGGTAGTAGTCCAGCGCAGTACTGGGTATTAGATAAACAAGATAATAACAATAAATATGTTTTTATTATTGCATTTGCGTAGAATTAAGGAAAATATTAAGGAAAATGCAGATTTCATCATTTATTGCCCTGCTTTGTCCATCGGCCTTCTGCCCCCCACCCACCAGAACACAAAACAACCCTTAAAAATCATGCCCCCTCACTCTGATTAACGCTTCCTCTTGATACCCCAAGCATTTTTTCGCTATTTCTTGGTTTTTTGAGTTAAATGAATTTAGTGGTTAACACAAGAGAGCCACTTCTTTGCTTTTTTGTGGTTCCTTTATGGGAGTTGTTTGCTGCCCAGTTTGTCCTGTCGAGCCTTTCTCCTGCTGAGATGAAATGAACCAATAATAAAAGTGTGTCATTTCTTCTTCATTTGGCAATCTGGGCCCCCACCTCTCACCCATCTCACTCAGGGTTTTAGTTGTTATTCCGAAACCCCCCAATACCTCTAAGCTTCTTGTGGAGCAGAACAGCAAGACAATGACAACAGAGGGTTACACCAGCCATATACGTTGGAAGAGCCCTGAGGCTGAGGGTTACAAGGCCAGGGGTCTCTGTCGAATTGTCCGTCTCCCCTCGTGCAAGGGGACAGAGCGACCCTTGAGTGCCGACTTTTTCACCTTTGATGGATCAGATACAATCTTAGGACATCGCCTACTTCGTCGTGCAGCAGAAAAAGATGTGGACAGCTGCAAGGTTAGCGTTGCAGCAGCAGCTGCTGCAGATTGCGGCGTTGCAGCGTTGGCAGCGGCTGAAGGGGAGGGATCAGACGCGCCTCTCCACTTGTTTGCCGGTCTGACCAACGGTCAGTTGTGGCACGTCGAAGTCAAGCAGAAGCAGAACCAAGATAAGGGTCACGAGCAGCAGGAGCTGCTGCAACTCTCCGCAGCCTCTAAGCAGCTTCTGTGCTGCCGCATGGCAGAACCTGTTGACGTCGCGTGTTGCTATATCCGCCGGGAAGAGAAAGGGGAGCAAGAAACAGCAGGGGCAAACGGAAACAGTACCTGGACTTTGATGGTGATTGTTTTGTACAGCGATGGATGTTCCCTCGCCTCGTGGCCTGCGGAGGACCGAACTGCAGAGCTCCCGTTAGTAACTCTCGGCCCCCAGTTAATCCCTATGCTCCACACCCACAGGTCGCTATCCCTCACAAACACTCTAAAGGATCATACAGTACAATGCAATGCTTGGTGTTTTGTGTTCGTGTCTTGTATGTAGTGTGGTAGAAAGAGGTCAGCGTCTGTCTGTATCTCCCTTGGGTGGCTTTGTGGCCATCAGCACTGATAAGCGACGCTTGGCGATTTTAGAGAGACGTGAGAGACAGTTCAATCTCTTTAAAGATGTCGCCCCACTAAAGCTTACCGGGACTGAGAGACCCGCAGCACAACCGGCTTGGTTAGTTTTTCCTCTGTTGTCCTGCTGTGCCTATATATAAAAGTACATATATATCCGACTGCTGGTACTTTCCCTGCTGCTGTTGTTGCTGTTAGTATTTTTTATCGGTGGGTCTGTTTTGATTTTGCTTGCGTTTTTGTTCTTTCTGCTTGTTTTATTCAGGGTTGGAGAGGGAAAACTACTGCTCCCCGGAGCGGCGCAGCTGCGATGCATCTGCAGGTCTAGTGCTTGGGAGGAGGCGAAAGAGCCTCCTTGTCTGCCAGCGACAGGAGTGCCAAGCGAGTTGCTTCTACTGCAGCACTTACGCGTTGCTTCTACTGCTAGTTTGCAGCGCCAGAAGGAAGGGAACGATGAAGGTGTCATTTGTGGGGTGGCGACAAATGGGACGCTAGCGATCTGGAGGATACAAGAAGCAAGGCCACTGTTGCTGGTGCAGTGTAAGAGTCTTACTTTGCCCTCCCTTTTCTTTGTCTTTCTTTATTCTTTTGCTTCTATTTCGTGTTATCACTGTGTCGCACCTGCCTCATTGTGGCTTTGGGTTTAGAGTGTAGGACTTGGATTTAGGGGTTTGTGGTCGTCTTTCCGCAGGCAGTAGAGAGGACCAGCTACAAAGTTTTTGCTGTGTTGAATCGTCTGCTGCCCTTGTTGCTACTTTAATGTTGCTGTTCACTGACGGCTCTCTCGGCTTTCTTCCTCTTCCTCCTGAGGTGCTGGACGTCCCCAGTAAGAGTTCAGAGGAAGCTACCGCATCGCCTAAAAGCGTAAAAGCAGGGAAGACAAACACGCAGACACAAGACATGGCAAAGACACTCCAAAGAAAAGGAAGGGAGAAGAAAGATACTAAAGGTGAGAAGGCACTTATGGGCTGCCGGAGGAGGTATGTGTGGATAGTTTTGTATGCACATAATGAAATTCGTGTGTACTTGTTAAATACTTCAACAACCACACTTGTTTTTCGTCTATTTGTAAATCTGTAGATTGATCATTCACTTTTCTGTTTTTTCTAAGTGTGTGCTGTGTATCTGTATATACGAGTGCCTACCAATTCACACGCCAGTGCATGCAAATATTATATACATACCTGTGTGCATGAAAAGGGAGATGGAGAAAACGGAAAGCAGCGGGCACTAGTACTGGGTTGTCTCGTATGCACACATATCTTCACAGATATATCTACCTAGCTAGCAGTCCCTCTCCACCTGCGCACAGCTTCACTTCTGATTCCATTCCATTAAAGGGCTCTTCTATCTTTCTATTGTTCTTGTTTAGGAAATCCCATTCTCTCTAATTCAGTGGAAGCGTTTTTGAGCCGGGAAGCTGCCGAGGCTTCGTCTGAAGAATTCGAAAAAGACATAGCGGCAGATGAACTCTTTACTGGAGTGGAATCTTTGGAGAATTGTGCGTACGCAGACGGGGACTGCTAGCTGGCTAGATATATCAATGTAGATATATGTGTGCACGTATGCTAATCCATACATATATACGTATCTATATTGGTTTATATCTATTAACTTCTTGTCCATCGATACATTTCGCTGTCATTCCTTCATTCCCGCCGATCTGGATGTTGCTCAGTCATCTCTACCATTGAACTCTATCGCTATCTCAAGCTATACATGCATATGAGCCTTTATATCTAAGCATCTGACATCATCCACCCTGATTTGCGTACGTGGCAGTATCAACCGCGATTAAGAAAAAGTGTATCTTTTAGGGTTTGGAGTTTTATGATATATTTCTTCTTGTTTCTGTTGCCACTTCAGCGCCTCTAAAAAAGAAACCTCGCGAACACCGCAGGCGGCACCGGGATGGCGAAGCAGAGGATGGTGATAGCAGCAGCGAAGAGTCAGCCAGGGCTACCCAGGTCGATATGCAAGAGGACGAAGAGGGGCTTCTACCTGCGGCTCCCGAAGCCCTTGCCTCCGGTGTCTCTGCACTGCAGTCTCAGCTGAACGAAGCGCAGGCGATGTTAAGAACCTTATTGAAGAGGCAACAAGAAATCACACAACCTTTAATCCGTCCTGGAGGAGGCCCCGAACCTACAGATGCAGGGAAGCCGTGGTGAGACGGACAATTATGGGATATAAAATAGAGAACACTCTTAAATGCAACATCTTATTTTGTTCTTGTGGGTTGGGTACTAGCTAGAATTTCACATGCATACTTGGGAGGTGCAAACAGGGTTAGAGGACTTCAGTTGCCTTGTTTTAAAACAAACGACTATACTTATACATTTACATTACGTAGCTTCTGTTCGAATTCTTCAGATATATACCTTATATATATACGCGCACATATGTACCACAGTACAGATTTCTGTATGCTTTTATCTTCGTGTAGGCATCGTTAGCAGAATCGTACACCTGCACTATTTTACAATCTGCGACCTCAGGTGTTTGTTTTGGACGCACCTCGGGCACATAACTAAGACGGTGACAGCTGATAATTCACTGCTTGACGTGTTCAATTTCTCCCCTGGGGCTGCTGCTGACGGAACAGCTCGCCGGAAACTTGCAGATTTGCACAACTCATCAGCTGCCTCTCTTTGTGAGCAGACTGATAAATAAAGTGATGTTTTATCCCTAAGTGATAACTGCCATTTGAAAAGGATGTGGACAGACACGGGAGCAGCATATTTTCTTACTTTTCGTTTCGATTGGCTCAGGCAGAGCTGGTGTTGCTCTGGCAGCAGCAGGGTCCTCGCACAGCATCCTGGAGTTCCGGTGGGCTGCGCACTGCCTTTAGTCGTGTGTCAGTGACGTAGTGGAATTTTTTTGTTTAGAATTGACAGCTTGTTTTCGCGTACTGACTTCTGTTAATCTTTCATCGTTTTACTTTAGGAGCGACAGAGCATAAAATTCTCATTGGGTACGTTTACTACATGTCTCAGTTCATTTCTTGACGCGGGCTCATGGGTAAAGCGTTTCCCCGAGGGAGAGAAGATCCTAACAGTCGCGGCGGGCGATTGCTTCGTGGCCGCTGTCACTGAGGACAGGCAAGCTGTTCATCACAAAATCCTAATGGACTTTTCTGATATGTTGCCCGATGTGGGCCGGAATGCAAATTGCCTTGTATAGTTTCTTTTCTTGTCCTTCGCTTTAGAACCCAACAAATTAAATACTGAAGACCCAGGCTGTCATCTCCCCTTTAGCCGAACCGTAAAATACATGTCAAACGTCTTTTCGAATTGGTTGTTTTTCGTTTCCTTTCAACACAGACATGCAATTTCTGTGCTGTGGGTTTCCGTTTTCAGGACACTGCGCATTTTTACACACGGAGGGATCCTGCTCTACACGACTGACGTCTTTGGGCGGCCGGTGTCTCTCTGCGCCTCTCAGCAGTTGCTGATGCTTTTAACACAGACAGGAAGCAGCGAGGGGACTTTGCAATTGCATTGTTCCCTGTTGCACATACACCCAGATCCCTCCGCTCCAACCGCTACCTTCAAGCAGCCAATTTCATGCCTTAAGAGACGGGTAGCGGCTCCGCCAGCCGCTGCCTCGTCTGCCCCGGACATTGACATAATCCATGAAGGTTTGTCGATGAACAACAGAAACACTTGCTTTGAGACACAAGCGCGGCAATGAGTATTGATGGGCTTTTTGCAGGGTACTTTGTGCTTTGGTGCTCGAAGGCTTCTTTGACGTCGATTCTCCACTAGATTGGATTGGAATTTCACCCGGGGGGATGCCAGCAGTGAAGGATACTCAGGGTGTGTTAGTTGCTCAGGATGCTCCTGCTGCCCCTGAATTCTGCCTCTTAAATGTGAACAATAGACAAACTAGCTAGCAGGCTAACAATTACTTTTTTATGAGTCCCATCTGGAAAGGGGGGTCTCGCGATGCACAAGCAGCTCATCATTTGGGGGCTCTGCGGTGCAGGAATCGTGCGCGGACTGTTGCCAGTTGCCGCAACGAATGCAGGCGGTTTAGGCTACGTCTTTAAGTGGGTGAAAATTTGCTCTCTTGAGGAAGCATCGACCAAAGCCTCCCTCTTTCCGATTGTTGTCGACGAAACAAAGGTCGGCTATTCAAGAACCCTTGTTTTCCTAGAAACCCACATAGCTTCTAGAATTACCTGTGCTTCTTTATTTTGGTTGCCATAAAATCCTATTTACGGGGATAGAAATAGTTCACGATTATGATATTCAGTGCTTGCTTATTTGGTTTATTGTGTGCGTGATGTTTCCAGGGGGAGCTGGGGGTTGTTCGCCTGGAGACGAGAGACAGTGGTGCTGCGTTTCCTGACTTTTCGATTTCTGAGGCCTTCTTCGGACACGCTATGGAGCAAATTCCGCTTCGGATCCCCGCACCTGATCTTTGGAGTTTCTCTCGCTGGCAGCGGCTGTTGCGGCAAGACAAACAGCTTAAGGGAATAGGAGACGAGGGTGGGGATGCAGCACTTGTGCCTTGGCCACAATATGACATACTTCGGCTCCAACAAGAACTGGCACTTAGGCAATTGAATCACTTTGTCAGCATTTGCGGGGGATCGTCCCTCGAAGCTTGCGAAGCCGAGGCCAGGGAAGCACAGAGGAAACTTCAACTTCTCATGAAACGACACGATAAATTTTGTCTTCGAGGGTTCGCCAAGTGTACAGATGACAAACGGGTGAGGCTTACTAACATTGCAGAAACTATTACTTGCTTTACTAAGCAACCTCATATCCTCTCAAAATTCCCTGTGGATTTGCACGGTTTATTTTCCGGGTCGTTTGCAATCAGCAGGATGCCTCAAGCTCAACACATTTCTTTCCCGGCGCCCCCAACCCAAAGATTTGTAAACAACGTAGTAATTATTTGCCACTTGGAGTTGGTAATACTAATGTAGAGATATTTCTCCTGAAGTTGCTGTGTTTGTGCAGCTTCACAGTATTGCCAAAGAAATTGCCCTTCGTCTCAAAACAGAAAGTGCTCCCCAGCACGCACGGACCCTTCTGGACTCCGATACTCGCCTGCAGGCCGAGTACGCCACACGGTTTTCCCATCCAGTCTATAGAATTTAGGGCTTAAGGTTTCGAGTTCGTATCTCTCGGGTACAATAGGGCACACAGGCATCTGGAGGCGGGATTAGCACAAGAGGGGCAGTTAATTGGTGAAGCTTGTAGGTGTAGGTATGAAGATGACGAGTGCTAGTCTCGATGAGGATGCAGCATGGACACGCAAAATAGTATCACAGATGGTGGAATAGTTTTCGTCAATCGTGACAGCACGACTTTATGTTTTCTTCCATCCTACGTCTCAGATTGTACATACCGCGGAAAGATCCGAAACGACTATCTGGTGTCTATATATATCTTTTTGCGTTTTGTGTACTTGCTCTGCTCAGGAAGCTCAGGGAGGCACTGTTGTGGCAAGAGCAGCAACGAGTTGAATTCCGGGAAGCTGCAATAGCAGCAGCTGCTGCGGTCCCAATCGAAGTGCCACCCTTCCAAAATGAAAATTTGTCCCCTAGACAATCCGTCCAACAAACAGAACAAGAACATTCTACTGCGCGGCCATCTGCTTCGGCGTCAGCAGCAGAGAAGAAATCAAGCATTCAAAAGCTGCTGCAGGTGAGTCCCGAGGCAAAGAGGTTTTACAGTTTATTTCCCACGAATCCAGGAGCCCATTCGAATGGCTGCAATACCAACGTGTGCTTTTGTGGAACTGATGGCAAAATACTTGTTTTCCCCTGTGACAGTATTCGATGTTTCTGCAGTGGCAGCAGCAACAACAGCAGCAGCAGCGAAAGAACAGCGACCGTGGGCTTGCAGCCCTATTTGATGGCCAGAAGCGCAGGGCCTCGGAATCAGGCACCGGTAGGCCAGTAAAGAAGTCTTTTTTTTTTAAAGCAGATTAGGTGTCTTGAGAGTTTTACGGCATCCGAATTTGCACATAACCAAGCAAGTTGGGGACTAGCCACATGACAAAACATAAAACCAATTTGCTTCATCTCCATTTCCATAGATAGTCACTGCCTTTTGAGAGCGCGATAGCTGTAAGTTATGGGGAGAAACTACAGTAAAGTGCTCTTTTAGACACCTTCGACAACTCTATGGGTATATCTCCGTCTGACTAATGCAATCCTTCAAGAATTCGCACTGCTACAAAGCTATTTATTGATGAGCCCCGATTCAAGCTCACATATTCAGGGCGGAAAAATTCCAAAATCCTGTGGGCCTCTCCGCTTGTTTCACGAGACTGCCCCCACATCCTTACTGCAAACAGGAGTGGAGTTGTTGGATTTGGTTACGTACTACCGTGCTGCCAATAGGGCGAGCTCTAACAGCTAGTGTAACCCTGTACGCCTGCCTTAAGCAAGAGTGGCTAGAAGCCATAGTACACTTTAAGGGGCATTAAACAACACTTTCCAGAAGGTAGCTTTCCTGTGCACAGATGTCCGAGGGTCTCATTGTTTTGCCTGAGGTGTAGCTTCTAACCCAAACTGTGTACGGGAATGCTGGGTCGCGCACCGTCCTCTCTGGCCAGGTATGGCTAGCCCGTAAGTGCATTTCTAAGGTGTTAGCTTATGGTTATCATTCAGCTTCCTGTGCTACAGCTGCCAACCCTGTCAGATGCATGCCATCTTTTGTCCGAGGTGATAAAGCTGCAAAGTAAGCTGCTTATAGTTTACCTCCAATAAACATTAAACTCAATAATCTGGCAACTGCCACTCCCAATTAAAGCGTTATGCAGCACGTAATAAGATGTATTGTGAATCGTCGTACTCGTAACTTCAAGACTATTATTCGGACTCTCATGTGACATGTTAATGCCCATGTTCGATATTGCACTTGGTTTGTCATCACTTAGAATTGTTTTAATTCAAGTTCCAAGTTATCTGAGTGGAAGTGTTAAGCAGATGTACATGAGGAACAGTAGGCCAGCTTCTATGGTTGTTTGTTTGAATGCTTGTCTGCCCAAGGTGTTCCCCTTGCCGCCTGGCTATGCTGATGTCAGCATATTCTCAGAAAAGCAAGCCGGATAATAACAGAATTTTTTGAGTACTAACTATTCTTAAGTTATTGTCTTATGTTGGTGCATAATGCCTTAAAGCAGAGAGCTATGTAGGAGCGTTATATCCATGCCATCTCTAGTAAAGCAGGCCTCCCCTTGTGACTATTGCACCTCCGGACTTCGCAGAGAATGCCCGGATCTACCAGTCATAAATCTGCTTGGGATGAAGGCGCCTGGTGTCAGGAACCAAGTGGAAGAATGGAATTAAGAAAAAAGGAATGGAAGAGCGTAACTAGCTTTAGTTTGGTGTACCGGAGGGCACTGTTTGTTATATGTAGTATTTTAGTTTGTTGTTGCCTTCATCATGCAAAGCTGTTCCACCACAAAGCAGGACACTGGACATTACATGAGGGCCACACAAATCGTATCCCCTTGCTTTATTTGTCCTGGTGTGCAAAAGTAATACTGTCCCCGGTTAACGCAGGGGACACTACTGCTATGCTTTTCCTCTATCACACCTTCTGTCCATTAAAACGAACGTGCGGAAAACAACCCCTCTCTCTAGAAGTGTTGCTCGTGGGATGCAGGTCCTGGTGGTCCCACAGGATGTCGATTGAGTTCCACCCGCACAGGAAATCACCTTGTCGAATATAAAATAATCTTAGCAGTATGTTCCCACTTTTAGCGGGTGATGAGCTAGTGAGTAGGTGATTTAAGTGGATGGCGGAGCCCCATAGAAGTTGGCCAGACACAGCTTGCTGGAGGATTCACAGGCCTTTCTTGCATCTTCGCCACTTTGCCGTGCCTTTTCCACAAGTTTCAGCACAAATATGTGAGTCTGTGGCATAAGTACCGGCCTGGATGCAGTAAGAACACTTCAGTGCCTTACTTGTGGGGTTCGATTGTGCAACGTTCAAGACTCGCTTTCGCCAGTGAGTTTACTTTTTGAGGCGACATAACTATGCCGAAGATCCACTTATTTGCAGGAATATTTTTGATGAAGGAGTGGACACCTGCCATAGTATCGCCAGCTAGGCGTTCCTTCCTTTGCAAGGCTTCAGTGACAGCCAGAACAACTGAGCCTTGCCCCACCTCACCAAGCAGAACGAGTACGACCCAACTATGCTGTTTTTCATCGGCGCCAACGGGAAGGCAGATCATTAAAGGCAAATGGTCAAGAGCTACACTTTGGCTTTTGCCACTCCTCCACATCTTCCTGGTAGCGTCAGCTATGGCATCACACGAGGTTTCTAATAGCGCTACAAAAGGCGCCCAACTAAGGGCACTCCTGTTAAAAGCACTTTCGGCTCCAGAGCCTTGTGAGGCACTTGCTGATGCGGTGAAGGAAGGCGGCGTGCGGGTCCTTGCTGTCGACTTCGATAAGACGATGATCACGGAGCACACAGGCAAGTTTAGCGGATACGCGACAAAACTAGGGTTTGTTCATCGCCGCATTTGGAATATAGCATTTATGGGTGATAGTGGCTATGATCTGTGTTGTCATGCGTTAATGTAACGAGGCAGCGATTAGGGACAATATTTTTGAAACTTCAGTAGCCATCATATCTGCTCCAGCAAACTCGAGGTGCAGTCCGTTTTGCATTTTATTCTCCAGGAGGGAGTGCTCGCGATACGTCGCAAAACCCGATTTTTACAGCTTTGTCGAATGACTTTGACGCATTTGCGGCAGCGGCAAACTCTCGTGGGATTCAAATTGCGGTGGTCACTTTCGGAGGTGAACATTTCCCTTGAGTGGCATAAGTGATGTTAGGGGGTTCTTGATATTCAAGGGTTGCACTTGATTTGGGACAGATGGAAACTTTAGTTCCCTGAAACAAAGCCAGCATGTTTCTTCATAACTTATGTGTCGTTTGCGGGCAGATCCAAATGCCTTTGGCGGACCGCCGGGAACTATCGCTGGCGAGGCACTTGTGCGGCGCGTGCTTGAAAAAAGCGCTGCCTCATTCACAGTGGAGGGAGTGTTCCCATTTTATCCTCCGTGAGCAAGGGTGTGGGGTCTTAAATCTCCCGCCTTCTCTCACGAATAGGGAATATACTTTGGAGCTTTGGGGGGAATAACATGCCGCTGCCTATTTTATTTTAGTTGAAAGGTGTGCAGATTCTTTGGGGCTGGATCAGGATTGCCCGCGTGTTTGTGGATGAAATGCTTTATCCTCAGGTTTTATAGCTCGCCTGAGGCTTACCGTGCTCTTGGTTTACAAGAGCCAATGCCGTACAACAAGTCCTTCCACATCAGAAGAGTCAGTTTTCCCCACCTGCCAGCTTTGGTCCTGTTGGTTAACTACTTTGTTAGTTTTTTTCAGCTGGTATTGTGTCATTGATCGATATCTGCATCGACGCTGGACCTCACGTAATGCATGTGTCTTTTGAGGTGCTGTTTCGTTTTCGGAGCCTCTCTGCCTTTCTGCGGAGCTGAGGAACGAAGGATGCTTCTATGATGTAACTGCGCTGATGCGTATATGGACTGGGTTTCTGTTCTGGTGATGTGTTTAGCTACGAGAGCAATTTGGTGTATCCACTGAGGAGGTTCTACTCATTGATGATGATAGAAATAACTGCGAGCATTTCGTAGCTGAAGGCGGTGTGTCACTGTTCGTGGCTGGCGGTCAAGGATTCGACATTACAAAACTAGAAGTCCTCTAGTTCCTACGAGACCTGAGCAACAAGACGATTGAGGTGGCAGGAAGAAGTTATGGAAGCTAAAGTTTTCTCCTGCGTTTCACGGCTTTTCTACCAGCCTTTTTCATATCACTCAGCACAGGAAGCCATGGCTGTCTAATCGCATTTTTTAGGAACCATGAGGACAGGTTCATCATTGGAAACTAATAATGTTAGTGTTTCTTTTCTTATCAAGGGCTATGTGCGTATATATGATCGTGGTAGTGTAGCTGAAACTCCAGTGTATCTACCTTCGACCGGACGCTGGAGACACGGAAGAAGTGCTGAAGCTCCTGCAAATGTGTTGTATTTGTCTCCTGTCAATATGCCTTCGGTACCTCGCCACTTCTGGCTTTTTGATACTAGATTGTGGGCAAGGTGAACATTAGTAGAGATGGGAAATCTGAGTTTGATCACGCGTTGCAGCCCTGAAAACTTCTCTAGGTTTGCCCTGCTGTGCTGCACCAAAAGACTAGACTGGTTTCATATAACATGAGCTACATTGAAATACGGCATCAGCAGGAATCAGACACACTGTGACCATGGGCGTCATTACTAATTCTGGTTTAGTACTCGATCTTCGTCGGAGGTTCTACTATCTCTTGTCTGTCACCCGGGACGTCGTCACCCTCATCGTAGATGGAGCCCACAAACAAGCATGACACGAAGAGCCAAATAGTCCATTATCTGGCCATGGCTTATCAGAGTATATTTGTCCACACATTTATGGCTTCCGAAGTCACGGCATCAGAAACTAAGATCAATCTGCGCAGGTGAACAATCAAAGCCAGGATAGAATGCCCTAAATCCCAATCGCTTCCGAGTGAAAATCGCTGTCTCCAAAACGCTTAACTGCTCATTTGACTGCAGGCTGTTTGGCTTCGTCTGCCTGTCGCATCTTGTGACTAGACTGCCGCCGTGCGTTGCCTTCCCGCTGTTGGTACTCCTGTCAGTTCTCACGCTGCATGCGCAGTTGTTGAAAACGGATGGGCGAGCAGCTGATACAGAGGTGGAATGCCGTAGACTGTATGAATCCGCCTAGCAAAAGATAACAGACCTGCATGGCCAATTAGAGACAACCCATGCTCAGGCGAAGTGGGGCAGGGACTGAGCTTAACAGGAACTTTGCGACACTAACAGACACTTCGTATAAAGCTTAATGCTTTCGAATTTAGAGCTTCGTTTTTGAAGAAGTTCTAGTTTCAAGCTAGTAGTGACAGAGCATTTAAATGCACATCCATGTTCATAAAATAAATAAGAGAAGTTTAGCTCGGAAGTTAGTATCTTTAAAATACGATAATTTTAAGAACTATGGGACTGTTGACCGGAAATACGAGACAAATATAGGGCTCATCTTTCTATACGAAGTTCACTTGGGAAAGCCCAGGATACCGTTTCTAGTTTACAACACAGCAGCCTGCAACTAATACAACGGAGGGATACGGCATTTCGTGCTGCGCCATATCTGGACCAACAGACCTTACGTGTATCCAACATAAAGGCAACACTACGAAGTGTAACTGAATCAGCAGCCTCGGCTCGGCGGGAACTTGAGTCAGCTAGGCAGTGGAGGTCAACAGCAGAAAGGGAACTAAGGAAATAACTAAACACATCTGTCCGCATTCTAGCTTGGACACAAGCTGATCTAGAAGAGAAGACAATCTCATTCGACGCACTTAACCAAGCACTTAACCCCGCACTGGACAACGAGAGGCTTCTGGAAATACCGTTTTAAGCGTGGAGAGCTAGAGTGCAGCGTATCGGGATCTCGGCTTTCTAAAACAACACAAAAGGATCCCAGATTTGGTTTGTGGGGAGTGCTGGGGTGTGCCTCTGCCACTCCTGCAGCCTTCCACTTTGACTACCTAGTGCTGCTCTATCCAATCGTGCATAATGTGTGTATATAAGGTGCAGATGGACTGAGTACTAAAGTGTTAGTTGTTTATCACTAGCGCTCAGTTTAGCTGTTAGATACACAACACAAGGAAGATCGATGCATATTACTTTGCAGCACTAAACATAAAAAATGCAGAATCACATATATCGTTCTAAATGTAAATGTAGAATAAAGGTATTGAATTATTCTGGTCTAGGCAGGGAAAGCTTAAGCGTGCTCAATGATGTCCACTCCAGCCCCAGGCCCTTAAGGTCATACTAAGGAGGCCTACCACTAAGCGTTCTGAGACTTATATAGCTTTTTTCATTCAATGTTAGTAAGCGAGTCAGCTTTTTAGGGAGATGGAGCTGGGATATATGGTATCACATACACGCTACTGAGTGGCGATATCCTAGTGATTGCAGCGTGCCTTCCTGAAGAATAGCTGAAGCACCAGCATTTACGAACACAAATGCAGCCAGTATGAAAATTGCAACCGTGGAATGACATCGCTGGGGGATGGTATCGTGGGAGGAGTGCCCTTGTGATAATGTTTGTTTGGCTCTAGCACGGCAAAACGATGGCTACTGTAAGGCATGTATTGAAGGTCTTTGCGGTAGCAGGAGGATTGGCAGAGACTGCGTTGCAGTCCGGTGCAGAGGTTCCCGTCGACAACATTGTTGCCGAGGTGAAGAGTGCAGATGACTCTGCTAATCAGAACGAGTCTGACTCTGCTAATCAGAACGACTCCGCAGGCCCCAGTGGGCAATTTCGTGAATCCCAAGGGGCTAAATCAGCAGATGACTATAGCCTTTCAACTAAGCTTGGGTTTGGCTTGAGCGAGCAATCAAGGTCTTCATTACGCAATCCACGTACTCATGCGAAGAGGCGTGGTCGACGAAACAAACCTTTTCAAGTTCTCAGCCGACGCCTCCAAGAACCTACAGCGGAATCCCGTATGGGCATTGGAGATCCGTGGCATCATGGAGTGACGACCACTATTTCAGGCCATCGTTTTGCGAACCATCCGGGAATCAACCGCAGAGAGACTTCCGTACGGGCTGCGTTCATGACGCTCGTGATAGTATTAGTTGCAGTCTGGCTAGCAAAGCAGATCAGCGCGTACAGACGTGCCTCTGAAAAGTTGTCTGTGGTGCGAAATGATCATCAGCAGCTCCTCACTCAAATACAGCTTCGCTCGCAAGCGAAATGGGGGAGCAACATGCTCCAAGAGACGGAAAAGCAACAAAATGATTCTGTCGACGGGAAAGGGAGCGAGGCTGAGCTTCAGGATCGCTTTTTTGGAGACCGCGATGCAGAATCCGATGAGGATGCTTGGAACAAGGAGCTACTGGCAGAATTGTTCGCCACACGAAAGAGCCTTTCGCAGTTGCGGCAAAGAATACCCGAGGCAGGACATTCGTCACCAATTGAAAAAGAAAGGCCCAAGAAAGTTCCAGAATCGACAGTAGCACTGTCTATGACTCATGAAGAGGCAATTAAGGAAATAAAAGAACTAGAGGAGGAAGTTAAGCTTCTAAAACAAAAAAGCGAGGAGTTGAAAGCCATAGTCAAACTTCGGGCGGATATCCAACGAGAGGAAGCGTCGGTGCAAGAATATGCAGCCAAGGCTCTATCGATGGGCGGCAGCATAGGCGCACCAAACAGCCTGTACAAAAGTCTTGATGCCCTTCAACAGGAGTTGACAGAGTTGAAGGACGACGAAAAGCTAAAACAGGTGGAAGAAATAAAGGCCAAACTGAGGAATGCACTGGAGGATGCTAGGGAGACCTGCATTTGGACACCAGGCCTGAGCGAACTCGATCTGCTGGTTGAGAAAGATAAATTGCTAAAGGAGCTGTCATCCACAAGGGAAAAAATTGAGAACAACCGCAAACCACTAGATGGATTGCTCGAAGGGTTCTACAAGATCACAGGCTATCCAAGCAGCATTTTGCAGAGCTGGACACAGCGTTTATGGTGGATTTACAATCCGTTTGGGGGTGAGCGGATTAGCCAGGGGACTGGCGGCCCTTCAGAAACACTTCCAACGGTGAGCGAGCAGGTTCATGTAGAGGAGACCAAAAGACCAGAGGAAACGCGAACACCTGATAGACTGAAGAAAGAACTAGCTGAAACAGAAACTCTCAATGCCTCGCTTAACCGTATCCATTCGTGTGACAGCGAGCAATTCGCAGCTTGGCTGGCGCGCAAGAACTCACAGGCAAAGGCTACCACGCAAGTCGTTGTTTCCACGCTTCGCAATCTACCTCCAGTTCCCTCCGACGTTCAAAATACAACGGAATCTCAGAAGCTGTACACTACGACTCTTGCCAGTAGCATACTCAAGGCGCAGAATGCGCTGGAGCGTGTCGACCAGTGAAGTACGCTGAAGTTGGTACTAAGATGTTACTCCTACGATCTCGAGTTTGCCCAGCACTTTTCCACGTTTTGCTTGGGAAAACTATAGCTGCCAAAATTTTCGAGCTGGCTTCTTCAAGCCGTTTAAATATGGTGGCTGGTTCTCACACAGCTTTGAGATGCCGCATTGCATACTTTAGTGCACACCGGGGCTGATCTGATGCTTGGTGGATGCGAGTCGTGCACGGCATCCAAGTAAATTTTTATCCTGCCCTGGAGACTACGTGTATCAACAAACATTAGCGCCGGAATGCTTATTTGCTTATTTTGCCTCGCCTATATCTTTGTCGGGGCGCTTCCGCAATTACCTTAGCAGCCATTTTCCTGCTCACTGGCTGAGCAGAGCCTTTCCGTGATCAATTACTAACTGCAAAACAGTACTCAATTTTCTAACAGCAACAGAGTCCCTAAACGTCGTCTGAATGCTGCACGACAGCATTGACCGTTTGACCACAGGACTGATCAGGCTATAATACCACTCGTGCGGCTGCCGGGAAATTTCGCCGCTGCAGAGCGGGCCACAAAGGTGAGCGTAAAACGAGTGACTGTTTGGCTTGGCAGCATAGTGCTAACGGTGTCTTGCCAAGTGGGAGCATTTCTTGCGCGCAACTCAGGTTCGCTTTAAAACAAGAATTCGGGAGCTCAACAAGCAGCTATGGTTCGGCGGCTGCAGTGAGCAGCTTTTGGCCTTCTTCTTCCAGGTCAACAGGCTGCACGTGGTCTGATTTGGCGTCCTCCTCTCTTGTTTGAACGGAAAACAAGCTGCAAAGGGACGAAATCGCGAAGAAAGCCAAGACAACGAACACAATATGGGCCGCCATAGCGTGCATACTCGCAAAGTTAAGAACTAAGAAAGTGTGGGCGGGGCCAGATTGCAGCATCACTCTTCTTCCGAGCATTACGAGCAGCGTGACTGCAAGAGGGAGCACTAGTCCAGTAAAAATCGCCGCCAAAATGGTGAAGAATGGAGCTCCTGCAGCACTTCCAGCTAAAGCGCTGATTGCTATGAAAAATGTCATGATGCCCTCCACCAAGAAAACAAGTCCGATTTCGTTCATTTTCACCATGGGATCGTTGGATATTTTAACCCAAAACACACTTAAATCCAGGATTGTGATTGCCAAGCAAAACATACTCCAGAGGGTTGCCCCATGCTCCAAAGAAAGTCCCACTTTCCAGTTGCCGATTCTACTCATCTTCAAGCTTTTCCTTGCAAGAATATCTTGTTTCTTTTGCGGAGATGCCAGTTCCTCAAAGCTTTTACCCTCAAATCCGGTTCCCCCAGCAGCATACACATTTCCCAGGGATGCGTAAACGCGTGTCATTGGCACTGCAGTGCAAATGACGTACAGCAAGTCCACATTTCCCCACACGACTAGCTCACCAACTGTGGCATTCACAGAGAGAAGCATTATCCCAAAAGCCGTCCAAAAGTATAAGAGCAGAAGTAGCCCTAGAAAGGAGCCAAATATGTTTATCCACGCTACTACGTATGCCACCTTCTTAGATTTCATGCACAATGCGAGGTCTGTCAAGGCGCTGACCATCAGGAAGGTAATCGAGAGGGATAGAAAACCTATTTTAAGCCCAGATGCAACTACCACGCTGCGCTTCGCATATGCTTCAACTGCAGCTTCTGTCAAGCTCCTCTTCCAGGGAAATACATTCATGAAGAGCAAGATATTCCATGCTCCCGCCAGAGCTAGTAGAAAGGAATGTGCAGACGCAGCTGCCCCCAGAGAAAGGCAGTGGCTCCACGGCTCCGTCTTGCCACACATTTTTAACGCCATATCAAATTCAAAAGACAGACAGCCACAGGAGAGGTCGAACTACTTCGCGATCAGAGAAGCGGCGGCCGACACCTATGGTCTGTACAGCCAGTCTGGTCAAATCATGAAGGGCATAAAGCCCAGTAAAGATAAAAAAATGCCAATGAACGTGCCTTCTTGAAAATTTCAAAGAGAAGAAGGCTGAAAACTTCATTGAGCCCGGCCTTCTTCATTGCCGCCAGGGCAGACCTACGCCCAGTCTTGACCGGTGGACTGTGGCTCGGTGGGGTGTCGCGGCTGTCCCCTTGTGGTCACCTCGCGATGCTTCCCTCCCCACGTGCGAATAAACTCCTGTCTTACCAGTTTGTTTTGGGTTTGAATATTCTTTGCTCATGCGGCAAATCGTCCCTAAGCCGTCCACCAACCAGCGTGGCATTGGTCACAAAGTTAACTATGTCGAACAAGCGAATGTCTCTCTTGCCGCTTGAGCCTTCAGAGCCAGCATGCCAGCTTTTAAAAATTACACCCAAGCCTATGGTATACCAATCACTTTACTGCAGTTCACTTATGCGCTGTCACGCCTTTTTCCACTATTCAGAGGAGAAAACCAGGAGCTCGACAGTACCCTTACGTCCGGAAGTTTCGCGTGAATCCATGCCATGCTATTGTGCTAGAATCTAAAGGCGCAAAACTGGAAAGGGGAGCTCCAACAGTGATGTTCTTACTGAGAATTTAAAATAGGTACTTAGGCAGAACAAAACCGAAACCACAGTGGGAGTTCGCACAGTAGGTGCTATCCTTTCGAGCTTGATGGGTTATATTGAGACGTTGAATTGGCATGCAAAAATAGCTTCGCAGGAAATACTCCAGTTTTTGGCATGCACCTACTTCTACCAATTCCACAGATCACGCACAGCAACGTACTGCTGTGTCTGATCCGTTCTGTTGAATTCTCATAGCAGCCAAAAGCTAGCTGGGCAGAAGTGGCTATGATGTCCAGACAAGTCGGTGGGAAAACAATCAGATGAGCCCCTTCGTGCTCCGTTCTTCCTGTTTGCGTCCTCACGGCTGCCAGTCATTAAATTCTAATCTTGAAAATTGACGTTATACACTTCTACAGTCAGTATGCTGAACGTGACGCACATAATCAATCTAAGAATACGGGTTATACATCTCGCATATCTATGTGTTCACAGCCAGTAATCGAGTCATGGAGTTGTCCTGAACAATTGCGGTGTCGATCTGGAAATAGGAAGCATGCTGCGCCATCCGGCAAGTGCTGGGATGGTAAATATACTATGCTGACCCAAAGAACAGCTAGAAAGTACAACCGGTCACGAAAAGGTAGCATAGGCAGAAAGCTAACAAGCAATGAGATCAATTCGAAGTCGGTTGCGACAAGCTGAAGTCTTTCCTTTTATTTGGACCACGACCTGAGCCCAGTGCACTATGTTCACTGTGCCTATGCAGGAATCGTACATAAATAGCTGCTTATCAACACGAGCACTCTAGCGTCATAACTCAGCAGATTGCAGGAAAGGGCAGCACATTGATATATCCAACGGCCGCAAAGCTGCACGCTGTCGTGGAGGGCATGAGAAACGTCACTGGATACTGCAGCTCGAGCAGCACTTGCTTCCGCCGACCTTTTCAACCGCTGACTGCTTCTTGTCACCGATCTTATTCGGCGCAGGCGTCTGCGCCTCGGGTTCCTAAGCCGCACACGCGAAGCAAATGACACACGGAGTTCCTCTTTCCTGCAGCTCTAGAGATACATTCGAATTGCTAGTTTCAAGGAACACGTATGGTTTCTACATTCAACGCGCGCAGCATGCTATTACACGCGGCTAACTGCATGCACGCAAGCAAACTGCCCCACGGAAAAGAAAAAAGACTGTGGACGCCAATTCTGTCAGTACATCACCTATGTGTGCCGCGCGCTTCCAAACAATTCTACCAAATAATTCACGACAAAACTATGTAACAGGCTCATCGGTGAGAAGCATCGCTCGAAAGATGGCATATCCACTATTCAAATTTATAGGAGTGACAAAATGTAGTGTGGAGTGAAATGAGAACTACAAAAAAGGACAAAGCGACCCATAACAGCCCCATATCCATCAGGCCGTTCGAACGTAAAAGGCGCATGCTGACAGCCTGCTCCCCCGCTTTTGATCACTAGGATTCCAAAGCTGATGGCTACTTGCATGGTCTTTAAAACATTGGCATTTTGTTGCGCTTGCAGCTGCATAAGCCGTATTGCAGGCTTCACGCTTGTTTCCCGCCCCACATTCACCACAATAGATCAGCTGCAAAAACTAATGCATGCTGCCTACAGGGCCCGGACTATCTTAATGGGGGCCATGCCAGTGGTCTTCAAAGCCCAGAAGAACCAAATATTCAAACTCGACCTCTGGAGTCATATTGACAGTGTCACTTGGTGTATCTGTTTCCTGGCAACGATACGTGGCATTGCCTTGGCCAGCAGTCGCTGAATCGACGGGAGCTCAGAATAGCATTTCTTCTACAGACTTCTGCGCGATTAATTCCTCACCCTTTGGTCTGGAGCAGTTGATGCGTCGACAGGAGTAATCGCCTTCGGTTCTTCTGCATGAACGTCCTTGGCATCTGCATCTTCATTTGGTGCAGGTGCTGATAATGAAGGGTCTCCGTTGGGATCTGGTGACTCTACGCGTTTGGCTTCGGCCTTCCCCTGAACCTCCTCGTTTTGCACTTCTCGCAAAACTGTTCCAGCGACTTCTCCCTCTTTCACCGACGCCTCAACAGCATCAGTGGCTTCTACCTCTTTTACCGACGCCTTCGTTGCTGCGTCGCTAGCACTGGCTGCCGCTGGCTCTGCGGCCTCTACAGTTTCCGCTGTATTTGGAAGCTCGTCTTGCACAGAATTCTGCGTTGGCTCCTTTGTTTCTTCCACGGGCAAACTTGGAAGAGGGGTTAGGCCTTCCGGTATTGGTAGCGAGAGATCTTTAAAGACCTGGGCAGCTTCTGGTGCCCACTGTATAGGCGTTCTGCAGTCCTTCTCCCAAAGCACACCCAGACACGTAACGCGGTCCGTTGCGCGATGCGCATTCTTGTATGGATCTGTACGCTCTGCCTGAAAACAGCACCCAACAGACGTGCCGCGAAGACACGACGGGAAGGCTTGCAACGCAAGCAACAGGGAAACATGCAAGTCTATGAGATATCCAGCCCTTTGGGAAGTATAAGGAACTTTATACCTACACTGCCGATTGAATAAGGACCAGGCGCAACAGGGAACGGGTAGAAGGAGGTTATCTGAGCAGCGCAAAAGCAACTAGCTGGGAGAAGGCAAATTGAAACAGTACAAAAACAAGAGAGCCAGGAAAGGAGTGCTGACTAACAGGCAGTAGCATGTACGACAGTTCTAGACTAAAGCCCTGCGCTCCGCTGAGGTCTTTAAAAGAAATCTCGTGCTCACTTCTGGCCTTGTGCCTCCAAAGCATGTTTCCAGCTGCCACGGTGTGTATTCCTTCAACAACTCCTCCTCGAAACCAGTTCTGTGTACATCAAACACGGTCATTTAAATGAAATTGTGATCGGCTGCAAAAAAACTGTCTTGCGAGACCAGCAAGCCTAATGCCAGAAAACAATCTGGCGGGGAGAGGAAATGCATACCTGAAAAAAAGCATTTTTTGTTGCTGCACTTCAGTAAGAAACTGCTTCGCGATATTCCACACTGTCTGAGCAACCCACACAAACACAGCCATTACAAAACCCACTGGCACGAGACTACCTCAAGTCGGAAAAACACATATGTGGATACTAACAGGGGCTTGCTTGGCGTACGCAAAGGTAGAGTACTAAATGGCTGACAAAAAGCTAAAACACTAGCCGCCAGGTGCCGTAGCATACCTGCACAAAGAACGAGTCGTTAATGATGAGCATGCGGTTTAGACGAAACGGGTATTGTTTGGTGAGCGTGTTCGTCATATCGGACAACGCACTGACAGGGAACTGATGAAGTGGTACCCCCCGTACATCCAGCAAGACCGTAATCGTCTCAACGCGGCCCGGAATCACTGCAAAAACGGTCATGCATAAATACCGCATAACACAATGTTCACACAAAGCAAATCAAGCTATCTGCTCAGTTCGTGAAGTTGATGTTGGAAATTACTAATAAAGTTTGAAAACTTTCGGGAATATTTGAACAGAAGGCTTTATCGAAGAAGAGAAAGAAGCCCAAATATTATTATACTGACTAAGCACGTAAATGCTTGTTCAGGGGACCTAGCGGTGTTCGCCAAATTGCATTTAGAACCACCACTGAAACGACTCGCTGTATACTGCAGAATATGCATGTGCTAATACTGCTTTCCTCACTCAAGTACCGTAGTCCCCACTCAAAAGTAAAAATCGTTAGCCGTTTGAAGACTTCTGGCGCGGCGTTTTTGTGCAATCGCGAAAGTCTGAAACGGCAGGTCAATCATATGAAGCTAAAGGGGTTGTTGATATTCACATGTGAGTGCCAACTGCCGTGTGATTGAACCCACGGAAACGAGAATTAGTATTCGTGATAAACAAGCCAGAACTGAAGCTCACTTGATCACCAGCAGTGGCCTGAGCCTCTGGTCTCGTCCCAACCAGTACATAACGCCTTTATCAAGCATGGCTCTTAACTCTGGTTCCTGGTCGCTCAAGGGGAAGAAGCTTTCGCGCCATTCAAGCATCATTTTGGCCAAATCAAAGCTGAGGGGCAAAGGGGAAGCAGCAGGATCTGTGCTCTGCGCATATCGGTGTACCACGGGAATGTCAACGGCCTAACTCCGTTATTTCAAAATGTTGCATAGCAAGTAAATCGGGTAGATTCATTCTCACCTCACTCACCTGCGAGTGATAATGTTGTCTCCCCATTTGCGGTAGGCAAGCCAGATGATACGCAACACCATGGACTCCATGAAAAGCGGAATCTCCCAACCTGATTTTTTGCAATGTTCCCTAAAATGAACGAGCCACTGCTGCTCCTCGGCTGACAACTCAGTGTGAAAGAAGACCTGTCGAATGCGGACTTCCTTCTACAAGAATGCAGCAAACGGAGAAATGCAACAAGGGGTAAAATAAACCTTATGAATAAAACACACAACGGCGTATACGCAAGGAACAAGGGGTCTGCCATGTGGTCATCTATGGAGATGAAGCCAGCAAAGTCCACACACTTTTACACCTGCACAGGCAGCGTTCGATGTGCTGCTTGTTAAACCCACCGAGGTGCCCTTGAAAAAGACTTTGAAAACATCAGTTTCCTGTGGCTGGAAAGCTAAGAGCTCCTGGGGTATGCAATATGGCGAAGGCTCACAGCTGGTTACCAGAGGAATATTCCAGCCGAATTCAGGCAAATCCTCTGGGGGGATTGTCACTCCTTTAGAAAGAATTTCTCTAAAGCGAGTCACCGCCCTATCCGAGGGACAGGAAGAGCCATTGTTAGCCGTGTTTTCTGAACTGAAATTTGCATCACCCGCCACCGACATTATGCGGAAACTTTGCCCGTGGACGTAGGAAGATTTATAGAGTCAAGATAGTCTCGATCTGTTGTGATTCCCGAAGGCCATTCAAGTGGTGGAAAGAGCAATCCCTCAGCCTCCTAGCCAAGATAGGCAGCTGCAACCGTGCACTTGCAGGCTTCGTGAGATAGTGCAAACGGGTTCAAAAGAGGAACACAAAAAGACGCTGTCTGCTAAGGAATTCAGTTTGTCTGCAACAGGCACACCCCTCTTCGCCTATGTCGTGTTCAGGCCGTTTGAGTCCTGCGGGCTGAATCGCCACAGCCCCCAAACAATGCCTGAAACTACTCGGCTAACCTTGCCGACTGCCAGTAGCATGCCGACGGCTGTAGTCCACAAAAAGGCGGCGCTGGCCGCCCTTCTACTGCCAGTCACTAATTTGACATTGGGTATCTCCTCCCCTTGGCGGCTGTTCCTCTCCAGTGTGACAGATGCGGTGAACCCTGTTCTTGAAAAGTGGGAAACTAGCGGCAGAAAAGCTGTGTAGGCTCGCAGAGCCGCTGGCAGGGAAGCAGTATGGAATGCTTCACCTGTGATTTAGCGTCTGTTTAACCTGCCTTTTGCCTGGTAAGGAACCGGAAAAACCAGGATGTCGATGCTTTGCGTTGATTCTCATGGAGATGAAGAAAACTGCAAGAGGTGGCTTATTCTTGTATCTGCCTCGGCAGTTCCTGCCAAAGGCTTGGGATGGATCTAAACGCCCCTAAGTAACGGGACCACTTAGGGCGAAGGTTAAACGTCTCACTGTTGCATTTAAAGTGTTGTTGGTGAGTTGGACGCAACCTCTGCCAGCAGGTCAACAGCGGCAAAAGCCATGCACAGTCGACTGACGTTCTGACGTTGTGGGACTCCCACCACAGCGGGGTCGCGATTACACCTTCCGTCGTGGGGCTGCTTAGATGCTGCAAAAAGGAGGGAAGCATGAACAATAATTGCATGCAACCGTTTGGTCGTTGCCTGCTGAACAAAGCATATGGCAGCTTTGCGAGGGTGTCGTTGTGCTGACAGGCACCAGCTGCCCTGGCAGCTGCCGACCCACGAGAGATTGTGGCAGGATCCTCCACAGGGCAACATGCGGTTTGAAAGGGGACTCGTTAGTAATGTGCTTTTGTGTTTAACACCATCTACTTTGCAAAATACCACAGCAGAGGCTAAGGTGTATTCCAGAAAGCGACGGCTTCTGAGGCGTCTGTAGCATGTACACACTCCAACTCCTGGTGATGTATGCATGTTTTCGGTATTGCAAAGCTCGTTTGTTTGTTATTACTTATGATCTCTCTACTAAGTTCAAAATTTTATGTTTGAGTGGAATGTTTATGACTGTTTTTGTGAGGAATAGTGGCGTGGTGTAAGATGTTGGTGCAGGAGATGTGGAATTTCGCCCAAATCTGCCTTTGAATCCCCAGATGGGAAATCAATTTACACTTTAAATCCCTAAATTTAGCATTGTGTTGGTCAAGCTGCAGGCTTTGATAGGCAGATATGAAATCGGAAGGAGTAATCCTCATAGCGTTGTATGTGTAGAGTGCCTGTGGGGAGCTAAAGGAACTTCTCTTAAATCTGCCCTTTGTTTCCCATTTAGGGATAAGAATCGACGTTTTAATGCGTTGAGCTTGGCGTTTTGTTGGCTTAACTGCCATCTCTGATAACCAATTACCGACTTACAGGCCGCCACCTCATCTTAACAGAGCAGCGTGTGTAAGAGCTTTGGGAGTTGTATTGGGCTCGCTGATACTCTAGTAGTACCAAACCCCGCGAAGCATTTCAAGCTCTCTAAGATTCTTAGATATAATCTTTGTACCCCAATAACTCATTGGACTTCATTCAATCTTTGCAATCCTAGTACGCCTACTCGTGCACTGCTTGCGATATCTAGTTCTAGAGAGATCCTCTCCTGAGTTATCTCCCCCTAATCCCTCAGTCGCTGCTAAAATGTAAAAATGTTCTTTTGGAGTTCTTATCATAAAAAGGTTCTACTCCCTTATTGGTCGGAATGCAATGAACCTCCCTGCTCCACTGCGGTTTTATTTTCCAATTGAACTCAATTCCAACTCTTAAAATAGCTTTGGACTTTTCAGAAATTTAGTGTTCCGATTGGGAAACTATCAAGTTTTGATAATGCAAGAGTAAAGAAGCTCTCCCGTTTTATTCCTTAAGAACTAACTTCATATAGTACACTACAATCGTGTTACACGTTTTCTACATGCCCAAGGTCAGTGACAAGCCGAAGCAAATTTTCCAATACCTTAATAACAGTAATAAATTAAGGCATAAACAAAGAAAATTTTGTCCTGTAGGTCTCTGCCTTAATGACAAAATACGTAATGGGCCTGATATGTGACAAGCATCACGACAATCACGGCTCAGGCGTGCGTGGCTTCAGCACTGAGTCTGTGTTGATCTCGAATTTTGGTCTTTTTTAATGATATTAAGCAATAATAAGCTAAACTTAAGAGTATTAATACTATGAGCTAAAGTCTCTAAACTCAAGTAAGGGAGTGTATGTGAGATTTAAGTTGTTTCGAGCAATGTTTAACTCAGACAAGGTCGAATATGCTATGGCCTTTAAAGTTCCTATTTAAGTAATGTATTAAGGAACTTAACTGGGTTTTAAAGTAAAAGTCCATGATTTGTGAGGGCTGGAGGCTTCTTGCTAGGCAGCCATGAGCAAAGGAACAGTATCCAAAGACCCGCAGCCCTCATGAGTTGGGTGGTTTAACTTGACAACAAAACCTTAAAGTTTAAAAGTACTCACAACTTGAACTGGTGGAAACAGTTTAACTTTGGTTGTCCAAGAAGTATAGAAGGAGATTCGGCGCCGGTAGAGGTCCTAGAGAGGTTAAGACGGCTTTGCGGACTCTAAGGCACTTTTTCTATAAGGATTGTTCTGTCCTGGGTATAAATGAGACCTTTTGTGTTGTATACCGGGAGGGGCGTGCTGCTGAATGTCAGTTGTGGGGCATCGAACTCTTATCTGGGCTTTGCTTTTTCGTGGAGATATCTCTTCTTCAAAGTCTCAAAACTTCTCAGTCTTTTACAACAACATAGGTCTCAGAAACGTCCACCGTGTAGATTATCTGGTTGCCTCGGGCACGAAGGTCATGATGCACCTCTCGCTCATCCTGGCCTTTGCCAATAAACTCCAAAGATTCAACTCGTAATCTCACATCTAATCTTAATTTATCAATCCAAATTATCCGACTGCATAACTCTTATACAAAGACGTCTGCTGATAGTCTCAGGTGCTTTCTCCTTGTAGTAGACATCACTACACTTACGGTTCAGGCTGAGTCGAGGCCTTACTGAGAGAAACCTCCCTATGCGTCGCTATATACGCAGGTTGGCCCCGTATGGATTTCTGTGGAGCGGGGTGAAGATGCGCGCCTCCACGTCGATGTCTTTAGCCACCTAGACTGTGGTGGACAACAGTACAATCACGCCTCAGGCTTGCTTGACTTATGCACTAAGCCTGTGCCATCATGCTCACGTTTCATGTTACGTTTATGCTAAAAACCTATTTATTTACAATTTTGATATTGTTAAAGAGATGTGTTGAAAATGTTAATTTTAATTTTAAGATGGAGTGCATGGTTTGTGATGTTATTTAATGTTTTGAGTCAGACTCAGGTGAAATATATGAAGGCCTTTAAGCTTCTGAGCTAAGTAATGTATTACAATGTTTAATTTTGTTTTACAGTAAAAGCCCATAACTTATAAGGGCTGGAGGCTGCATGAGAGGGCGGCCAAGAGCAATGGAACAGGATCCCGCAGCGTGCAGTCCCCTAGGTATTGGGTAGCCCAGATTGTTGTCAGAACTTTGCCTCCTAATTTTGGTTAATTCTAAAATTTTGTAGAAATTTTTGTTTAAGTGTTTTAGTTATATGAGTAAAACTGAAAGCCTGTGGTTGTCCTAGACAACGAGAACTAGCTTTGCAGACACCATGACTAAGAAATCCATGAGATTGGTTCTGTCCCAGGTATAAATATAGTTATGTGTGTGTTTTGAAGCTATTAAAATTTAAGATCTTTTGTGTTATTTGTCATACTGAAGTGTGGCAACAACGGAATGCCGGAATTAAGATATTTCAGTCTCTGCAGCCTTTGACCCAGAGTCGTGCAAGGCTTTTTGGGGTTATCAAGCTTAATTGGGGATCTGGAAAACATGTTAATTGAGTAAAAAAAACCTGTAAATAATATTGTTTACAACTGTTTAATTGGGATACCTAGCAAAATGGATGGTTTTCTGGAGCTTAGAGCAGCTTATGGTCAAGACTAAAAAACTCGTGGCATGCGTGCTTCCCTGTGCTCCTTTTGGATCCCTAAAAGGCCGCCTATCTCTAATTCTGCCGATTAGAAAAAAAATTTGCATTAACAGCGCAAACTCTCATTAACAATTTCTTGCCTAGAACTTTTTTATTAGTGTCATTATTGTTATGCGCATGGCTCAGCCTCTCACAAGATGGGGCAGGCACTAAATAGGCTTCAGAACCTTCCTAATAAACAAAACAAGCCCTGTAGCCCTTAAAGTTCAGTTTTTTTTAATTTCAAAAGAGTTATGCCGGAAAGCCAATCGATTCTTGAACAACTTTCCTATTTCGTACATCTAGGCCTACGTAACTTTGTCAGGCCCACCATCTGTGCCCAAGACACTCTTCGCACTTCGATGCAGTCCCTATCCACTGGAGGTGGGTGCACAAAACACTTGAAATATCACGCTAATTGCATACATGACATTTCTGATCAACAATAATAACACTCGGCTTGAGATCAGAACCTTCTTATATTCAAAATTCAATTGTACGGTCTTGTCTGGCTTTTCGAGGGCAGGTCACCACAGGCGACTCGATCCTACACCCAGGCCTTAAGGCCTTGGGTCTTGTCTTGCGCCTTAAAGCCTAGACTTTGAGGCCTTGGTCTCAACTCTTGATCCTCAAGTCTTGATCCCCAAGGTCCCCAAAGTGTCTCACGAATTTTGCTAAATAACATCACTGTGCTAGTTCCGCACAAAAACCACTTATTTATGTTAATGTTAGTTAAATGCCGGCTTAGCTAATCTGGCCCCTCTTAGCTCAACTTTCGCACAAACAAAACAGCACGGCACAGGCTTGGGCTTCGACTCAGCTTGAGCCGTGGGTGTCCTGAAGTTTACTGCACTTGGCCTGTGTCGTGCTAGGGTCTGTTTTGTTTAAATTAAGTAAATAAGTGTTAAGCTAAACGAGCCAGCATCTAAGTCATATTAAGGTGGAGAGATTATCAAAATCTTAAGGCAAGAGAAGGGTGAACTAAGAAAGTCTTAGAGAAGCCTTAAGTGGCATTTAGAGTTCGGGCCAAAAAATTGGGAGTTCAAGCCAAGGCCTTAAGGTCATGACCTTAAGGCCCAAACCAAGCCTTAAGGCTTTAAGGCCTGAGGGAGGGATCGAGGCCACCTGTGGAAACATTGACCTTAAGTGGCAGACAAAACTTTCCAACTAGACTTTGGGGCATGTAGATTTTGATTCCATTCAAGGTCCAGACTTTGGTATATTTACGTGTTTTAGCAACTTTGTTGGACGTTCGCAGGGAAATAATCACCCTGTACCCCAACTAATCTGCAAAACCTCAGAACTCCCACCAGAATCCTCCCGAGGGGACGCCTCTGAGCTAGCTACAGCTACATCGATGCTACAACAACGGAAGGCCTTATATACTTCTGCTAAAGGAAATAAACACGGCAAACGCTTGAGGGCAGTGGGCCCTTTCTGTTAGAAAGCCTTTGCAAAAGATTTGTTGCATCCTCAGGCATTTCTACATGCCCTGGAAGACCTCGTCCCCCAACCCCATAGAGACATGCAACTAGCCAATTCTTACAAGCCGACATCTCGAAATCGCCACCTGTGTTAAGCCCTGTACTCCCAATATGTCACCCACATCATTCAAACTACAATTCAGTATCATTATGCTATCTAGCTAGTTTAACCATTCGGCTCACGTGTGCACAAGCCAAAACCGTGCAAATATTTTGGTACCTTTTCGGAGACGGGTAAACATGTGCCTCACACCAACAGCCATTAGACCTGAGGCTACTCAGCTTGACCCAGGTTAAGCCAGAACAAGGAGAGAAAGATAGGCCCATGCACCGGGAGCTACCCTCTTTTCGATGTCATCAAACAAAATATCTTAATACATTGTGATCTCCGGGCATGCGAAACCACTGTTGCATAAGCCAGGAGTTGGGGTGCTACACTACACATAACCTGAGCACGAATCCTAAAACAACAATACATTTCATTTCCATGTCTTTTTACCGTTGGCCATGCCTTTCTGCCTAATTGAATATTTTTTGTTGTTTAGGCGAATAGGGAGGAAGGAATTTCATTTATTAGAACGAGTCGCTCGTCAGCCCAGACCTTCATTTTCTGTCTTCTGATACGGAAATGATTATACAGCATCTTACAGTATCAAACTTAACAGTAAACTAGCCTTCTTGCTTGAAGAAGTAGAAGACAATATAAAGTTATTCTGGATTGGTTGGAATACTTGCAGTTTTGTTTTGCAATCAGCAGTACCTCCCATCGACAAATTGGTGAATGCAGCTCCCCTCCGCCCCTATGGGACCGGCTGCTGCCCTCCAGCACCGCATGCGACAGGAGTGACACGGGGGGTCCTTTCAAAAGAACATTTCTAAATAGATATATGATTGTTAGAGTCCAGGAGAGGACACCCGACAAGTCGTATAAGACAAGCCTGCCGACTCTTCTGGGGGTCATATGCCCAAGTGGTTGTTTCAAGGGCGCTCTCCTGTCCCGCTTGCGTTTTAGTTCTGTTCCTCCGTGGCATTTTTGTCTTGTTTGATGAATATTTTTAAGTTGGTAGATTTCAAGATGACAGGGAGTCGAGTTCTTATCACCTCCACGTGGTGGAGTCGGAAGTTTTTGCTTGTGGCTGGAGCGTGTGGTGTGCTGCTTCTCGGATTGACCACTGATGCAGCACACCCCATCATCGACCCAATGAAGCATGATATTGGCGTAGTTACGCAAGCAACGTGGAGTGGGAAGGTGCTTAAATTCAGAGACACTACGGTATTTTCAATTCTATTCTACAATCCCAGTGACAAGGGGAGCCGTCAACTCATCGATGGCGACTACGACAAATTCGCTAAAAAGATGAAGGGTATTGTGCAAGTGCTGGCAGTTGACTGCAAAGAAAATCCAAAGCTCTGCAAGGACAATAACGCTTCGAACTTGCCGCAGATCGTTATGTTTCCTCTTTTCCCACTTCCCCCCTTTCCTTACCAGGTAAACTGCATGAAGCGCATACCTAGCAGGATATAATATTTTATGCGGAATTTCTTCATACGCGGTTTTTCGATTTCGCTATTCTATTTTTACCATTGACGAAACCCTAACGGCTTCTATGGAACGCAGCAGCAGCTGTTCTGTGCATGACTGGTGTTGTGGTTCTGTTACCGTGTGCCAAAAGCCCAGTACACGTAAGGCTCAAATCTACTGCTTTTGAGAGTGAGCTAGTTGGTTTTGTATTGTGGTTCAGGGATCGAAGGATGTTGAAAGCATGGCAAAGGCAGTTCGCCCTTTGATCCCCTCAAACGTGAAGTCTGTGGCGAACCAAAAGGAGCTAGATGCTCTACTTGTATCTACAGTGCAGATGCCGAAAGTGCTTGTCTTCTCAGATAAGCTAACAAAGCCATCAATTCTCATCAAGGCGCTCAGCAACGCTTTTAAAGTAAGCCGAGTTGTCCTTAAGTGATCAGATGGCCGTGCCGTGCCGTGCGGTTCCCCGAAGTGCAATTTACGAAACTCCAGTGTTACATTTTTTTCATCGAAACCATGGCTTTTAGGTTTACTGCGCCTTTGCACGCTTTAGGACAAGCTTGCATTCGTGCTTCTCAACAACGCAGCTTTTCCCGAAGCCGTGAAAAAGTTCAAGGTCACGTCTTTTCCCCATATAGCAGTGGTTCGTAAGGACAAGAAAGATGAAGTATACAAGGGAGCCTTTGAATTTCAAAAGTTGTTCGACTGGCTTAATGTGTTTTCCGAAACCTTTGTCATGGGCGGTGGTTTCTCTGATGCGGCGCCTGCTGCTGAGTTCGATCCCGAGCTAATGCCATGGTATGTTTGCACTGGAGTATCTTATAAGACCCGAATTTTTTTATTTGAAGCATTTTTTTGTTATTTGTTTTAGATGAGATCATTTTATCAAGTCGCATCGTACTTTTTTTCTCAGGAAAATTGAGCCCATCCCAGAGTTGACAAAGCAGTCCAGCCAGGATGTGTGCTTTAAAAAGAGCAACAAGTTTGTTTGTGTGATACTGGCGAAGAATGGCAAGCAACTGACACCGGAGGAACAGGAGATGATGGAATCTTTAAAGGAAGATTACGAAGGCCACGAGGGCAAGGGTCCGGACTTCCGTTTCATGTGGGTTGATTTGGAGACGGAAACCGAGTGGGCGAACCTCTTCAACATTGCCAATGCGCCAAGTGTTGTGGCCATCAATCCTCATAAAAAAGTGCGCTTTCTGAAGCTTGACGAAGGTCTGCCGGTAAGACGGTATTTCGAGGGCTGAGTTCATATGGTGCTCCACATTCTGACTTCCTGCTTACATGTATCTGGAACGGTGTACGGTGTTGTACCGTACCGTGAGCTGGTGGATTCTCATGTGCCTCTGGCAACTGTGCAATGCGTGCAGCCAACCAAGCCCCACATTCGCAAGATGCTTGGGAAGATTTCGAGTGGCGACGCCCGCTTCAAGATAGTGCCTCAGGCAAAGGTTCCAAAGTTTGTTGACCGGAAGGATACGAAGGCAGATGCAAAGAAGTTCGATAGCAAAAAGGACGAACTTTGAAACTTATGGCGCGAAGAATGTTTTTGGCACAGGCTTTTATGCCCAAGGGCTGCTTCAACGTTCATTTTGCTGGCTTGTGACACCACTAGACTTGTTGAGGTATGGGATTATTGCTTTTGCTTCAAATTCTGGGCTTAGTGCGTCTAGCCTTATATCACTCACATTGACGGACAACGGACCGTTTCAGCAAGGCTCACGTTGCACGCTGGACCACTATTTTGCTCCAGAAGAAACAGGATGAGCCTGTCGTTGCACCTAGACCCCGAGGACCTCCTGCAAGTGGCGTCTTTATGCCAGTATACTCAAAAGAGTTGTGTGGCTGGCGGCCCTGTGTGGTTTACATACAAGAGGATTACGGAGCCCGGTTACTGCGCCTTCAGAGCGCGCTCCGTAAAGATTGGGGCGTCATGGGCTTGCGCCATAGACTGAAAAGTAGACAGTGTCTTATAGTGTGAGGAATTGTCAGATAGCTCGAAGCCACATACGATTGAAGCGCCCTTTTGCTGGCTAGGGCTTTACAAAATGCGTAAATCTTTTTCATGACGTGCTTTCCTGCAAACGGAAAAAAAAGACGGATTTGTTTCTTCAAATGCATAAAATAAATCTTGAGTATGCTGGCCGGCGAAATTCTCCCCTGTACACTGTCTGATGTTGTCGGTTGGGAGTGACTCAGAAGTGAGGACCTAGGTTTTGGCGAGTAACTGGTGTAGTGCAAGGAACCCTAGCTGGGGTACGTGCATAACTGCAAGCTGTCGACCTGGCGTCGCAACTGTCTGTATGAAGAAGCAGGAAGTATATATACATATATGTATATACATACATTTTCATTTATATATATATATATATATATACAAATATTTTATGGGAATGTATCACAGCATGGTATAGCGAATCCTGTTGCATTTGGTTGCGCATCATTACGCACCAACATGTTCATATCATAGGTAGGCGATAGCTATGTGCTGATGTAACACATAAGTGACTGCTGAGGCAGACGTTGATTTCATGCATCTCGTAAACTTAATGGGCCAGAGGCAAGACGGTAGTTCGTGCCATTCCGTAAGTGTGGGAGAGGAGTATCCCTCGGCTGAGTATGTCCATTCTCAGTTGTTGCTGCCTTTTTGTAAACTCCTTTATACTTGGTTTGGCATAAGTGGCTTGGGAGTGACTCTCATGCTCTCGAGTGCCTCCCGACGTTCTTAGTTCAAGTACTTGCTGTACCATCAGATTTCTTGTGGCGTTTAATCTGTTTCTGAAGCGGTGCGAGAAACAAGTGATAATATGTTTACCGGAGTTATCCCTTGTGAGAGCATCACACCCACCGCAACATCACTAGCATCCGCTGTAAGAAGGGAATGCTTCTCAAACTCTGGGAACGCGAGCATAAGGAGGAGGTGAGCTGATAGACGAGGATTTTCGTCGCTTTGTCCTTACCTCCGCCCATACGAACTTCCTGTCCTTTCTGAGCAAGTCTGTCAGTGGGAATGCATTATGAACGAAACCGGGAATGAATTTAGGGTAGTACGATGATTGTCTAAGAAACTTTTGAACATTGAAAAAAGTGTCAGGGGGCAAAGGCCAAGAATTAATATGCTCGGTCACTTATCCAAGTTTTGTCCAATCCCGAATGATTAAGCACCACAGACTAAAAGCCCAGTTGCTTGCGTACAAAGGAACACTTTTGTGTCTTCATACCTCTTAGAAGCTGCAGCGCCCGCCTGAGGTGCCACAAATCCTCCTGAACATTCGGACTCAACACCGAGACGCCGTCGTTTTAGCTCAGCATCCAATCCTCATTGATTGGTTTTGGAAAAACCGCGATTAATCTGCCACTACAGTTCATCAGGCGCACTCACGAATCCAGATGCATCTTTCTTCAAGTGCTTAAAATTGACGTACATGCGCAACCGTTCGTCCTCTTTCCTAGCCAGCACATTCTTATGTCCAAATGTGCTGATTGATTCCTAGGCTTCGCATTTCCTTAAGAATTGGAAAACTTGGCTCCCGACTTTTCCTTCATGTTGCGGACGCTTCTGACATATCGAACAAAGCTTGGGCCTGAATCACGGACAAGTTCGATGCGGTTGATGGGGCGCCCAGCAGGTGGCTGGCCTGTTGGTTGCCCGTAATTACCGAGTACATTAGCAACTCATTGATGAATTCCCATTTCTGCTGTTCCTCCGGTGTAAATTGAACTAAAACTTCAATATAGCGCCTTTGCTCGATCTCTTTGTCCCTTTAAGGGGCGTATGGACGTTTGTCTGTCCCCTTGTAGTAAACTTCACTACACTCACGGCTCAGGCTGAGGCGAGGCCTTAGCCTGGGCCGTGCTCTGCTTCAAAGAGAACCTCTAGTTCTCACTTGCGGGCCTGTGCGACGGGTTCCACCACATTAAGGTGGCGGAGAACGATCGATCAAAGACGACCTTTTTTACTCACGATTGGGAAAGGCAGCTTATAACTCGAACTATTACAGCACGCAAAAGAAGTACAAGCACTAAATGACTAAAAAGAAATGTACTATCTGGGAGTGGAAGGAAACGATCCACAAACTGATTGAATACTAGCGAACTTGGGGAACGTTTTCTACCTGTTTCGACATGTTCAATCCGTATATAATCGGAAAGCGTTTGAACAGTAAGCCTGCCCGTTGTATTCCACACTAGGGCTTGCTTTGCGCTGTCAGTTTATGTCTATAGAAAGTAATACTCATCTTAGTTTTTGATGGGAACTCAGGCTGCAAACGCGTAAGTCGATGGGGGACTTTCAACTCGTATCAGCAGGTAGTCAACTGAGCCTTGAAGCAGTAGAATAAACGGTAGAGCAGGCAGAAGAAAAAACCAAGAAATTGAGCCGCACATTACCCACCGTATTTGTGGGATTCCTGGCATCTGTCGACATTGAACCCACACATAAAAACACGCAACAGGCGTAAGTGCCTTCATAGCAAAATAGCTAATTAGTGTTTTTCGCCAACAGCGGCTCGAGCGTGGAAGCGTTATCGAACACCAAACGACGGAAAGGCGTATACGCATGATAAACTTGTTTCAACCAACCAATCCGGTGTGTTTAAGGAGTCACCTAAAAGAACATTAAGGTGTTGATGTGGGCGCTTTTGGATAAGGGAAATGGCAACTTCACGTCGCTAAGTCCACCAACGCACCTCTCCGCAACCGAACAAACCGTAACGGCACTTACGCTGCCATCAGCCACAGACATATACGCATAATTCAAAGGCCAAATGTGATTGAAAGCAAAGCACGAGTAGGCGCAAGCAGGTCTTTTTACGAATAGTCAGCAATTGCTGTCCTGTTTGTTAAAGTGCGCTTCCCATCGGTGAAGGAAGGCTTCTGCGCATTATTGGGCCAAGCGCAAGCGCATTTGCCCTAATAAAAACATCGTATGCCAAGTTGGATACGCAAAGACCAAGACTCTGGTGAGGTTTGGAATAGTCTGATTCGTCAAACATGGCAATCACGACGGTGATAGACTCAATTTGAACCTTTGCGCGGCCGCAGAAGTTGCACTCACGCATTGTGCGCAGTATTACACTTGCTTGCGAAATTTCGCCCTCGCTGCCCTGATGACAGATGCCAAGGTGGGGAGGACAAAGGGAAGTACCAAAGGTACAAGAATCGCAAGATTGAAATGCTGGGAGAAAAATGGCGCCGGCTCCATGCTTCCATCGGCTAAGAGCTGCGAGCACAAGCGCAGAAATATCGGGTGGAAATTCCCAAGCACAAGGAATCTCCGACTACAAAATTGCACTTTCCAGAAAGGGCATAGGACCCTGTGGTGGGTTGTACTTAATATACGCTACACATGTGACAAGCAAACGCTCAAAACGCACCTCCTTGGAATCCTTAAGAGCTGAACGTGCGAGAAGCAGAGCAAGTTTTCTAAACATGGTTGCATTTTCTTGTTTAGAGCTGCTCAACGAGCTAGCACACCCGCCAGCATCTCGCATGTCGCAAACCCCAGCGCCTTCGTGCTTCAACAGTTCCATGGCTGCCGCTGGTAGCGAGGTACAAAGGCGCATCCGGAGTGCCTCAATGCTGCACTCGAGTTGATGCATCACATGCTGCAGACAGAGCGTACAAGCCCACTCCACCGCATAGCTTCCGTATAGCCAGTACCTTCCCCTGCTGCGCCCAGCCCAATAAGCCCCAACGTGATAGAATCAACCCATGTTTGGGTTGCACGAATGAAAATCCAAATAGGCTCCTAGAGAATAAATAGAACCCACACGCTGGCGTCTCACCTGAACGGCCTTCCCCACATGTTGAGGAACGCGGATATCGTGGTGATTCATGATAATCTCATAAAGTGTTTCGACGTTCTTAGCAGCTTGCATGATCATCGAAAAATGAAGGTCGGCAGCCAGACCGCCCAATTCCCAATCTGTCAACCCTCTATGACTGGGGTGTAAGTAAACCGCAACTCTACGGACAGCATTACCACTGCCGGACACCAGCATGGCCTTGGACAGTCTCAGCGAAAAATCTGCCGCTGACGCTGCGAAGTCTGACGCCAGCCGCTTGTTGAGATCTGGCGAAGAGTCAGAGGGTGCGACGGTCTGCACGTGCCACGAGCAGCGCTGCTGTTTACACTCTTCGCCACATACGCCAGTCTGCACCTCAACTTTGCACGGGTAAGCGGTTTTTCGATTCGTTAATGCGACACCGGGATTTAATCCAAGGAGAGAACGCAGCTGAGCAATCCATGTATTGCTGATTGACGTTGCTTCCGCGCTGTCCAGCCTGAAAAACGAAGCGTCAGGCTTGCCTCCGTTTTCATTTTTTGAGCCTCTTTGTCGAACTGAGGAACCAATCGTCAGAAAGCCCCAAAAAGGTAATGCAAGTGCAAAACCTTCGGGCAAGTTCATAGGGAACGTGGGTTTGTAGAGGCTCAGGTTTACAACACGGGATGAATGATAGTGCTCCTGATCAGAATCCCATTCCTCCTGTAGATTAATAATCCGGCGCTCTACCTCTTCTAAAACGGAAGTTTCCTTCCGATCGCGCTGATATGCCTTGCCTGAGGCAGCTAATGCTAGTGGCACAAGGCGCTCCCAGTCCAGCTCCTCTAGGCCACTATGCAGCACCACCTGCGACAGAACACAGCATTGATAAGATATTTCTTGAAAAGTCAGCACGTTATCAGGACTGGATTACAGCGAGAAATAGCTAGGGCTCTTCGGTCCAAGGCTCGTCTCATGCTTTTGTTGTACATGTACGCATTTTGGATTTCCGCTAGCAGCACCTGTGATGTGAAAGAGAGGTCAACGAGAGTGCTGAGCGTCTCAAAGAAGCCACGTAGATACACTCGCAAAAGTTCACCAACATTCCAGCTTGTATAAGCTGCCACTTCATTCGCTGGGGTCTCTTCCAATGCATGCACGTGAAAAGTCGTTTCAGCCCCATTACCGTTGACAGTTGCGGCGTTTCCGTCGCCGAGCAACCATAGCCGCACACGCCATGCAGCGTCTACATCAGCAGAGATGGCTGCGGGTGAGAGTACCCAACGTCCTAACACCTGAACGACAGCCTCTGCAGCTGCCTGAGATAATAATGCCTCATTTGCTTCATCCGACTCCCGCGGAATAACTAGCAGCATGGACGAGCCTGCGCTTATGTGGAAATGAATGCCATCGGCTTTCCCTCGAGAAGATGATACAAACAATCGTAGCCTCGCAAGGGCCTGTGGATCCCTTGCAGGTTGTTCAACGTGCTCAGTTTCCACATTTGCTAAATACGCAGCAGTTGCTCCACCAAGGCCAAGGTCGGCACTTGCATCTGGAAAGACGCAGGAACCCGAACGTGAAGCATCTAAAGAGATACGAACAGCTAGAAGGCCATTGGAACTCCCGGAAACTGTAGCCGTCTCCCGTCCAGCAGCAACCAGTAAGGATTCGACCGACACAATGGTGCACTGCCCACTCATAACAGTGGCTGGATCATCTGCGTCCCCAATGGCAGCCAACTGTCTGTAGACGCGCTGTCCTGCGGACTCTGCATCTGCACAGAGCGGCACAACTTCGAGAAGAGTGGTCCACTGGAGGTCCTCCACAGGAGCAGAGGCAGACTCGCCTGAGCACGACAGCGGGTTGCTGCTAAGTTGCTTTTCCAGCCGCACTCTCCATTGTCTGCGCTGCCGTAACACGCCGCTTGAGACAGTGCAAGAGCCCCGCTCAGTGGTAGAAGGGACATCTAGCACTGCGCTGGCCCTCGCTGATGGTTCTTCAACTACCTTGGAAAATGAGAAAAACAGGGTTGAAATGTGTGAAAATGAGCATAGATCGGGAAGAGGATGCTTCTCAACCTGTATGACTTGCCACCACACCCAGCCAAAAAGAATATTAAGGAACGCAAAAACGCATAGGGCGTGCAGTCGCACAGCCGGTTTTTGCGCCATCTTCGATCACCATAGCGCCAGTGCCGCACTAGCGTTCCGCACAAATAAAATATTCTGTTTGGAGTTCGCAACTGAGTTGAGAATTGCGTCTATCTGTGATACCGCTGAAGGCGTTTTGCACAAGCGGTGCATGCGATCTGCAGGTAGTATGTGAATACTTTATGACGAACCAAGACACTTGCTATCAAATTACATAATTCAATTACTCTTGTATGGCCTTGAATGAACAATGGCCAGTTTGAGTAAACGAATGCAGGTTTACAGGCGTTGCTGGATGTAAAGCTGTATTCGGTTCGTTTGCTTGCTGTTTGTGTCTCTGTTTTCTTTTTCAGCCCATAAAGAAATAGTTCCCCCAGTAGCTGAAACCAGTTTTTTTTACATTAGTTTAGATTATTTTTCAGCCTTGGCTGTAGTTAAAGGTAGCATCCCTGCCGCAGGGCACATCGTCCCCCACCATAAAGACTTAAAGACTTTGTCCACAGCAATATTACCCCCCGATTCCCCGCGACTCCATGAAAATGCAATTTGCGTAAAGGCTCAGCATGTAACGAAGCCCGGAGGTACGACCATCGTATGCCGGAGCGTGTTTGCAACTACCTTGCATTCAAAGATTGAGAAGTTACTATATTTTGTAAAAGAGAAATCTCTTTAAAGAAGCGAAGCGCAAACACGACTTCGATGCCTTACACCCAGCTGCAGCAATTCGCCCCTCCTGGTATACAACATTAAGTTCTCTTATAGGCAAGTGCACAGGACCAAGTGCCGAATGGGTATCTCGCCTGTTAGGCCAGATACAGCCCTGAAAACCTTCCCATCTTCATATGCACTTATCACAATGCTATGTAATTTATTTATTGAGTGATCAACATTCGTACATCTTGGGATTCTCATTCCTGTCTTGGAGCTCCGTAGTTAATCATGGCTAAGCTGATGAGGCCTACGACCAACTTGGTTACTAAGGCATAGGCATATATAGTGGCATATAGTGTTACTGGGTTATTAGAGGTTTAATTTATCTTGTTGTCGTTCTTGGGCTTGTAGAAAACGTGGAACACGATGGTAGTTTACTGCATAGGAGGCGCTTCCTCTGAAAGACAATAGTTTCTTTTTTTTTGATGCGCCTTTGCTCTGCAGAGTAGCTCGGGATTTGGGGTCGCAGCGGTCTTCAGAACAGCAGAGTAACGTTTCTGGAATGTGTCAGCTAGCTGTGTGTGCCATTGCATTGATTGGGTCTGGGCATCTCAACAGAAACATTTTTTTCCTGTCGTTTCTGAGCTGTAAGACACTTTTGAGGTCTTACCAGATTAGCTGGGGTGCTTTCCAGTGCTGCATCTTTCCCAGCCACTCAAGGTTTTTTACTTTTGAACTGCATTTGCAATCACTTATTAAATTTGCGGTTTTCTGGCAGTAAAAGCACGTCATGAGCGGTTGACGGTTTTGGCAGTGGGCGGAAGGTGTAATAGTTCCTGGAGTTGTATTAGTCCCGCTGATACTTTCTCAGTACCAAACCCCTCTTAACATTTCTAGGGATTTAAAAGTGTTAAAGATAATTTTGAATCACAATAACTATTCGGTCTTTGCAGTCCTACCTCGCCTAATCATGCACTTCCTGCGAGATCCAGTCTTCAAGAGATCTTCTCTTGAAGACTCTCTTCTGAATCCATCAGTCTCTGCTGAAAGATAAAAGTATTTTCTGTTGGATTTTTCCCAAAGAAAGGTTCAACTTTCTTATTATTCCCCTCTGTTGAGATAGAGTTTTATGTGTAGCTAGCTCTGCAGCCTCCAATCCGCTAAGCCGAATAAGGGACTGGAGGATTCACAGCACACCCATAGACCCATAGACGGGCAACGGCGTAGTCCAGAAGGGAACTTGAAGTTTTAAGGATTAGACCAAGGGATGATCTGCAGGAAAACGCCCTGGAAGTTAGGGCAATGCTAGATGCAGAAGGTGGTGAGGGAAGTACCAAGATAAGAGCTAAAGAGCTGAAAACCACGAGTAACAAGGGGCAGAAAGCGTACCTGGTGAAAATCATTGGGCTCTGAATAGCGTAACGGATTTGCGGGAGCAGAAAGCGCTGGTGCTCAAAACCTTAAAGTTCCGAAGAACGTAACGGAGTTGCAGGAGTTGTAAACTAGGGTCGAAAGTCAGGCTCTACCCGAATCGGAGCGTGCTAATCGGCAACAATCTCTTTACGCTCCTTTGGCTAGAAAGGAGCTGTTGGTTTTCTTTAAAGCGATAAACGAACTTGAGTTTGAATTAAAGTATATCAAGGTATTTTAAGTGTCAAGGCCAACAGCTGCACAGGGAGCGTGTAACGCTTGTTCTCAGTTCTCTGCTTAACCACCATAAGTACTTACATGAAACTATAACTTAAGGATAGTTAGTCCCCAAAGAACTTTGGCTTTCTAAAACTTCAATCCGAGGAGCTGCGATACTGCTTCTCACATACATCGGTTTAATCTTTCCATTCACAGATAACTCAAGACATTAATTAAAACACTATTAAGTAATAAGAAATAGACAAACACTGGAATATCGAACATCTGCATAAACATTCTACAGAGCTGGGCCATTACAAGAGGCCACTCTGCTCTATCAGGATAAGATACCTCCTTTAAACTCTGTAGCTGCCTATCAAAAACAACAGTTAGATCAGTAAGGAGCTAAAATTAAAGGAGCAAAATGTCAATTGATTGCCTTGTATAGGGAACAAAGGAATGCCATAGGAGAAGTACCTCTAACCGCTTAAGGGTGCTGATTTGGGTAGGCTGGCCGCCCGGAACTTAGGAAAAAATGACAATTTTCAAGACAAAAGACTTTCTCATGTTTTTGCGCCTTACGTAGTCCATCTAGGTTGAGGCCTCAGAGTGAACTTCGCATTCGAATCGACAATGTCGAAGATCAAGAAACCGCAGTAGTTTATGAACAAGCTGCTCCCACAACTACATGAACTGAAAGCAGTAATTATGCTAATCAATGAACCTTATTCTGAATTAAGAGAACTGTACAAGTTAAGAGAAGAGCTCTAACACTGCACTGCGTGACCAAGAGCAAGCCCAAGGCCCACCTTTGGGGCTACACAGTTGAGCACTCCTAATCACGAACCAGAGCTAGAGGAAGCGAACTTGTATGTTAAAATGGTGCTGGTTTGAGCTGTGTGTATCCGAATTAGCTTATTCGCTTCCATAATGATATGCCTAGAGAAGCTGTTATGAGGAAGCACTAGGCGAAGTTCAATTGAATTTCTGGAGAGTGATACTGCGACGAGCTGTATGATGCGGATCGCTTCCCTAATCGATGCCACACTAATGTACCTTGTTGTCTTGCTGTTGATTCTGGAGCACCTCACTCCCTGCCTTTGCAGTTGCTCTTGTTACTTCCTGCAGCAAATATGCTAAGCTGCGCTGATAAGGCACATTTGTGGGAGGAGAATTACATGCTTATGTAATATCTACGTTTCTCCACCCATCGCGTACTCTAAATGTTTGAGACTTCTTTCAGTGGCCTCCCAAAGCGGTGGTGGTTGGCGCCTGTCTTACCTAGATATTTCAACATCAATAGACAAAACAAGCTGAGCGAGATTGCACATGGGCCCTCCCGACCTTATCGAAGCTGTCATGTTCCTTTGGGTTCAGAATGCAACAACAGGAAGGAGTCAACACAACGCTACATAGGGCAGAATTCAAACTCAAGAAAGACAGCATCATTCATGAGCGATCGGCAGGGGCGCATCCCATGCTTCATAACCGAGCATCCGCCTGCACAAACGGGCGTCTTTCTGGATGCCGACAGAGCCAGCGTCTCCTACTTGGGTGGTCGCAGTCAATCGCACACCAGGATGATGAAAACCATGACTAGAGAGACACCGCAACCAGATAATCCCCAGTCTTCTTGTGGATTGAGTTACTCGCAGTTTGTTCGGAAATGCTCTGAGTGCCTAACAGACAAGCAGCTAGAGCGTGTGGCTGTGCGCCTGAAGAGCTATAAAGGACTGAAGAAGGCTCCTCGACCACACAACAAGCTCGCCGTTGTCAGAGACATTGGGAAGATTATTCCACGTATGAACATTCGCCATATACAAATGGTCAAGCAGCCGATTAGGATTGGGCATGGCTTGCATGTTGCCTAGCATGATTGACTGCATGTCAGAACTTCTAAATGAGGTGCATGTATCGCAGAAAAACATAGGGCTGAATTGGTGAAGCTTCTCTCGGAGAGCCTGGATCTTGTGGATCCTCATCATTTCCTTCGTCTTTCTAAAGCCACGGCAGAACGAATATGCACAGTATGTTTGTTGAAGCAATTTGTGGGGAGGCCGAATGCGGATTGTGAAGTTTAAGCACAGTTTCGGGAATCCTGGCCAGGCCTATCATACTGACATTTGCGCTTGGAGCTATCTGTTGCAATTTTGTTCCATTCCTCTTATTGCGCAGCAAGACGAAGTGGGAGACGGCATTCCACAGTCGATCATGGGGGACTATACGGTTGGCGCTCAACTGCTCCGTTCCCGAAGAGAACAGCAAGTTCTGTGTGACCGTTCGGGCATGGCATCTGTTGCGCGGGATACCACGTGGCACAGCTGTGTTCGGTCCACCACCTCTTTGGTGGAAGACTCACGAGGATACTTGAGAGAAATCGCGACCCGACCTCCAACCCCAACACGTCTGACAGAGGCAGGTGCCCCAAAGACTGCCATGAACAAACTGCCTTCCCTAGTGGCTGATTTAGCATCAGTAAAAGTTCCAAGCTGACGATTGAAGTATGGGCATTAAATAGTGGTTCCACCAGTTCCACTCGTGTACCTATATCCATTGTGGATGTGCTAATCAGAAGCGGATAGGAGAACTGGTTGTTGATTGGCAAGACCCGTCCATTCCGCTTGCTGGGACACGTTCAAAGAACCTTGTCTTTCTTTCAAACCTTCCCCACGCCCCTCCTGACGTACTACGAGATGTCCTACGCAAGGTTTGACGCCATCCGACGCTACCCAAGTTTTGTCTGGAAATAGGTACGATAAAGTATATTCTTTTGCTCCTAACCTAATCCTGTGCTGGATGGCGTCAATGCTGTAGGCGTTCTCTGGTTGTGGAAAAATTGTAAAGTTGGATATTTTTGATGACCGCTTGCGAACGCTAGACCAAACGGAAGAGGTATGTAATCGTGGTGCCCCTTCATACTATTTACTTTGATATTAGCCAATGCTGGTAGAGTGCATTCGGTATGGCATAGAAACACAATTGGCTACCCAGATGCCTGCTTGACCAGAATAACATGCAAGCAAAGGGGGAACAAGCCATAAAAGATAAGTTGGAGGGACGTTTTTCTCCCATTTTCGCTTTAGCAGGTAAGCAACGCATACCGTACAGCAGTCGGTGTAATGCCTAGCCTACCCTGTCCTTGATCTGGCGTTGATGGCGAGCACTTCGACTGTAGAGCAAATCACTGAGATCTTTTGAAGTCACATCTTGTGTCACTATTGCCCGTGCCTGCGGTCAACACCATTACAGAATTCAACTCAATTCAGGAAAAGCAACGGGCGTGCAGCACTTACCTTCGTACTTTCGGAGTCCCTTGCATTGACCGCCTTGTGTACCCTGAGGATGCAGCAGTAAAGACAACCCTTGTAGCGACAAACATGCCTTTTGTTCTGACTCTCGACGGTAGGAAGCACCTGATATCCTCGGTCGTAGGGCGAATGACATCTTTTTTGTAGCGTTGGTGGGCCTTTAAAGGCATGGAAGAATTTTGGCTCTGCACAGGATACGGTCGCCTTCTTGCCAGATGTGATTTGTATTCGCAGAAATTGCACGCATACTAGCGTTCGCCTTAGTACACGATGCAGCAGTTTCCGGCGGTTTTCCTGCCGTTTGCCGCATTCGTATGACTAATCCAGGACTATATGGTTACGACCAAGTTTTCGTTGAAGCACGTTCGGATGCAACGGAACCTTTTTTTCTCTTACCCTTATATGAGAAAATGCCGCCCTCCGGTGTGACAGGTGCATTAGGATGTAATACATCAGACTTTAAACAGGCAGGGATAACATCGAGTTCGCGGGCAAGCTGCAGAAATGCGAACATACTGGGAGCTGTCCACGACGATTTAAATGAAGCCAACACCACTTGGCATAGTAATAAATTCTTGGAAGATTGTGAGACTGCCTCAATGGAAACGGCGAAGTACAGTCGTGGAAAGAGCGAATCGCTTCTTTCGCCAAATATAATCTCTGCGAGCAGCGATGAAAACGTGTTTTTGCCACGCACCCTAGGCTCGTCATTCGAGGTGAGAGGCCTAAGAAGTAGCATAAGTAATGTCGTTGTTTCATTTCAGTTATGAACATTGCAAAAGAAGACTAAAACATGTGCTTGAATGCCATCAGAATGGATCTAAAGGGCAGCAGCATATTGGCGATCTTTTTAGTTCCGCTGCAAAGGAGTTCGACTTGGGTCGCCATGTAGTCAAAAAGTATGTCTTCTAGATAATATATCGGATTTTTAAAATCTGGCTTGAATCCAGTGTTTGGTATTGCATATTACTGGAGCTTATGCATGTTGTGTTTCAAGGTTCCTAATGAATCGTTTGGTCCTCAACAATGACGGAATGTTTGTTCTTCGCTTTGGATCATTCGAAGCGGCTGAAGCGGCAGTCCGAAGGTGCAGAGGCGCAGTTATATACGACACGAAGGCGCTACTGCTTTTCTCTCCTCGTCGTTGTGTGTACCACAACGGTATGCGACGATGGTGGTTCGATAGCTGCCCTACTTGAATCTAATCGTGTTTTACGTCCTGATACGCCGCGTTTAACTATTCTTAGGCAGTTCCTGAGCATTTTCGTAAGTTAGTTTATCTTTGCGCTTTTGCAGGGCAACTGGTGGACTTTGTGGTACCCGAGGGAAACTTTGTGTCGGGGGCAAAGCCATCACGCGTTTGAAAGCACTCGCTTTTAATGTGTGCGCCGGGATTGTCGCACTGCGCATCAATGCACAGTTACACCATTGCACTGTAGAACTGGAAACGAACAGAGTCGCTATTTGTTGCAGTGAACACAGGCTCAATGATGACGTCAAGCTGACGATGTGTCAAATAAGCTGGTGCAAGTTGAACAATGCGTCAAGGGGCACCCCTAGAGGCATTGAAAAATACTCAAGTGTAACAATTCTTGAGTTTGTCGGTTACAATATCTGGGGGGCTCTCCCGCCAGCCAGGAACATGGGAATGAGGACGATCGACAGGAGGAAGAAAACGCCTCCAATTGCCCCACACCAGAAGAGAGAAACCTGGACTCCAATTGTAGGTGATCAGCTTTATGATGCTCATATATCCATGCCTACCGTGACAAACGTGGACCACCAGAGTAGCGGAGCAGTGACTTCGCATGTAGTGGACATGTTGATCTGCCGCCGAATGGATGGACGAGCGGGCAAGTGATGTACGTGAAACTAGCTCACCATGACTGTTCCGGCAGCCATCCAGATGAAGCCGGCAGCTAGTAGGGATATTTCGAACATTAGCTATATACACGATAATAGAAAGTTAGTAAGGGTGAAGCGGTCACAGCCTTACAGTTGCGGGGAAGCCGAGCTGTTTCTTTAGCCTATCGGCTGCATATGTGGTCGGCAAGCTCTGTGCTAGCCGCGTTTATGGTCGCCGTTTGGATCGGACAGCTTATATAGCCTTACGAAGAGAATTGCTCCGATGAGCCACATATCTAGGTAACGTATAGGTTAATACATGTGTGTTGCCGTCCAGCATTATTAAACCCACTTAGCGGAACGTCGCATGGTCGCAGCAAGCTTGTAGCAACGACGGCAGCAAAATAGAGGGCCGATGCTCCAGACACAGCCGTCAAAATTGTCGCCTGTTACATTGAATCCAGGTACAGTAAGGTTGGTCGTTTTCCATATGTGTATCAGCGTCGCATGGGCAGGTTTCTACTATCGGAGCGAGTCCGGGGTATGCTTGTCTTACCGCATCTGAATGTGAACGGTGAGGAATCAAGTGAGAGGTGCCATGTGGCAATCTGGCTTACATCTGAAGGTCTCAACCTTAGCCTTCGCGCCGGTTTGGTCCCTCATTTTCAGATAACGAAGTTGCAGGGGTTCCAATTGTGAACCGGATACTAAAGGCACACGATATAGAAATCGCGCAAAACTGAAGGAAGAAGTCGGGATCAACGAAACCAGTTGTAGCGCGGGCCGTGGCAGGTTGTATACAATGCACTGGAGGTGTCAGTACACCCGACGAAACAGATGGGCATTTTCAGCGGTTGTCCGGTTGAGCATGGGAATATGGACGTTTCTCCTCTTCCGAGCCATTACTGATTAGTTTTGAAACGTTCAGACTATTGGACAAATACGCTTTTTTCGCTGCCGCTTTCTGAGCATGAAAATATGGGAGTCGTTGCTTAGCCGAGCCATTGTTGGTTACAGTTGAAACGGTATCGGACTTTGGTGCAAGAAACTCTTCCCGTTGTCAGTTTCCGGAGTTCCGTAGCTCCTTACTTTGGGCGTTAGCGCATTTTACGACATCAACCGTTGAAGTCGTAGTTCTGAACATCTCTCTATTGACCTGAATTATAGGCCATATAAGTAGATTGCTTGACCTCTACCTGTTCCTCGTTCCACTGCCGTCCGTATTAGCTTCAGCTTTTAATTTGCATCTGATTTATTTCTTTCAAGCTGCAAGTACTTCAGCCTTGCTTGCTCTCAACTTATTAATATCACCTCGTGGTTTTTCTCATGTGTCTATCAATGTGCAACTTTGTAACGACAAGCACTACGCATGCATCTTCTAACAGATACGTATCGTCACCTTAACCCGAACGCCCGGGAAAGTCAAGGAAGCCAACATTGATGTGGATGGCAATATTTAGCCAAACTGCAACACAGCTGCTACGTGCTGCGTTCTTTTTCCTAAATTCCAAATTGGTTCATGCATTTTCCTTGCTTCGCGTTCGGTTGACAGTCAGTAGTTGTGTACAATGCGACACAACGAAATTAGTCCAAGTACCGTTACAGATTCATCGTCACCAAATATGTGATCCAATTTCAGTGGGTTTTACCGCAGAGTACTTAGCGCTAATTATCACTAAATACCGCCTAATCCATCTTATATGGCTCGGTCCTTTACTGCTTTTCGTCGCCATATCATAGCAACACAGTATCCTGCGTGTACATGCAGAGGTGTCTAATGCTTTACAGGCTGTAGAGGGAGCGATACAACGTGAAATAACATTGAAGCCGTTAGGCAACGGCTTCCCTGGGCCTACTACTTGCTTGATTGATACAAACACTAGCACATAATGGCTTGGCCAATCCCTGGTGATGCGTATGAGGAAAAGGTGAATTTGATAAGCGGCTATAGAGCTATTGTGCCTTCGGCATAACCCAAGTTTTTGCTCGCTTAGCTTAAAACTAACCAGTCCGCCAAGTGGGATGCCAAAAATATAGTAGCAAACGGGATACCATTGATTATTATTTGACGTGACCCTGAAAGCAGATCGGTGGCCTCCGCTGCCTAAGTAAACCTTTGGGAGTGAATGGACGCTTAGGACAGCCAAACCTTGGACTGATATTATTATCTCACAGGATCTCACAGGATACTCGTTTGCACCTATCGGGACTACGCTGTGACACTATCGGTTTTCCCAGATAGGGTTAATGGTGAAGGCAGTCCAAAGCCGTCATGCATCACACGCAAAAAAGTATTGGCTGTCCGGTAAAGTGGCGGCTCATCCAAGAAAGCAGCCGCATGAACTTTGAAGTCTTTGAATGGCTATAGACAACCGCTTCATTGGGGAGGGCCTGTCTAGTTCATCAAAATCTATCTGAACCTCGTCTTCATCGTCGTTGTAGGTTCGTTCGCCTAGAATTGCAGCGTACAGTGCTGACCGCGGTTCTGTCCCGTTGCCGGTTGGCGTGAATTCACGCAACTCTAAATCCCACGAGTGGTTTGAAAAACTGAAGCCCTGAGTGGTTCTGGAAGGACGAGATGAAAAGCTGTTGCGCACTGAGGGGTACTTGTGGGCCTGACTCTTCCGAAAGAAACTCGGTGGATTATTCTTCCTGGAACACAGAAGCATACCCAGGCAAAGTTCGGCTGACTGAAGGAGCGACGTGACTTGCCTGTAGGCAGGACTTCGATAGCTGAGGGGTTAGTTCCCACTACTAATTTCCACAGCTCCAGTGATCTGTTTTATAGAATATGGAGCGAAATACGTACAGATTGCGTAATGCATCTCGACGCTCTGGAGCAAGCGAGGTATCCACGTTCAGCACATAATCTGCAGCAGTAAAAGCAACTCGTCACGGAGGAAGATGATCAGCAAGCCAATGCTTCTAGGGACGTTTAGTCTAAAACAAGCAGTGAAAGAAGATACTGACATCTGTGACGGTGGATTGACGACGGTTCGGTGACGAGCCAACCATATAATCGTCAAAGTGCAATGGATTTAAACCTTTCCGGTATGTGTACAAAAGGATGTATCTGCATATGCCTCACTGTTCCAATTTCAAACTATACAGCTTTGCAAATAAGTAAATGAATGCCTTGCTTCTTTGTGTGATTGACGGTCACTGTCGACACATAGGCAGGTGCGTCTAAGCCAGCGTATCGTGGAATTGAGACGATAGTGTTCTCTGGTCAAATGATACCACGTACCTACGCAAAGAGTGACGGAAGCTGCCATATTTTCCTGGGACACCTCAAGAAGTTGTCGCAACAGGTTTTCTTCCGCCGTAGTTGCCACACGAAGGGATTCCTCCACAGCTGAGACTTCTTCACTCTGCAGTATCAGGCCTTCTCGTTCAAGAGAAACCCTGCAAGAGCACCAACGTAGCACAACTACTGCCGAACAGCTTCTGTGTTGGCTTTGTTGGAAGTAGTAGCGCAAGTATGTTAGCACAGATGCCTCACAGACCGAGGCGCAGGGAATGCGAAGGATGCTGCAGGTGACGTGGAGATATACTTAATGGCTCAAGAACAAAATTAGAGACTTTCCGTGCGCACCTAAGAGCTTTTATTTCTTCCTCAGCTTCTGCGCGGGCTCTCCCCAAAAGTGTTTGGCGTTCACCCCTCGCAGTCTCGACTATCCTTTTTGCGTGGTTTGTGGCTTCCTGAAGCATCTTCAACACTTCCACCGAATTATCTGCTCCGGAACTAACGTCACTATGATGAGCATGGGGGTGTGCCTTTCCCTCAATAAGGTTCAGAAGATGACGGTGTGGTAGAGTAATTGGGATGCAAGAAGACAGCGTTTGTTCTGATAGGCCATCACGGCCACCGGGGGAAGTTAGATGGGCAGCCTGGCTAAGTGGTCCGTGGAAACAGGGGAGAAGGCTGTGCAAGCCCGACCCCTTCTTGCCATGATCTGCTTCAGCTGCCGTGTGGCTCTCGGAACCTTTCCTACCATTGGCCGATTCCCCACTGCGGTTGCCGTTAACAGGAGCATCAGTTTGTCCATATGTTGCAGCAGTGTCTGCGCTCACTTTTTGTGTGGTCCTCAGCGATAGGCTTGAGAGCGTCCTCCTAAATAGCGAAGGCTTAGACTCCATAGCAGTTGGAGACGCGCCGTGAGACGTAGCCGGTTGTAGGACGGCAGCGCTCTCTCGGATAGGGCTGCCACTAGATTCGTATTGCTCATCCTTCAAGCCGCCAACCATGCTGCTGTGCCCCTTGGAGACTCCATGTTTGGTACCGGACTGATGACTTCTTCGGCGGCCTTTCGGCCACCTCAATCCAAACCCTAAACGCATCTTTATGGTAAAACAGCTTCTTGCTTCAACTAAAACATCCACTAGAGGGCGAAAACCCGGCTTTCAATGGTCGAAGACCAGACCGCTGCAGCTGCCCACTTGGCGAGGTCCACGGTCTGAAAAACTATCTGAGTAGCCAATTAAGGCAAAAACTATGGCTTATATTACTGAACTTGGTGTGGATATTGACAAGGAAAGCTGCCCCAACAAGCTCCCTATGGACCTCTTGCATCGCAAGTACGCGCCTCAACAACCTAGAGGGGGGCGTTGATCGGATGAGACGAAGCCATCGGCTGCTCCTGGGGAAAGTAGCAAAACTACAAAGTCATTGAGTATCATGAGGAGAAGAACTGGTCTCTAGGCAAAACGTTACGAAGGGCTACATGGAGGATTTGACCTGAGCAGAGGGGCTAACTAGTGGGCTGGCTGTGTTATGTGGGCCCATTACGCACTGGGGCGGGCCTACGAGGGACAACCAGCCATATCGTTTCATTGATATAAAGTACATTTATCTTTACTTACCCCGAATTGTGTGCTTTAGAGAAGCTTTACAGAGATCTGGATATCATCAGTAGAGAGAGGCTCGAGTGAGCGCCATAAATGCTATGCCATATTCAATGCAGTACACCATGGATACATCCCGTATCCAGAAAATTGTTTTTATAAGCATAGGAAAAGTTGGCTTAGAATTCAGTGTGGTTTTCTCTTTCATTGGATATTGACAATGAGCTCCAACCGGTCATTGTAGCCAGTCTCCGTTTACACAAATGTCGGCCACTAGTTTAATGAAAATAAACATGTCTGTACTGTCGTAGTACTGGCCACGGATAGGTCACATGAACGCAACTCGTCTCTTACCAAGATACGTACGAGCTCTATGCTATTTGGTGCACAGGCAAACATGCCATCCACATCAAACAACTGCAGTTCAGGAATGAAAAAAGCATACTGAGATGTGTTGAAACCTAGTTAAGTAATTAAAACAGTGGCGGACAGGTCTTTGCAACGAACGGCGATGTGAATCTGAGCCTATCACGTTTCCATGTGGGAAAAAATTGCCTGACGCCGCCGCTTGCTTATCAACTCAAGCCGCATTCTTTTAACATTCAAAAAAAACAAATTTTGAAATTATGTCATATTCCAACCCCTTCTCTTAAGGAGCATCTCACATACAAGTGCATCTCCGTAAACAGTACCAACAGATGGCATTGAATTCTCGGCCTCCACTAAGAAAATAGCAAAGCAAACCATAAGTAAAACATATCGCTACCTACGCCCCGTCGTGGCTTTCAGCCAAGCCAGCTGTGTTCCCTCAAGAAATAACCCATCAGCCCTGTCCTATGCAGTTAGGGCACGAAGGCGGAGGGCCAGCACTCGGAAGTCTCAACTGGGCACCCTCGTAAAGCTGAAAAGCCACGCTAGTCCAAGAATGAACCAAAGAGATTTCTTTCGTCCCCGGAGCAAAAATCGTCGTAAAGCAAAAAGTCTTTCGAGATATCTTGGAAAACCTGGACGCTTGCAAAGCCTTCATCTACGGTTGGGAGTTCCATATGCGCGTAAAACTTATTCACTACAACTTTTGGCACTTTCTCTAGACGATAACGTGTGTCCGAGAAAGCCGCATTTCCTGTCTTTCCTTCAGCAGGGACAGGAGGGCGTCTGCTTCGCAGAGTGGCGGCCAGGGTACGGAATCGGCCGAGATGCAGGCAAAGCTCCTTGGGCCACAAGAGCGCTACGCAACGTGCAGTGCAGCCAGGCGCATGTTGGCGCGCTATATCTATGAACTCCTGGCGGTCCTGTCGCGTGGTGTTCTGTCTGTCTATCACCACACTTTTACCCTCTCTCAGCAGGCGCTGGCAAAGCTCCACACATTTGCCTTTGCTCTTCAGGTCATCCTGACGCACAACTGCATGGTTGGGAAAGAGCCGCTTCACCACAGTGCTTTTTCCGCTTCCGGGTGCGCCGACAAGTATGATCAATTCTTGACCGGGTCGCTTTCCCTGCTGCGTATCTCCTGCCTCCAGCTTCGCGTTTAGCGCCTGGCAAGAATCAACCGACGCCACGCGTTTAAGCAATTCAGAAGGATCAAGAGGCACACCCACTGATGCTGTTTTCGTTTGCCCACGCCTCTGGAGCTTCCCGCCCTTCCCCAAAAGCATTTGCTCCTGTGCCTTCGGTTCCACGCCTGGTGAACATGCTTTTGAGTCCAACTGCTGTCTGCGAAGGAGAAGGGGCAGCGGTGGAGCTGCTTGGCATAGAAAGAATTCTTCAGGCGTGAAGAAGTGCATGCCAGCATTTAGTGCAAAACTTATGTCTGCAGAGCTATGGTCTCCTGGGCGGCCCGCAGCATCGCCCACAAAAAACACGCGGGGATATTTCCGTTCGCCGCTATCAAGGCCGACAGGTGTTTCAGAAGAACAGCCGTTGCCGCCAGCATTTGACTGCGTTGCTTCTAACACCCTAGGAAGCAGTTCCTGGAAGAGAAGTGCTGCGCCTGTCGGCCTAGGCTTCCTGTAGAGGTCGTCACAGCAGGAGAGGCAGCAAGTAAGCGGCACTTGTAGCGTGCGCTGAATCTTGTCCACCTTGAATGTCATGTCAAAGAGAGTTACATGGCCTAATGTTACGCCTAGTTGGTTTGAAAAAATGAATAAAAGATATCCCTGAGACGCACATACACCCAATTATAACCCACCAGAAAGACTTTTATCGAGATGCCACCGTCTTTCAACCCACATCTGGAGTGAGACGTCTCGAAATGAAGGTGGCATTCAACAATGCTCCCATACAAACAGACTCTGCAGCTTCGTACAAAAGGTGTAGATGAACAAAACACGCAATTCTTTGTGACTGCGTGGGCCCGTGAGGTGCGCGTCCTGAAGCTCTCGGTACAGAGCGGCGGAATATGTGCCATAAGCACGATGAATCTTCATTGAAAATGCCTCCCGCGTGTTCTACTGAGTCTCACTTCGTCATGGAATCGACGGAGATGGGCGGCAACATGTATGTCGTGTAGTAGTTTCCAATCGTCGGAGTCCTTCGGAAATTTTTTGCCGCTGCGTGTGGTAATGAGTGTGCCATCCAAATCAAAGACTGCCACGCGGGCGCATTTGCACTCCCCCCTCTCCCCCATGGCGCCTTCACTTTCGCACGTGGCATTGGCCCTGCAGCAGTTTGGCAGGCGAAAGGTGCTCTGGGAAGCGTGCAGGTTGTATAGATCGCAACAAGGTGTCATCCGACACGCATTTCCAGTGGGGGGACAATCCCTATAGAGTTGGCGCTCGGAGTCTTTGGAGTAGTGCCGCCACCATAGGGAGTCCCCGCCAGCTGGATGCCAGCGGGAAGACGATGGTACTGTCACTTGACAGGCCATCTTCTGCCGCTTTGACATTTGCCCCAGTACTCCCCTGGCCCTTTACTATGCCCCTTGTTCACTCAGTGCTCAAAAAAGTAAGTTAAATCTTTCCAGGTAGAATGGAGGCGGCCAAGAGGAGAGTGCGACTTTAGCAGCTACTACATAATGCACAGCTGAGGCAGTCGTGTCCTGTAATTATAAGCGAACCTGTTTTCCTCATGTTCTACGCTATCTACGTATTGTTCAATAAAACATAACCTGGAGAATATTTGTAAAAAGCAATCTATTTTTAATAAAAACAGCTTATATCCACTTGTTCTGGCAGCCCACCAGTGAGGGGGCTGTGGGTCGAAGCTTGCACCAAACAGAAGCAAAGGAGATAGTACCAAATCACTCTTTACGAGCACAGTAATGTGTCCCAAGAGGGTAACACTGAAAGAAAATGGTCTCACAGAGGGAGATGCGTTATCCTAGAAAGGATAACACATGTAGGATTCAAGGTGGCGGTAAGGATATGGAAATTATGGCTTTTTCATTTAGTTCGCACGAGTGAGATGTGCTCTGAGCACTGCAATCCAAATAGTCTGTTGTGCGAAGTCACACTGGCGTGGGAGTCTTGATTCTCTCGATAGCATTCTAAACGGAGGGTTAATGATATCCAGCTAACAATTTATTGGTTAGTCGATCTGCACATCATGTAGACGCATTAGACATTATTAGATACAGCGGCACTATCTAGCCACAGCTAGCTGAAGGCTGCCGGACTGGGGGAGAAGCACTTGCACACTTCCACACACCAACGACCATAAACCTTGGGCTATCCCTCAACGGCCATAGGCCTTCGGCTACCCCTCAGACTTAGCTATGGCAAAGAGAGGCCAACAGAGATTTATGGACCAGAAACTACCTCTTTAAGATATCGTCAAATGGCTTACTTTAATACATTGTAATTTCAAGGCATACGAAACCACTCCTGTATAAAGCCGGAGTTGTGGATTTCCAGTCTTTTTTGGAGCAATTGTCAATTTCGTCGATCGAAGGTGGTGTCTCCTGCCTCTCCGTGGAACAATTCTATAGAAAGGCGCGGGTTGAGCTTTCGTTTTTTCTGCAAAGAGTTGCGTCGTTGCTTCGCACTGCTTTTGGTTAGCCCAGTAGTTGGCTCTCTTTGAGTTTTCCCCTGCTGCTGTCAGTTCGTCACGTAGTTGTGTGCTGTCGTGGGTAGCGGCAGCATATAGGGCACGTCCTTTCTGCTTCTCTTTAGTTGGCTTCCATTCAAAATTCCAATCCCTCAGGTCACATAAGTTTTTTTGAATATCTGTCTTTTGTTTGGAGGAATCGAGGTCAATGACTACCTCGTAAGACCTTAGCTACCTCTTTGTGTAGCTGCAAAACACCAGGCACACAGACTATCGCTAGCTGACACAAAATACCAAAAGGTCCTAATCCATTTCCATTTTATTCCCTCATCATTTCCCAAAATGGTGATGCACCAAAGCGTAAATGATACGTATAACTTTACACTACACTGACACATGCTCAGTGGACATTTTCGGTTTGGTCCGAAGTGAAAAACATACTCAAAAAATATTTACGGAGACTTGAATTAAACTTGACAAATCCCCTAAATTTCATATGACACGCTTGTAGTTCACCGCAGAATAATTCAGAGAGTAAAGCAGAATCACCCCTTTATTTGACACGTAAAGAAAGAGCTCTTTAAAATATCTAATCGGATGTCAGCGTCAACAGGAATTCTGCGTAACTTGCGCGAAATGAGTTTCTTCCCATCCTGGGCAAATGGACGCGACTTTTGAGGCATAGAACACCCTGGCAAGCAACGTGTCTTAGCAAACCAGATTTGCTGTTTTTGCCAATAATTCTAGGCTTGTGCTTGCCGATATGCAAGAGATTGTAACATTGCGTATATACCAAGAAGTGGAAAGTTGCTGGGCGCGCTGCCTCGCACCCAAGCTCAAGCGTGACCCACCTGTCCCTAAGAAGGTGAACTGAGAAAAGCCGGGAAGTAAGAGTCCATCTAATGGGAAAACTTTTCAAATGCCCCTTTAACAAGATGTCTACAATAACGGACTCACCAACCCACGAGATTCCCTATTGTGTCATTGAGTCGGGAACCATACAACGCTTTAGAGATCCGAATCGCAAAACCTATCCGGCATCCCCTTCTTCAGCTTCGTTCACCACAACCTAAAAACGCAACTGGAGCGTGCTAAATAGCTAGCAGCCGAGAGCAAAATAGCCTTTAACGGCCTCTGTGCAACTGCCCACCATCAATCAGCACGCCTCTCCCAAGAGCTACATACTGGCCAGCTAGCTAATAAAAGCTTGAGAGCACCGTCTGATAGAGAGGTAGCCGTCAAAAAATCCGTGGGTGGAGGAAAGGCAGGAGGAACGTGACTAGTAGCAGAGGGCTCGGCGGGAGTCCAAAGAGAGGGTGATATTCTCATAAGCGAACCCGTGATATAGAAGAGCAAGTTAGCATATTCCAGCGGTCGAAAGAGGGGGCCATCAAACAGTTGGAGAATGCGAAAGATCAACCACACACTTCGCAGGATTAGTTGCTCTCCCCTTGACCTGTGCTGAGTTTTAAGAGGAGGCATAAGGGTCCCTCTAAACAGGCAGATATTGCCGGTCTAGAACTGGAAAAAAACCAATCAACACGTCAACCGCATCGAGACAAAACTAGCCAAGGTCACGGGCCCTTATAGATAACTCGAGAAACCTAGGCGACAAGAGGCAACTTTTGAGGTATGTACAACAAAAAAGCTAGAAGCTACAACAATTCCAACAATTCTGAACACAGGGCTGAAACTGCAAATGGATCAACGAAAATCCTTAATATAGAAATTAAAAAAAAGGTCGTAGGTTCTAACGACCCCCTAAGGCCCTTGAACTAAGGGAAGTCTCAACCTCGCATTCAGTGGACCTCTAGACTGGTAACCACACTAAGAACTCGTTACACGTACCAAGTTGCCGAGAAGACATTTCCATGCCGTCCTTCAGCATCCAGTAGAATGTACTTTTTGGGTCCGTCTAAGGGTCTTTGAGTTACATCTTTGGGGTTTATTGGCAGCCTTTGGATGTAAGCGGAGTTTCTGGTGGACGTTCCCACAGCTGTTGCTGGACCAGCTGGCGAAAGTCAAAGGTAAGTGAAATGCATCGCTGGATCATTTCTTTTTAAGATCTTTGTGTTATTTTTAACACCGACTAATGATGCCTCGGTATCTTCAACTCTCATTTACGGGGATAATGCTATCGGCTCAACGTTGAGCAGCCTTTAGTTGATCCCAAACCCATTCGTTTCGCCAGTGTTAGCTCATTAAACCTTACAGTAATGCTTGGAAATTTCTAAAACAGTCTTTATCGTTCATCGATTTTCTCTTATGAATAAAATCGGTCGTCAGGTTGGTGTGAAGAACCGCAGAGCCTTTAAGTATCGCCACCTTTACTAGCTGGAGGTTCCTCTGTGAGATTTAAATAATCATTGAAAGCCACGTTTAAAAAGGTAGTTGGTCATCACCAACACTTTTTAAGATACGCGGGGCAATGCCGCAAAATTCCGTCCCAACAGGCCATAGAGAGGAGGCTACAGCTAGTATGAACACCTATCTTGGAGCTCCGGCAAATATGATGCATCCAAGCCCAGCAGCCAATCGGTGCTTCAAGGGGCCGGTGGGCAAGTTTGAAGACCTGAGGAAGCCGTTTCAAGCGAATTCATCAACGTTAAGCTTCTTGCATTCCACAGGAGTTTCCCAAAGATTCCAGTCAGTCCCGGCGTCGTGCTCCACATCACCGGTGCCCTCACAGCCAAGTTCGAGATCCTCGAGTAGGCAAAGTTCTCCGTCTGCGTCTCGCCAGCAATCTTTTACATTCACACCTCCTTCGTGGCATGACTCTTCGTTTGTATCCTTTAAGCCAACAGAAGCTGTGCCACGACTCGAGCGGACCACGTCGAGTCCTACGCTGCCCCACAACATTTTCCTGCCTGAAGACGACTGCATCGAGCCGGAGAGCAATGGTGACTTCCACGAGGTCCCATTTAATGGCGACTCCACACCGGCAGCTTTTCAGCCGGAGATCGTAATATCATTGCTGAGGCAACCGTCTATTACTGGATGGGCCGAAATTGAGAGCACAAAGGTGACTATATTGCCATCAGGGAGAAAACTTTACAGGTGCACGTACTGCAACGCCCCACTCAACAAGGTAAAGAACTACATCGTTTTATGGGCGAAAGTCCTCTTTTGCCAACAGTGCAAAAACATACCGCAATGCAACTCTTGCTACAAAAAAGCTGTACCTTTCATTTACGTAAACGCAAATGGGATTCGTAAGATGATGCAGCCAGTTCACAACTTTGGCGGCCTTAACATCTGCGGCCAGTGCGTCCTAATAAACCCCTTTTTTGATCCTTCAACAATACTGAGACTTGTGAGGCGCAGCCGCGAATTCTTGCAAACAATTTTTGCGGTTAAGTTTACCGAGCAACTGCTTGCGCCACACACTGAACCGGAGGTAGTCGCTTGTTTAGAAGCACTGCGCCTCACGGGAGACTCCCAAGGCGCGTCTACGGTAAAAATTAATCCAACAACATATGCCACGAAGCCAAGAGTCTTGCGAAAAAACAGTTCCGGAGAAGTTGCTGAGCTGCCTTTTGATGTCGATCCCGTTTGGCACATTCAGCTATGCCAACAAAATAGCCAAAGCGTGTACGGTCAATGCGTAAGCCGAACTCTAACCTTTCCTCCGCGTGAATTGTCTCCGGGACGGAAGGACAATAATCAAAATGATACATCCCCACGGACGTATCGTGTTGTCCAACGAATTATGCTTTCCCGTGGTATTGCGGAAAGTCTTATCTATGGCCATTTAGTCCATGAGTTGCTCCACGCTTTTATTTGGCTTTTTCTTGACAACAACTCTGTCAAGATCGACCTCGCTGCGGAGGAGGGCCTTTGCAATTGTGTGTTGGCTGCAGCTCTCCAGATGCGGGTGGAAACCCTTCAGGCGCGAAGGAAAGCGACTATTGATGCTCTATTGCGCCGTGGTGTTCATCCCAAGACAGACCCCAGCATAAAGGAAATCCGGGGAATCCCACAGGCGGCAGAGTTTTTAAAGGCTATTATCGAAATGGGCTCGAAGCCAGACACGAATAAAAACCAGCAGGCTGACGAGGAATTACACGATGAAACACAGCAAAGCTGCGCCCACTTGGAGCACCATCTCTACGTAACAGAATATGAGTTAAAAGTACTAAACAGGCGCCTTGGTGAAATGGAAAGGGACTTGGACCCAGTGTATGGTGTTGGCTACAGGACAATTCGAGAGATCGCCAGGAGATTGACAGTCGTCCGGTTGATCGAAATCTTGGGAAGGCATGGTGAAACACTCAAGTCCGTCGTGAACTATTCGATGATAAATCAGGGAATGCCACCAGCCACTGCTGTGTAAAAAGTCCAGCACCCTTATGGACAAACTTCTGACAGCAACTAGCAAAAAATGAGGGTTAACTGCCATTTTTGGCACCTCTCTGTGCATGATGCTTGCGTGAATTACGAGAGCACACACAGTCACAGTGGCTACATCCACCCGCAATTCCTCGGAGAGCCTCAGTTGCCCCCAAAGCCTTTCCCTTATGAATCAGAATAAGTTTTATCAACTGGGAAAGAAGCAGCTGTTGTTTTCTGCGGTCTCCGCAAGACCAGCCTGGAAATCCTAATAACGAAATCGCCAAGTGCCATTTTACGACCATAGAGAGAAAGCGTAGATCACTAACACAAGGAAAAAGTAACCATAGAGGGCGTGAGCTGCAAACGATACGCAGCTACCCCAAAACGCTAGGATTTGCCGGAATAAGCTGACAAATCTGCCAGTCGTGCTGCCGCCTGGAGCCCCCCCTGTGTGTGCCTTAACCCCATAGCTGTGAAGCATAGACACTCCAGCGGGAGCGGGGACGTACTGATCACCCCACATTGATCCCTTAGGCCCCATGCATGCATCGCCACATGGGCCCCCCTCAAATTTCGTCTGCCCAGGATTTCCAGAGGAAGCAACCTCGTCTTCACCAGGACATTCACTTGGGCTAGCCTGACAGAATGTGCCGTTTTTCAAAGGCACCTGAAGACAATTCGACGCCCTTGGGGAATGAAAAGTTTGCTCATCCACGGAATCAGCCATGAAACTCCTCGGTGGCAAACACGATTCCGTAATAGAAGGCGGGAAGGCGCGTCTAGCGGCGCCAGTGGTCAACGGTCTTGTGCAGGCTGGTCCACTGGAGCTCCCGTCCGTTTCCTGGAATTCCTCCACGTGGTCAGAGGGCTTCATGTCTGCCCTGAAATCAGCTGTACATCTTAGACGGTTAAAGTCCCTTTCACGGTGGTCAGTCCCAGAAGGCTTTTCCATAACTCTTTCGGTGAAGTTGAGCAGCCTGCACGCATTTAACGAGATGTATCCGCGCAAGGCTTGGCATTTGCCCAAGATTGCGTGGATCAGCTCATCTGGTGTCCATACCCCGTTAGCCGCGACACCTCTTTGATGCATCGAAATTTCCCCGATCAGTCCACCACCATGCGGACTTCCTGTAGTTTCAGAAGCGTAGCCTTCTCCGCTGAGGACGGGCGTTGGGCCTGTGTCTGCCATCTTTCCCGAGCCTGCCAAACAATATGCCTTTAGCCCGGTGAGACGCCTGAAAAACTCCAAAGGCAGAAGGTGGCCCCCGTAAGACCAGCGCCTACTGTCTCTTGTGACGCCAGCAAAGCCCCTCTTTTGCAGCGCGTAGCAACAGCCAATGAGGCACAGATCTTCCAGTTCAAACATGTGCATGTTGCAGGCAATGGAGGGTGCAGCCTGGAGGAAGAAGCTTTCAGAAGGAATCCCACAAAGCGTAAGTCCCCACAATACGTCGGCCAACACCGTGCCCAGCGGCATTTGCGGGATTTGTGCTGCAACTGCAGTCATCACGCGACCAAAAGAAGCCGGATTTTCAACGGCAGAGAGGCCCATGACGGCGCTGGCTCGGAGCCAAGCAGCCAGCCCAAAGGCAGTGCACTTGTCCAAAGAAAAGGACGTTCGCTCTAGCAATTGCGCTGTCAGGGGATGGGGCGTATGTCGCGAGGCGAGGGACAGCAACAGGAGCACAGCCAAGTCAATGTTACACGAGTCCAGCCACCCATTAAGACTAGCAGGCATTGGAAGCATCGACGCGATCTCTGCCTCACTGCAAATAGATGAGGAGCAGGCTTCGCAAGCAAGCAGGGTGGCGCAGATGTCAAACGGCGCTGACTGCTGCCTTCTGGAACAGAGCTCCTTCCAAAGCCATCGCAGGAAAGAGGAATAGCACAAGTGCACATTTGGACTCGAATTCGGCGAAAGCGACACACCCATAGGCATGTGGTGACGAGAGATTGTCTCAATAGCAGACACAGCCAGAGCCACCGAGCTGCACCAGGCCAAAGGAATCACCTCCTGAGCGCAGCTTCCCGTTGGTTCACCGCATTCACTGGAGAGCCGCAAGCTCACTCGCAGGCTGTCCAAGGGACAGCTAGACAGCACCAAACTTAGCGGGTTTTTGCCCAGACCATTGCATGATTTGCTTGCTGCTGGAAAACAAGTGCGCCCCGAATTGGGTTCAGCTGGCACCTGTGCACACTCTAAAACTTGTGCACGCATCAAGGTATTGAGAAGCTTCACAACGACACGATCCTTTAGACAGACCGGGTCAGTGCTCGCCGACACAATTTCCTGCCCGGCAACGCAACACCACGGGAGAGACGCGCCCTGGACAGCAGGGAGTCCCTGAGCGTAGGAAGCAAGAGTAACCAAGCAATCTACAACACTACACGCGGGTATGAGGTCTTGGTCCAAGTAAAGTTCCTTTAAAAACCCCAAAAACGCCTTAACGCGTTCCGTTCTCGGGCCAGGAGTAGAACGCGATCTGGGAAGAATCGCGCAGCTGTCCAGACACTGCGAACTATTTGGTGGACCATCTCCAGACACATTCTCTTCTAGACCGCCGACGGCACCATCTTGACTCGAAGTCCACACGCCGCCAGACTGGATGTCTTGCCTCTCGATACCACGGCGTGATGGCGTGGAAAGAATTCCCTTGCTGTCGAGAGGAGGGTTGCTGCGAACCAGATTAGGTTGAAATGCCTGACTTGTTGCATGCAGGAAGAGCGTTGAACTTGAAGAATTTCCGAGGTCTTTCGGCTGAATGGAGTTCAAATCATAAGTCCCAATGCGTGGAGCATAGGGCGCATGTCGTGCTAGTTGCGCCGGCGACGGCCCAACGTCTGCAAGGCTTGTGCCAGTTGTGTATGAGTTAAAAGGCTGCTGAACCGTCAGCGGAGACGAGAGACTGCTGTGAAGATGTGTCAAGGAAGAGGACATGGGTGTTGGCTGGACAAGCGAAAAGCGACGGTTGCGTATGGCTGTTATCGTGGGCATGCCACCGATTTTCAAGCCCGAGGAAGAAACAGCACGCAGACGACTCGAGTCATCAATGACTTCTGACAGTGGCACTCCTGTAGTCGCAGGTGAAACTACAGGACACATTGCTGTTAATGTGGATACACTTGGGAGTAGTTGTGAAAACGCCGAGGATCTTGTAGATGCTCCACGTTGAATCTGGCTGCCATGAGTCCCCATTGAGGATTGCGTCAGGGCCTGGCTTTTATGCAGTCTTGTTGTACCGCCAATGCTTCCTGACAAGCTGGGAGCCAAATCTCTGCTCAGCCGGCCCCACTCCGGAATATCTGCTATCAAACTTTGAGGGAGGGCGCTCAAAGTCGCACTAGTTGAAACGGTCGGGGATTCTGCCAGAGAAGAGCTTGCTACGCCTGCTACTCTCTTGGCTGCACTATCGAGCGCTGAGCAGCTTGACCCTGACACTTGCCTTGTAAAACCATCGGTGCCACGCAGCCTGTTACGCGTGGGCTGAATTCTCGTGGTGTGCGCGGGTGGAGTGTCGACGCAGGACTTCAAGAGTTGCGAGTCCCATAGCGAATCAGAAGCGGCCTCGCCGTAAGGCATAAAGGGCTCGGCCTGCGTGGTGGCCGGGCCTGCATATCCGGAATGCAATGGTAGTGTACGCGCAGTGTTTCGGAAGGGCACCTTGGATCTTTCACTTGTGTTAACTTCAGAAAGACCCAAAATAGTCGGAATCGAACCCAATCGATTGTCCTCCAGGCAATGAGAATTGTAGAGAGGGTCCATGGTAGCAATATTAAGCCACCAATCAATGATAAGCATGCACTTGTGCTTGTCAGGGGATTTCACTACACGGTGCTCAAGTCACTGTGACATGGCCGCAATTTCCTGTCGGAGCCAAGACACAAACGTCGAATAGTGAGACCTCCTACGCCCCCTCAAATCTGGACATGTCTTGCAGGCTGACAAATAAATAAACAAAATAACAAACAGTTGAACAAGCCTGCAGTGAGAGGTAGAGTTATATACTCCACGAATTGGTTCTGTTTCTAGAGGGGTGGTGTTGGTGGTGGTTCGTATTAGAAGGCACACAGAGCGCCTCTACAAACGGTATTCAATTTATTTTGCCAAGCAAAATAAAAATAACATGGCCATTCGCAAGTGTTAATTCTCTGTTTTATTCGAGGAGTATGCCTGACCTCCATTATGTCCTCAGTTTGGCCCAACAAGCCGATCGCCATCTGCATGCGCTGCCAAACAGGATGGAGGCTTTGGCATGGCACAAAGCAGAAGCGGAAATAAACCATCTCAGCAGTGGCTTTTTAATTTTATTTATTTTGGATGAGTTGTCGGTTTCTAACTGCACTAGAGGACCTCGACGCCCGCAGTCTAAACATCACTTGTGCATATTCATCCCGTTACCCTTATTCTATGGCTTCGCCAGTGTTAAGTTTGCTAATAATCAGTTTGCACATATGTTCGGCACACTTTAGGGCTCCCAGCTGCTACAATTTTTGTTTGGAAGCGGCTTGTACTGTGGATGACTACCTTAATGACGGTTCATGTCAACGACAGGACGAACATCAGCAGCTTTCTATTCGATAGGGTCAGGGTCTCGATGCTTGTCTTGAACTTTTTAGTTCAAGAGCTAGGGTACTTTATCTTTCTGTTGGAGTGGGAATCACGTAGCGCTTACCGCCAAGGCCGCCGATTCAGTTCTTAGGTGGCTACAGTGAAGAGAAAGAAACAGGAAGGTTGCCTCGAGCTAGGGCAGCTGCGGTGGAGGTAAAGGAGAAACAGGGGTAATCGACATTTTGCTTTTCTCACCCTTTTCCTCGAGGATGGCGAAACAGTCAACATCGGTCAACAGGCCTGATGCAGCCGACGTTCTCGAGCTTCCTCCAGGAGTACACAAGTAAGCACACTTGCTTGAACGGACAGATATACTGTGACAGTATTTGTGGAGTTTTTTAAAACCCTACGGTTTCCGCGCGCCAGCACCGATGAAGCCTTATTCCAATTGTGGCTATTTTCACTGCAGGGTTGAGTGGGTGCCTGACATGCGCTTCCCTCTCTGCGGCACTTTCACGCTGTACCTGGAGGACTACACTGTAGGATACCTTTTAAGAAAGTACGCCAAAAACAAAGGCGTTTGAGAGAGCTGAGTAGCGATATTCTGCGCCATACATTCCCCGGAACTGTCCATTCCTTATGTCGGCTTTTGTTGTTTTGGCTGTTTGGGTTTCTTCAGCGACCTTCTTCGGGACAAGCGTATTAAGTTCGTTGGTCTTCGACAGCCTCATCCGCTGACTCCGTCTATCGAACTGCGTGTCCAGGCAATTGATGTGGGCCCCAATTTTTACCAGACAAATCCGCAGTAGAGGGACCCTTAACTTTCCTATGGTCTTATTCCTCGCGAATTTAGTCGAACATAATTTGTTATGGTATGCACTTTCAGGCAAGCCCGCTGCAAGTATTCATTGAAGCAGTGCGGCGCCAACGGACTTGCCTCTCCTTACTCGGTGCTTTGTTCAAGGCTGCTGTTGACGCCCACACCAGCACGGTTGGTGCCGTGCCGATCCGCGGCGATGCCATCGGAGCTTCCGATTCTGCTTTCGGCGGAGACGATGGAGCAGGAACTACTGCTTCCCACGGCGTGGGTGCTCTGGATGACGCGAGTCTTGGTTTCAGATGAACTTTTGGATTTTTTAGAAAAACAAGATCACAGGCGTGCATGCAAACCCTGTTTATGTTACGCCGCAACTCACCATGACATGTTTAAGCACCGCGTTCGGATTTCGCAGCACCTTCTGTGCAGTTGCTCGGGGAGCGTAGCTTTTTTAAACCGTGCGACTCACATGATGGAACAAAAAGTTGACTCTTCAAGTTGCTGCCCGACAGGTGAAATGCCGTAGTGAATTGGGAGCTATTTCTAGTTCTTGCAGTGATGTCTTGGTTTCAGCTAGTTCCGTTGGCCCTGACTCTCCCGCTCTAAGACGGCGGCAACAGCGCAATCCCGCTGCCCCTGGGTAATCTCATATATATTTTTCAGGGGATAGTCGGATTTGTGATAGGTTGCAAGTGTGGGGATGCGGTTGGGGAGGCGTTGGTTAGTGGTTGGTGAGTTGAGGGAGTTGTTCGAAAGCTGGCAAAATTAGGGCTTCGACAGTTTTGCCCCCATTCCGCGGTCTTGATCCCACAGTGTGTTTGTTGGCCCCAGCAAGGGCGGTGTAAAAAGAGGATGATACAGTCCGCTGCTGACTGCTGCAACAGAAAGACAATCCCGTGTCCTCCTGCTGCATACTAGGTTGGGCGTTTTCTATGTGCCCTCTAAGAGATAGTAAGGATATCGGGGACCCTTTATACGCTTTAAATGGCACTTGGCAGTAGACTTTCAGCCCCACAGCCAAGGGGTGGGCGCGAGCGAATACATGTTCCTCAGTCGACTCCTCGGATACGAATGTATAGTTGGTGGTTGGTACCATTGGGCAGCGAACTAACCAGTTTCTCATGAATTAATGTAGTTTAACCTCAATGACAAGTTATGCGAGACCCCTAACAATAGGAAATCTGCCAGACATATCAGGTTATGCGAGTGGGACGATGATCATTTCGGCTCAGGTGCACGGATCGTCAAGCGTTGCAAATTCTAATCAAATTTGTGGTAAAGTTTTTTCGCGGGCTGTCAGACCCTCACAATTCACTGTAGACCAGGAGCACCAAATGTACTGGCGGACGTGTTCTCAACGGCCCTAGTTGCGAAGATGCGTGGGAGAGATAACAAGGAGGAATGTAAAGAAAACTATTCATGCAGCCTAAAACCAATGGGAGGAGAATTGAGTGTACGCTTTTATCCTATACGGGCCACAGGAACAACCGTAGAGGGGGACAAAATAGGTGTTCTCAGGAAAATTCTCGGAAGTTGCTGGTGAAGGAGTAGTGACAGGGAATATATAAAAATAGAATAAATAGTTATTTATGAGATAGGTGCATAATCAAATCCAGGTTGTTAAGTGCATGGCAGTGTTCCGTTTCACCAAGCAGCGAAAACCCTAGCTACAGATATCGAAACGGGCTCACATGCGTAGAACACAGGCATCTAAACTGAACAGCAAACTGGCACGCATGTGAGCAGCAGGCGTAATGTTCCTAAGGAAGGCATTAAATCTACAAGAAATTGGACTACAAGCCGAAGGCGAAGTAGTCGAGTCCAGAACAATATTTAGGACTGTGCTAAGAGGGAGCGTATCACCTGCTGTATCTACAAAAGGGGTGCAAGCTAGTGAAGAAGCACTAAGGCAATTAATAATAGCATTTCCAAGTCCGAAGGCTTTAAGAACACGTTGCCGAGGATCTTCCAAGATTACTGATGACTTGCCAAAATGATAGCTATTATCATTGCACCCGTGCGTCGTCGGGCTAAATCAAAATGCCTTTGAGAGCCATAAGGGATTTCCCTCGACATGTCTGTTTGTTCATAGACACAGGAGTAGTTGTGGTGAACCAAAATCGGGTTCCACGGTTTTTACAGTATTTGTTGCACGTGGCAGTAATTAATTTGCTTTGCAATTCATTGCACTATGGGGTTAAAACCAAATGAGGTATAGACAAGATAATGGAATAAGCGTAAAAATCTGAGTATATATCAAGTTGAATTTTGGGGCGTGACCGTTTGGAGATGGTCAAGTATCAAAAGGAAAAGGTTTTGGTCATATTCGGACTTTGGTCAGCTAACCACTGCTGATGGGGCAGGAGTAGGTTTGTTGCACACAGGCAAAATTAAGTCAGATGTGCAATAACTAGCGGCTTCATAAGCAGAAAACTCAATTTCTCTTGAATTCTATGACTTGACGTTTTCCCATTTGAATATCTTGACTGTGAGAAGTGTCCAAGTTCCAGCTGGCTCCACAGGACGTTTTATGTAAGATATAATGCGCAATTAGTACTGGGTCCGTTGGAGATCTGAGGGTTGTTAGGGAATTCTGTGATTAAAAAGCAAAGCCTTGGCCAATTAACCCCTGTATCACTACAGTACGGTTACTTGGTGCTGCTCTATCCAGTAGTGCTTAATGTGGGTGTGGAGAGGGAAAATCTCTTCAAAATGTCCAAAAACGTATTATAACATTTTTTTGTCTTCAGTTACACCTAACCACTTCTGCATAAAACAGAAATGGTTATGGAGATATCCAAGACGTTGGATGGTACACATGCAGCATTTCCGATCTCTATCATTAGTGGTAAGGCAAGTCTATACGTTCCCTTTACTGCATGAAAAAGCTTCGCAAGTGTTTCTGAGACAATCACATTGTACCTTTTTCCTGGCAATGTGATTTGTGGACAGCGCCTCTCACAGCGCTTTTTACTGCCGCGCATGCAACACAGGCGTGTCAAAAAGCATGTGTAAGATACGCTTACGAATGCACATAATCTAATTTACCGCTCATAACTATTTATTGAATAGTTCTGTGTTGTCGATTCATTCGTGAGATGCATGAATAACGGAGTGGATAGGCAAATCATTGTGCACCACCACAGAGTACCACTACCATTGCTTATTGACTTGTCTTTTTGGAAGCTAAAGGACATGAGAAATAGCCTTCCCACGTCCTCTCGGAATCAAATCCGAATATCTGCCTTCATCGCCACTGTTCCCCCAAAGGCTATAGCAGCCAGCGGGCATCCTGTTTATGAGGCTGCCCTTATTGTGCGTTGAGAATGTGCGATAACGTGGACGCCTTTCTCGAGGATATTCTCTCATTGCCACGTTGGGTCAACCGCGCTCTCACTCTACTGCGTGAACTTGACGTGAAAAGCCAGCAGTGCGGAGAGGAAGCCCAAAGGCGAAGAGATCGGTATTTGGATCTGGCAAAAACAAAGCTCCAGGCTTCCAACTCCCAACAGATTCCAGATGGATTTTATAACGATCCGGAGCTTGAGGCCGAGGCTGCAGCGGCAACCGATAGAGGCCGGGAGGCGCATGCCCTCATGAAAGAAAAGGTGATCGTTCTGAACCAATTGCTCCGCGTTCTTCGAGGAGAAACGGAGAGCTTCAAGTTGTCTCTCGCGAAGTTTGCAAAGGAAGTTGGGGGAGAAGAATTGCTTCGCCAGTCCAGACGAAGGCCAGACGGCAGTCTCATTCCGTCTGATCAAAACGACGATGGTGGTCAACGCGTTGGGCCCCCCTCAGTGACAGGAGCCTCCCCACTGTCTACCCGAACAGCCGCTTCGAGGGCTCGTGTGGGTCTGCCGGTTTCTGCTACAGATGGATCTGTGCGTAGCGAGCAGAGCATCGGCTTGCTCGGCCCCTCCGAGGCCCCCACGCCGTCTGATGCCGTTTGTTCGCTTCCCCTGGGAGTTCCTTCCACAGGCTCTGGCACGAGCCGCAACCGTCCAAGCAAGAAAAGTACCGTGCGCAGTAGCAGCAGCGCTGTGGCCTTCCCTGCCGATGGTGGCCGTTCTGCTAAACGTCCCCGGCTTCCGGCAGTGGGGACGCCTGCAAAGAAACATCAGGGGAAAGAAGGGGCTTCGTACGAAGGGATTGACGAAGATTGCGTAGCGCAAGTCCAACCCACAGGAGAAGTGGGTCTAGGGCCGTCTTCTTTGCTTCAAGGGAGTCCTCCCTGCAGCGGTAGCAGCAGCCTACCCACCCAGCAAGGGCCTCCTGGTGGCCGTGTGAAACGGTCCAAGCAGCCTGCAGACACGCAGCCGGATTCGCAATCCAGCGGTAGCTTGCTTTCGCAACTCCCGCCTCCGGACATATATGGAGATCAGGCAACTGGGGGCAGGCCCACAAGGGGCAGTGCTGGCCGCATCAAAAAGGGCAAAGAGCACATGCCTGAAATAGCCACTGCAGCCACTGACGAGGCAGTCAGGACCCCCGGCGACACAGCACAGTGCGACCCCCCTGTGGCAGACGGGCAGGGCATCGATGGAGGCAATATGCCTCCAGCTGGGCTGCTAATCCGTCTTCCTCCTAATGTGCCACTCCAGCAGCAACCACTGCTAGCGGTTAAGGCGAAATCTCCTGCTGAACGTTCCATGAAACCGACGCCCCGATCGCTAGCCAGTCGCGTACCAAACCACCGGCCTGGTCCCGGTTGAAGTGAGTCTGAATAGTAGCGGAATACCAACGGCGTTTATTCAAAGAACCTTCCAAGATTCCCTCGAAGGGAGTTTAAAGCGAGTAAATTTTAGCAAGGCCATTCTGCATTGGCGCCAGCGGCCTTCAGATTTTTGTAGTGGTGCTGCGGTGGACTGAGCAGGGCGCAGAAGTGCAGCCTAAACATTGCCCGCGATGTGCTTATCGCCTGGTGTCACTGCAGTAGTTCATGCAATTTAACTGAGTTTCTTAGCGTTTTTGTCGTGTCACCGGCGTGTGCCACCTCCTTCTCGTTCCTACTGGAAGGTGGCTGTGGACGGGTACGCGTTGGTAAATGTGGAATTTGACATCTCTTTTAAGCGACAGATTCTCAAAGTTCCAAACAGTGTACTTGTGTATAAGGACTGCAATGCCGCCCCTGGCGAAGGGAACATGACGCCTTTGCAGATCCCGGTGGTACGACTCTAGGCCTCCCGAATGGAACGGCTAAAGCCTGAAACCCCGAAGCTTACTACTGCCATTTTCCCACCCAGAATTTAATCAGATCCGACACAGGCTACCTTACCCGCCTATCCACAGTTCATCAAGCCGTGCCTTATATGACTAATTTAGAGCGTTGGGGGCTTTGTCGTTGGGCGCCTTCATGAAGGGGTGACGTTCACGCTTTGCTCCATACACGCATCATTGAAACATGTCGAATGATTATACAAAGCCTGCGATCTCTGTGACTGGCGGGGGGTCAGGCTCCCTCTCTTCTCTCTCCCAATGTTGTGTGGAATTGGCAAGTTTAGGAACAATATTTTCCGGCCGCTACAGCTGCCCAAATTTTTGCAGTCATTCTTTGTGCTCCCTTTAAGGCTTTGAGACTAGTCTCACAAGGTGGCACGCGCTTCTTGAGGTAGTAGCATCAGCCTATACTAAAGCGAATTTATCCTTGGTAGCACTATGGGCTTATTGGTCTCCACATAAACCCTATTAGCCATAAAATTTGAAAAGTAATTGAAATGTCTGCGTTCTTGTCACGGGATAGTTCAGAATCTACTTGCCCCACTAGAGTGCCAGCCTCTCGTATGTGTGTGTGAGGGAAGAGGGTGAACTGTTCAACCGCGTACGATGATGATCTCGTTTAAAGCACTCTTGATTCAGGTACGTTTTGCTACTCTTTTTTGTACAAAGAAGGGGGAAAAGGCTCTGATATGATCCTATTGGCGAGCCAGACCGTTCGCCAAGACCTTTGGTCCGCAGTGGACCAGCCACTCTTTTGATCAAGTCTCGAGGCACCCTGTACTAAGATATGCCTTTTATTAGGTGTGATGACTGAAATGCATAATTAAGGAGCTGACGGAGGGTTTTTGCCGCTTTTTTGTGGGACGAAATTCGTTTTGTTGCTCTGGAATTCGTAAGGCAAAACATATCTCATATGAAATGGACGGAAAAAAACAATGGGTGGGAAATTGCCAATATACACTGCCAGTTTGAGAACTGGTGCATTTGATTAGTATTTTCTTTTTGAACAACCGAGTTCCTTACCTCTCCTGTACGATGAGGCCCTCTTGGGTGTGTGGCACTTTCACTACTTCTGCTTTGATCGGGTTCTTTCTAGCTCATTCTTCGTTTACATATGGAGTTCGACTTGATGAAAAACTGCTTCTTGACATTTTCCCTGGAGAGAAAGAGGCTCAAGCTGATCCAGACGAGCTTGCAGAGCTCTCATTGCACAGCCTCGGAGCTGAAACTGAAAATGTCCCTCCTGCCGTTCAAGCCGAAGTTGTTCCACTCCAGGCAACACAGCATAATGACATTTATTTAGAAAGGGTCCCAAAGGAAGATGTACGAATCAATTTTGAGATCAAGACAATTGGGAATCTCACAGCCGTTTCTGCAACTATGAAAGGAAGAAGACCCACAGATGAAGACGTGAGTAATGCGAAGCAAGCTCCGTGCTAAACTTACACCTTCTAAACCCAGCTATCAGCGACGCACTCAGGCAGCGGTTATGTGTGTTGATGCTGCGCTGTTCCACAATGATTATGGTGTGTGAGGAATAGGCAGTGACGACTCTCGAGCAGCTGACCGACAACACTTACTTCCTGGGATTGTTCGATGGGCATGGAGGCTCCGAAACTTCGGAGTATCTCCGTGAAAACGCACATACGGAAATCGGTCAGATTCATCTTTTCACTCACTGGCCTGCAGTTTGTTAGCTGCACTGGCGGAGACGCCTCTCCCTTTATTGAACATGACATTTAGGAAATACCAGCGCTTAAGGGTTATTTTTGGAGTTCCTGTGGACCGCAGCTAAGGCCATAAAGGACCAGATAGATACACCGGCTGATATCGATGAAGACAAGATTGCTGAGGCGTGTATTGACCTGGACAAGAAAATAGTTCTGAATAACATCTGCCGGGACTCCGGTTCCACAGGTAAGTTTTTTCTGGTGTAGAAGCTGAGAAGGCTTTATGTGCTTTACGCTGAGTAAGAATCCCTGCGGATTACGCTCTCCGATGAGGCTGCGGGTTTTGTCCCAAAATGGCTGTTATAGGAACAAATAACACACAAGAGAGGCTTTATCGGTGTTTGCGCTGCAAACTCAGCCGCGATGTTGCTAGTGGAGCGTGACCTTCTGGGAGACGGTGTCTTCAGGGTTCATTCGATATATGTCGGTAAGCCTTCGTCATTGCTGCCGCAACGCGTACTTGGTTTACATTGCCTTTTGTTTATGTTGGAACGGAGGTTTTTTCCCTTACTAGGATAGCACGATGTCACTAGTGGGAATGTTCACTGCCAGCGAGTCTCTCCACAGGCGACTCTCGCATCGCAATTCTCAACTTTGACGAAGCCCCTATTTTCATGACTGAAGATCACAAGCCGAACAAGCCTGAAGAGGCGGCTCGCATTAGGGCTGCTGGTGGAGAGGTTTACAATGTTCAAGGGGTTTGGCGCGTAGGAGGAATTCTTGCAATGTCACGCGCATTTGGAGACCCAGTAAGCTTAAGATAATGCCGAAGGGACATTTTTGAATTCTCAACTGGCGGGTGTTGGGTACACTTTTCCCAGATTGCCGCTCGCAGTTAGGCGAAGCATGTAAATCTGCAACAGTACAGCATTCTGTTGATAGCAACACATATTGGGTCTCATGTTCTGGCTATTAGATGTTCAAAGACTACTCGTTGCGCTCTCCTCGGGAGCAGCAGGTAGTTGCAGTGCCTGGCCAGCAAGTCCAGAGCATCTCTTCCAAATCGTTAATCCTTCTGGCTTGTGACGGTGAGCAGGCTACCGACCGCAAATAAAGCATGTAGGCTTCCCAGTACCACCACCAGAGCCTGCCTCCATTCTTCCTACTATCGATTAACCGTGCGGCCTCTAAGATACGTAATGATGTGTGCCTATAGGCTTGTTTGAGACAGTAGACGCTGATTTGGAACAAGTCTTTAGAGCTGCTTTGGAAGAATCAGGCGGAGGGATTGTGAGCACCATCAGGAAGCTTTTGCTTACTGCTTACGACCGGGGCTCAGGAGACAACATTTCTGTCATTGTAGGCGTGATGCATCCAGAATCTGCCCCTCCGCTTTCCAGGCGCTTTGTGGTGGACCGTGGCGAGGCGCTCTAGGCAAGACGTACATGCCACAAGGGTCTGCGCCATTCAAAGGAATTTACGTGCAAACTTGGGCGAACCAAAAGGTTCGTGTTTGGTAAAGTGTTTACACTTGCCACACTTGTGTTCATTCTGGGATTTAAGAGTTCCAAATATACAGGCATTCCGTGATGGCAACTTTTTCGGTGTGACGCCATTGCGTACATTCTAGAGATATTGCATTAGCCCAGTAGCGGCAAGCATAAGAGCGTTTGCGTTGCGTTCTTGTTGCGAAGAGCTGTGCTACCGACTCTCTGCACAGTCACAGTATGGCAGGCACAGCCGTTTCTTGGGTGCTTACGTTCATTTCAAAAGCCGTAGTACGAGCTACCACCCTCATGCAGCCATATACGAGCACGTTGAAACCGACGGCAACCAGCCTGCCGTATTTGGCATCCAACAGTGAAGTTGCTTTATTGCTTTCTGATGGAATTTTATGATCTTCACATGAATTGCGAGCATTTTCCGAGGTCTCACATCAACGAATTCAAAGTTATGCTCCAACCACTTATACAGCCTGGGGCGTTGTGAGTTTTTGTGTCGCTGTGTATGTTGTACTGATATGGCGCTTGCGGAGCCGATGCTATTGGCGTTTAGGCGATGCTTGCTCTACCTAACTCGTTTTTCAAGCCATGTGAAACAGCTACAAAATGGGTCATTAAGTATGTGTTCAATACAGGCACGTTCAGCAAGGCTTGTAGGCCTCGGCAGGCGCCAAACAGGTAAAAAGACGGATACGATTCTGAAGTCCAAAGAGCCCCTGCTGGTCCTCATTGGACAGCTGCCCCTAATGCCAAACAGAGCATCTCTCCTCTCTAATATGAACATGAGGATAGTGAAGCCGGGCTGTGTGTCGCTGGCATTTGCCGACACGTTCAGACTTGTCGTTTCTCAAAGTCTCAGTCTCAAGCTTTACAAGCCAACTGGCCTTTTCCAATGTTGCAGTGCCTTACCCTCGGTCTGCTTCTGTGCGCACCCACCACAGCGGAAACATTCTGTTGGAACTGCTGCCCTAAGTGCTGAGCGCGAGCGTCAAATACTCTTTTAAGCAGAGTGTACTTTTAAGCAGAGTCTACTGCATTCTTCAAGGCCAATCGCTGCTTGACTTTCCGTTGATTGAGCACGAACTGGTCGTAGGGCAACGCGTACACTAGCAAGTACTCCTGTAAGGTTTGCATAACGGATACGTGTTTTCGGGTGTTTTCATCCGTGCTAACGTTACCACTCGGTAAGCTGCTGAAACGAATCTGCAACCGCAACACAAAAGCAAACGGCGATATCCGATTAAACTCTACATCACGTATGCGGTGCCAGGTGCTGCAGATACAGCCCAGCCCACAAGTGCAACACAGCCTGGGGTGAGTGCAATGCGTACAGTTTGGTTGGTGGGTGCCGCAAATGCGACAGGAGCGCCTTCTGAAAGAACCCCCTGCTCAAACTCTGCAAATGTGGGCGTAAAATCTGATGCAGACGAACACAGACACTCGGAGCTGTTGTGGTACCCATAAGCTCTGGCACTTTCTCCTCAGTAGAGGCAAATTCGGCAGCCAACAAAAAATCACCAGCCGTTTGATGTAAATGGAGGGTGTGAAATGCGATAGTTTGGAACCTGCTACTTTGTGTCACTGTCGTCGCACAGGAGGAGAGAAGGAAAGCCAATCCATTGGCACGCGTAGAGAGTAAGAAAGACGCTCACCGAGGCCTAGCGATTGCTTCTTCTTCTTAACAGTCCCCTCAGCTTTCGTGTCACGGTAGACGCTGCAACGCATAAGATGCGGCTGCATGCTTCACTATCAGGGATGAGGACACGCGCAAGCCATTTATAGAAAACTAGGGATTGGGTGAAATGAAAACAAGAACACAACTGTGGCGTACGGTGCGATGCCGATAACGTGGCTGAAGCGGTACCAAGGCCTCTCTTCCTCGTCCATCTCTGCTGTCTCGAGAGACCACTTGACATCTGCAAAGAGAGCCTCAATCGCCTCAGCTGCCATTTCCAAAGGCAAGTTGGTGAATCTGCAGCTGATGAAAAGGGCGGCATTTGTCTTGGACGATTTCGTGCCCCTGGCCGCCATGCCTTTCGCTGGTGTGCTGCTGCTGCTTCGTTCGAAAGGCAACAACTTTCCTGAACAAATGCAGGGCAACAAACGCATCTCCACTTCAACCCTCAATGCCTACCTGACAGTCACTCCTACATAAACAAAAAAGAAAAAAAGTTCCACCCGGGCTTTCTTGCCAACACACAAATAACGAGCCTCCAGGAGGGACCTTCTGGCTGCAACGGCAAGAGTGCGTGCACGGTGAGAAAAATGCCTCACGCAATTCTGCCATGGCTTCATCGGATGCATGTGCCCTGCGGTACAGCACAAAAATTACGCAAAAGCCTGAAAAAAATGCCAGACGTGCAAACGGCAATGCCTGCAAGGCGTACATACACTACAAAACCACGCCTCCTAACAATGCAGCCGGAGAGGATGGAACAGCAGTCATTTGTTTCTGCTCACTGCGCGAGAGACAAGATTTTGGTGGCTAGCGGCTCTGTGGCCTTGGGGTATTGCCCAACAGAGACGAGAGACACCAGGCCTAAGGCTGCCTCTGAAGGGCCCGCAGCTTCTGCTGCCGCTCGTATTACGCTACCGATATTTCCCTGAGCAAGAAAGACGGCAGCAGGAAAGGCAACTATATTGACAGGTGAGCTCATAGACAGCGACTACAGGACAGGTGCAGCGACAACTGGAGCAGCAGCAACAGCAGCAACTGCAGCCACAGCAGCCACAGCATACACTCACAGCCGCAAGCCACCAAGCTAATAAGGACACACTCGCTTATATCGCACTGCATACAGCTATATAATACATGTATATACAACGCCCTGACTGTATGACTTGCAGATGAAAGTGTTTGGGATGAAAGCTGCTGTCCTGTTGTCCTGTTTACCTGATTGGCGACAACTTCAGCCAGCTCTCGCAGCTGCTGCGGCTGCAATCCGAGCCGCGTGTACACCCTGGAGTGCCGCAACAACAGCAAAAGCGCTCCTGCGTCTTCTTCTTGCGGGTCAAAGAGCTCGAAGCTGACCTCAACTTCCCCCTGAGTCTTGCTGCTGGCAACATCGCTGTCTTCGCCACTTAACTGGCAAACAACGGAGACCCCACAAACCGCAGTGCATATGACATAAGTTGAAAAGTTATGAAAAGCTTGGGGCCAACCGCCTGATACAGAGAGGCGTTGCGGCGTTGGAGAGAAACACCTTTGCTAGTGCTGAGGTGCAGGTACACCCCAAACACACTACGGCAATGGCACGAGAAGGTCTTGTCATAAGGAACGGTTTTGATGGGCATTCACTGCTACATTGTTGTTGCAGCAACTCTCACTTGATCCTTGCATGGGACATAACGTTTGGCATAAAACTATTTTTCTTACTTCGTCTGAATTTGCGTTGCCTACGAATTGTAGCTCATCCCCTCCACCGTCGCTGTCGCTGTCACTGGGGCCACATGCTTCTTCCGCATTCGAGCTGTCGCTCTCTCTGCTGTTGTCACATTTCGCTACGTCGCATGTTTTGGTACTTAATTCTCTGCGTTTCTTTTTGGAGGCAACACCTATTTCGGGGAGGCGGCTCTGTTCCTGTTTGGAATCCTTATCCAAAGACTCCTCCGCTGTCTGCTTGGGAGCCTTTTTGGCCCGATTCTCCTTCTTCATTTCTGCCCTGTTACTTATGTCGCCACTGGGGTCCTCTGAGGCCACGCATTAAGGTATCGGCCTTTAGAGCTTCAACAAGAGCCAAGCAACCAGCTTCAGTAAGATCTTGTTTTTCCAGTGTCCACAAATCCTCCGCAAATGAAGCTGACCTGTCTGGGATGCAGCAGCAACCTGAAAGAAATGTTAGGATAAACGGGGCTAGAACAAATAAGGGAGGCTGTTGCCTTTTACTGAATGAGAGAGTAGCAGAGGCCATGGAGAGGCGAATGATATTGCGTCACTATCTCATAACCCCGCTATTTCCTTGGAAACAGCATGAAGCCGCTTTCTTCCTGCCTATTGCAGAACTTTCTTTAAGCTTTTGAAGTCGGCAGTGCTGAGAATCGTGGGCCCCAGCCCAGAGATGACGATCTACACTAACCTTCCACTCTGCACAGAGGATAGTAAAAATATATCCTTGAATAATGCGTTTAGTTACTGCATTTCGACTTGTAGCTTTTAGTTTAAATGTGGATAATAATCTTGCATGCAGGGCATGAGGCTACTTAGAAGCGTGGGGCTTCTAGGTGTAGCCCCTGCTGCTGCCATGCAAGAACCCACACCCTCAAAAGTCCAAAAGTAGTGGCAGAGCTATTGCAGCGCCGGCTGTATGTACATGTCCCTTCTGCTGGCTCTTTCTGCTGCCTCTCACTTTTCGTGTTTCGAAGATGGGAGCCTACAAGTGAGCCCTTAGATCCGCAGCATCAGCAGCAAAGTTTAGCGGGGAGGCTGTTCTTGCTCTTAGCTGTGGGGTGTCATGCTCCGTTTGTTCTGATTTACCATTTTAAAGCCAATGGGCTGTAGTTGTTCTTTTGTGATGACTTTCTGACCATCCGACAGGATGTCTGGCACCCTAGCTTTCGGCATACCCCTGCACCCCACGCATGCCGAGGGGTCCCCTTAGAGCCATTAGGGTGAAATCGCCTCCACCGCAGTTCTGCCCTGCATCTAATTTTTTTTGTACAGAAACTGGGAGCAACGTAGAAGATGGTTGCAAGTGAATTGGCCTATCTTGCAGGCGGCAGCAGGTTTCTCGTGTTGAAATCCTACTCAACGTGTTTTTGCCATAGATTTTGAGTATCTTTGTCCGTAATATCTGTGTTATTCCGCTGGATATATGTTTGTGCCTTTTTCTTTGATGTTCGTTTCCAGGGATTGTTTTGTGTCTGGTGTTTTTGCCTCCCAGGTACTTGGAGGAGCTGTGGAAGCGCAAGCAGTCGGACGTGCTGCGCTTCCTCCTTCGTATCCGTACCTGGGAGTATCGTCAGTTGCCTGCCGTCCATCGATGCAGCCGCTCGACTAGACCGGACAAGGTGCGTTGTTCTAGCAATAGTTATCCTTCTTGTTGGGTGGGTTACGATTCTCCTCACTACATAACTCAGTGTACCTCGCTATTTCTACGATGCCCTTTACATTCGACTTTTTCATGGGTGACCGGCTTCTGAACTCTTTCACCGCAGGTTTGTTTTCCTTGTCCCGTGTTTTCATGGGTGTTTGGTGTTACTTGTGGGTTTTCAGGCCAGGCGTTTGGGTTATAAGAAGAAGCAAGGATTTGTCATTTACCGCGTCCGTGTTCGCCGTGGCGACCGCAAGAGGCGCGTTGCCAAAGGAATTGTGTACGGAAAGCCGTGCAATCAGGGTGTGCGAAAGCAGAAGAGCAGCATGAATCTTCGCCAAGTCGCTGAAGCTCGCGTGGGCCGGAGCGTCTGCGGCAATCTGCGGGTGCTAAATAGTTATTGGGTAGGACAGGACGCAATGTACAAATACTACGAAGTCATCCTAATTGACCCCATGCACGCAGCAATCCGTAACGACCCCAGATACAAGTTTATCTGCGCTCCCGTCATGAAACACAGGGAGCTCCGCGGCCTGACGTCCGCTGGCCGCAAGAGCCGTGGCCTCAATCGCAGAGGTGCGGGTAACCGGAAGATGATGCCTAGCAGGCGTGCAAACTGGCGCCGTAGGCAGATGCTCCAGCTTAGACGCTACAGATAAACAGCGTTTGTTGCAAACGCGGGGGCTCTGTTGTTCGCAGAGAAACTGCTGTACCAACCGCTGGTTTGGACGTAAAAGCAAAGTTTTTATTATCGATGTTAAGGGGTGCCGGTTTATTGCTTTACAGTGTCCATGGAAGTGCTGCTGAGCGAACTGGTTAACCGCTTCATTCCTAAGGCAGTTGTGGAACGCAGCATACAACGCACTAGCCAGTGAACGTTCTGCTGGCTTACTTTTATTGCAGCAGAAAGCAAGATTCTTGACCGCACACGCGACCAGCTGAGCGGCGAATAGAACTGCTAAGACCCTCATGGATTTTCATGGGGTGTCCGTGCTGGGGCCACCTCGGCAGAGAGATATCCGTCTGTGCGGCGGCTAGTACTCAAGGTGATTCACGTTGCTATGAATGTTCTAGCGAGAAGCGAACATCACCAAAGCCAGTGGGAGCGATTTCCGCTTTCCCAGGCGATCCACGAGGTCGTCGGAGCTCTTTCCTAATACCATTCTGTCAGGAGGGGCGCACCTGCCGACTGGGAGGCATTGTGGTTTCATTAAACAGAGCCTGAAGCCAGAGGACGAGGCCTCCAGCTATTCGGTTCGAAGTCCCTTCTGCTCAGCCACGGTGTTGAAGTTATCCGGTAGCAAGAAGTGTAGCTCTAAACATATGGGCGCGCGTGCCTGCAGAAGTTCTGAAAGCGTTCATTTTGTCTTTTCCCCAATTCGTCTGTCGCAAGCTAAAACGCCAGACTCAGGGAGCATAGGATAAATAGAGTACAAATAGAACCAATTGAACACATTTCTGTTCCTCTTCGTCCCTCACTATATTCCACTGCACACATGGCCAAAATTAACGCTGGAAAGAATGAAAAGTTTGCTCCTTGTACTCCGACGAGGCCCTGCCTGATTCCCAAGTTAGTGCTTTAAGCATTTCAGTTGGCTTTTCAGAAAAGCAGCAAAGAGGATGTGACCCCGTCTACTAGAAAGCGCAAAGAAATATCAGAGGGGAAACTGGCGACCAGCCCACCGTAAAGTTGCATCTTCTGAGTGTTTCAGGATTGAAGCCATGGGGACTGCAAAGGCTGCATGAGGGTGCGATTTTGACTGTTTTCGAATTCCGCAGTCTGCCCCTTCTGCAGCAAACCTGCGTTCTCCAGCCGTCGCAGCACTTGGGACAGAACACGCAGTGGAGGCGTTTTGCCGCTTCCATCTCCTTGAAATCCGAAGGCGCTTTTTCGCTGCTCTTGACACCACTGCACCACCTCTGCCGCGGTGCGCGAGCAGACATCCAGAAAACAATCAAAATCTCCTTCACTCAGGTCCAGGGGGGACGACACGGCGGCGCTCTCGGATCCCTCAGCTATGCAAATTTGATCGGCTGTTGCTGGGAGATCGCTGCAAAAGACGCTCACGCAGTGCGAGGCTCTCGCTCCAGCGGAGGCAAAACCAGCGGAAGCTGCTGCCTTGCCATACTGCACCTCGGCCTCGGCTATAATTTCTCGCAAAGCCTCTGCGACAGCAACGAGGGGCCCAGGGTTGAGGCACTGCTCGCCAAGATCGGCGGCCACGGGCACCGCACTCAGTGCGTCAATGGAATCTGCAACTGTCTGACTCCTCACAGACCGCCAAACGAACAGCTGCACATCTGCCGGGATGCTGCCGCTACCCGCGCAGCGAATCCTCCAGAAAAGGTCCGCTACCTGCCGCCTCTGCTGCTGCACGGCTGCAGCGTACGCACGCGGGATGGCATCTGAGGCGCGCGTCTTGCCAGCAGGGCCAAAGTGGCCGCATTCTTTTGCTGCACCAGCAGCAGCAGCAGCGGCACTCCAGTCGGTTCCGCTTTCAGCGCCTGCTTGCTGGAAAGATGCAAGAAAGGAGCTGCTCTGGCACAGGCTCGCCGCAGCCACACGGTACACCAGCGCACGCAAATCTTCGACTCCGCAGCGTGTTGCTGCTAACAACCTCCACAGTTGCTGTTGCTCTTCGCTCGGTAGTTTTCTCAGAAGGCCTGCTGAAGCGCCTCTAGAAGTCAGCCGCTGACATTGCTGCTGCGCCTGAGGCCCGCATGTCTCTCCCTTATTGCCAAAATTTTGCGGGAGGCCTTGGAGGTGCAGCTGCTGTGCTAGGGCTTCCAGCAGGTCTCTCGCGGACTCAACTGCAGCGACGCGTTCTGCTAGACCCCAGAGTGCCCCTGGGCTGGCCAGCCTCGCCATGGGCCGGACGAGCTCACAGAGCAGAGGCCCGTGGCTGCGGCTGCTGGCGCTGGCGTTTGTACTGCCGCTTCCCTCACCTCCGCCGTCTCTGAGGATCTTCTTGCGGAAAGACTGGAGATCTCTGTCCGTCTGGGAAAGCAGCCAGTGAAGGTGAGGCAGGCGGCAGCGCAGCACCGCGGCGTCTGCATGTGCTGTGACTCGCGAGCGGTTGCTCATCTCCCCATAAAGCGGGGGTTCTTCCATTGGCAATGCTGCAAGGCAAGCGCAAATTTCTTCGGGAAGTGCAGAGGCCGCAACGGCAGCGATGTAAAGCCCCATAAGCCTCACCATTGCCCTCACCGCCGTGGCCGCCACTTCAGGTGTAAAGACAGCTAGCTGCCAGTACTGCAGAAAGGCTCTCGCAGTGGCCTGCGAGGCAGCAACTGCAACGGGAGGTTCATCGCTGCGTCGGCCGCAGGCCTCCGCCGCCCGCAGCTCCTCCTCTATAGCAGCCAGCTCGATAGCAGCTGCTTCTCCATGCTCCTTATGCACTGGCTGAGAGGCTGTCTCCGCAAAGGGCCTCCCGGGTTGCCAGCGAGCAAACGGATTTGGCACGGCAGAGGTGACAATGGGCTCTCCGCAATTGCTGCAAACATTGACGCGTGTACCTCCTGCCTTGGCAGTGCCACCGCTGCTGCTGCTGCTTTCCGTAGCAACAACAGAAGGGTTGATGCACTCTGGCAGCAGCTGCATGGCAGTCACTGGAGCGGGTGTACGCAGCAGTACCAGCGGGAATCGCCGCAAGACGGGCAGCCGCTGCCACTTCTCGGCTCTCATATGCTCTAACAATTCTTGTGTGTGAATTTCATGCAAAGAATCGATTGCCGCTTGCACGCGAGTCAGCAGTACCTGTGCCAGGCACCCCGTCGACTGGCTGCTGTGCATACACTGCATGTCGGCCTCAGAGCTTTCTGGTGCTGCTGCCATTGCTGCTGCTGCTGCTGCTGCTGCATCGGCTGCAACGGCAGCAGCTGCTGTAAAGTCTCCGTTTGCAGCTGCCCCCGAGGGCTGAAAGCTCACAGCGGCAGGAGAGGCATTATCTGTTGCTGCAACTGCAGCCGCTGCTGCTGCTGCCCTGGCTGCGAGATGGCTCTCAGCTGCTGCGTCTTGTGCAGATACGAACGCGTCTCCTATTGTGACAAAGACCTTCACTGCATGCATGATGCTGAGGCAGTCGCTGACTGCTGTGGGGCCTCCGCTGTTCAAGTCGAGCTGCTGCAAGATGTCTGCAGTCTGCTGCTGCAGTTGTTGCCAGAGGGAGGCGCGCTGGGAAAGAAACTGCTTCCGGACTTGCAGCAAAAACAGAGCCATCCGTAGCCCAGACGGCAGCCCTCGCAGCCGCTGTGTAGCGGCGGCAGCCAGCTCGTAGGTGCATATAAACTCTGGGCAGGAAGCAGCAGCTGCAGACTTGCTGCGGGCCTGCATGCACAAGGCTTTTTTGTACCCTAAAAGACCCAAGAGTTCGTTCTCTGAGGAGGGGCTCGAGGGGTCTCCATTTTGCCGGCTGGCTCTTTCTGCTTGGACATTTGCAAGCAGCCGCAGGGCCTCGGTGGCGTGCCACCGCATCAGAGCCGATGAGCCTACAAGGAAGTCGTACTGTACCCCCAGCAGGGTTAGAAAACAGGCAGCAGCGTCTGCCGCATCAATTGAAGCGGCAAGGTTCTTAGCTGAACTGACACCAGCGGCTACTGAGGCAGCAGCCGCTGGATGCTGAGGCTCAGGGCATAAGAGGAGACGGGCGCAGGCTCTCTGGGCCTCGAGGCCGTCCGGCTCTGCCTCTGAAAAAGCAGCAGCGTCAGCAGGCACAAAGGCACAGAGGACTTGCCGCGTAGCGGATTCTGCAGCGGCTACGACTGCCGCTGAAATTGCGGATCCAACAGGCGAAGAAGGCGGCAGGAGCGCAAAGGCAGCAAGCGCAGAATAATACAACGGCCAGGTGTCCTCCCCTGGCCCAAGCGCAGCACTTGCTGCTGCACCCGAAGCAGCCCTGCCTCTCCGCGACGCAGGCTGCGAAGAACCGCTTAGCAGCAGCTCTGGCTGGTGCCACCCGCAACGGCAGGGGGGAGGAGGCAGCGAGCGTGCTGCCGCCTGCAGTGCCACGTTCAAATCCGCCTTGAGACACTCCAGCATGCGGTGCATCTGCGCCAAACAGACAAGCAGCAACAGCAGGGCATTCTTGTGTCAGCCATAAAAACCACCTGTGCTCTGTTGTAACCCTTGTCAACAATCCAAGTGAAAATTTATTTAAAACTCCACCTAATGATAACGGAAAATATCGAGTTGTGCCTCCTCCTGCGCCTCGCTGTGTCTGGCTCTGTCGGCCTTTCAGCTCGCAGCCCTCTCTGCTAGTCGCGTGGATGAAAGAAACAACCCACCTTCTTGATGCCGGTGTGTATGGGAACTTTGAGGTCTTTTTGCTGAGCTGCACCGGCCTGCTCTGAGGGAGACGGCGCGCCTCTAGAGAAAGAGAGGGCTACCCCCTCAACCAACAAGGCGGCCTGCAGCGGCAGCTGGCGGTTGACGCAGCTGTTTTCTGCTGCCATGAGGATTGCCTCTACTTTTTGAATCTGCAGCAGCTGCTGCATTTCCTGCTGCAGCAGCTGCTTGGCTTGTTGCTGCTTGGTGATTTCCAAAGAGGGCAGCAAGTACTCACGGCGAAACTTTGCAAGGCCCGAGCGAACGGCTGCTGCTTCGCGCCGCAGACTCTCCAGCGAAGAACGCAACTCTCTGCAGCGTGTACACCCAAACGGTTAACAGTACACCACAATAAACCTCATAGTCTCTGCGCAAAAGCCGCTTTGTCTACTCTTCCTTTCCACGATTGACAGTAAGGGTAACAAATATTCAGGGGGCTGCAAACGCCGAGAACGTTGGGGAATAAGGAGAAGTCGTGCCCTGCCAGCGGCCCGTGGTATTTCGTACTATTGCATGCATTTATACAATAATAGTCGGGTATCATGTGTAAAAAGACTGCTGAATCCGTGCAGCTTATAGTGTACAAACAGTGCACGCATCACGTGGGACTAAATGAAAAATCATATTTATCCAGGAATGCAATGCCTACCCCAAAACAGAGGCCGACTTGGTCAGTTCCTCTCGCCGCTCGGTCACTCGACAGCTGAGGCCCCGACTCGCCTGTCCATGTAGCAGAAACACAAACCAATCTCTTTTATGTCCCCCGCCCAGTGGAGCCCTGTGATAGCTTGAAAAGAGTCTGAGATAGCTGCATTCCGGCAAAGGCAACCGTAGCCTAGATGGTGATGTGCCACAAGCTCACCGCTTCGCTGCAGGCCTTCAAGTGCTCCAGCCGGGAAACTAAATTTATCAAAAGCTCTCCATCGCTGGGAAGCTTCTCCAGTTCAAAAGCAACGCAGGCAACGCATTCGTTCTTAACAGTTGGTGTACCAGCTCCTGCGGCCAAGGCAAGTTTTGGGGTTGAGGGGGCATTGGCTTCACGGAAATACACGGAGTTCAGATTCGAAAGCAGTGCATCCGTAGTCTCAGGTTTTCCACCGTTTGGATTGCCTGGAGTAAGGGGTCTAGAGTGCGCATTTGGGCTGCAATCGGCCAGGTAGCCGCCTCGAGGTCCCACTTTCCCATCTTGCTCACAGAATGGGATGCTCTCGGCTGTTTCTGGGGCTCCAGATCCAGCCAGTCCCTGCAAATCGTCCATATGGAAGGGATTTGTGGGAAAAGCGCCAGCCATCTTCGTGAGGTGCGCACCAGCCGGCCGTGCGGCGGACCGCATGAGCTGGTCTGTAACACATTGGGATCCTCCCTAGCGTTGTTTGTGGCCGCAGCACGAGGCTTAAAGTCTGCGGGAAGCCACTACACTCTTATAGAAACAAATTCTGCTGAGGATTGCTCTGTCATTACGCTCACGCTCGGTTCGCCGTATCCATGCCTGTCAAACCATACCTGTGGCCCCAAAGCCGACTTAAGAGCTTAGTGAGCTCTTTAACCCACCAAAAAGCATTCCGCCAACAGAAAACAATGTATAAAATCAGGTTAAAAAGCAAGACAAGCGAGATACTGAACCACGGCCTGTTGGGAGCATTCCGCAAGATGAGGACCTTGAGCGTCAAGTTGCATGCTGATGTGTAGGCTGCGCTAACGTGCACTACGTTAGCCCAACTGGTAGAAAGTTGGAAAATAGATTCAATTTAAAATAATAAAAACTTATAACCCTCCCGCCGATTGGCTCATGTAGTTTGTGTATTGATGTCATTTTGTAGGGGTCACACGCCAGCTGATCAAAGCCTTAGGCTGGCCGATTCACCACTCTGATCCCGAGTTCCTAGCGAGCGCCAACGTCGCATGCAAGGGCAACTGGAGTATTCCTGTTCACTGGTCAGCAACCAAGTGGAATCCACGTTACTTCAGACATACTAAATTTAACTTATTCAAAATGAAATATATTGTATATTTTGTTGCTTATAGTCAGCCAGTGATGTCTGGGGGGCTGCTTACTAGCGTGTCTTTGTAGATTCGACAACACGCACTTCGTGTTTATTGGCTCTGCACGCTGGGCACTGGGTAAAACCGGTATCACTGAGCAGCTAATTTAATCATTTAGCTTATCGAGGGTCCCTATCGAGAGTACCTAGAGAGGGAATTGTGACCCTGGTAACGCAGGGATGCCCACAAAGCTGCGCTAAGATAGTGTGGGTGCGCATCTGTTTCTGAGATTGATCTTGGGGCCTCCTCCAATCAAAACCATAAAGCGCCTTATCTCAAGGCTCTAGGGCAATCGAAACCATAAAGCACCTTATCTCAAGGCCCTAGGGACCTTTCAACAATTGTTTTCCTAAGTTTCTTTAGGGTTGTAAGGTCCCGTATTGCGCACTACGGAGAGACAATCCTATAATAGAGTGTTACGTGCTTTATTAAGCACTGGCTGCCAACCCCAGATCCACCTCTTGCAAATGCGCTAAGTGCTGCGACCTCTCCAACCTTTCTAATTGCTATGTTATCTTAATTTTCGTCGAACGTAGCTACAAGAGTTTTGTTGGGTCACTGGTCCCCATGTGTTTAACCGGGATCCTACTATGTTGTCTCATGTAGGGAGTGACCTTGTGGGGAAAGTTGATCGCCTATCCATTCAGAAAAGAATAAGTCGTGTTGGGACGGAAACACTAAAGCGCATGGCATGAGGCAAGACAGAAACCTCACCAACTCTTTTGATTGTGTGATGGGATGCTTTAGCGGGCATACTTACATTTCTGCTCAGGGGCCATAAGCACTAACAGGAAACAATAGCTTAAGAATAGTTAGTCCCCAAAGAAGTCTCTTCTTCTCAGGCTTGCTTCCCTGAGGCCATGCCGGCCTCAGCACAGCCAAGCCACAAAGAGATGCGGCCAAGGTACAATTAACTTGCATTTTAGGCACGCATGTATCCTAAAACATAATCCGAGGGACTGGGGTACTGCTACCCATGTAAACATTCCACTCATAAATAGCTAGAATCACTCATTCGGGTCATTCTAAATTAAAACTAACAGACAAACACTGGAATATTGAACATTCGCGTTAGCGTGTTAAAAGGTGGGCATGCCTATGATGTAGCATGCTAAACTGAATATAGTGATAAGTTGTTTGCACCTTAAAGATTAACTCATCTTCAATTCAGTGCCTGAATTATGTACAAGTGAATAAAGAAGCACTAGGTAGATAGTTAGCCATAGTCTGAGAAGCACTAGGTAGATAGTTAGCCATAGTCTGCGTTGGTGGAAGAAGCGCGCCCCAGCACTTCCCACAACTAAGGCCCATATACTCTAGGTTACCTCTCAGGCTTAGAGTGATAACAACCAAATTGGATGGAGAGAGCTATGGATCGGAAACTATTGTCAATAGGCGTTGCTCAACGGCATGGTGTAGTATAGTGGGGCCACCGGCCATGCAAGCCGTTCCGCTCAAGGCAAGATCTTAGATATAACACACGCTGTACACATGTCGTGTCATTCCCACTCCGGCAGCACGACTCTAGCTATGGCTAGCCGGTGGTAATCTATCCAGCCTTGCATATTGTGTTTATATGGTGCGTGGATAAGCCAATCTCTAACGTGGTAATTGTATATGACTATACACAGTTTAGGATGCTACATCTGCCATCTTAGACGTTACAATATCGATTCGCTTTGTTTCTGACAGCCCAGTGACGCCAAAACAAAGATTAACGTACAGCAGTATACTGCAAACAACGTCATTCATCTGGCATTTGGTGTTTGATACTAGTTGTTGAGCAACAGTGCCTCCACGTGATTGAGAGTTCTACGGACTCCATCACCAGAAATACAGGCTACCAAGGAACCTTCATCCACTTCTCACAAGAAGCTGTATTTTGGTTTAATGCTGGATGCATAAATTTAGTGAATGTTTTCGTGATGCGCGCTGTCTAACGCTGACGCTCCTAAGGGTTGAGCGTTGTTGATGATTTCTTTACATGGGAGCAAAACGTCCTCGTTGTTCTCCCCCAAACCGTTTTGCTATGTCTTAACTTATTTTGGAGTGCCAATAACTGCGTAATAGGGCGTACTAAGCTTACTGCAATCCCTGGTGTTGAGCAGCTGCCAGCTTCGGTTACACCATTCGGTGACCCTTCTTACAAGTGATCTGCAGCTATTGCCAAACAAGTCCCTTTTCAACCCAAAAGGAAATGTTAATGAAATATGGCAACATTTTGCTTTTTAACTAAGTTTTTATTTTTGTAAGTACTCCTGAATACCGTTTCCCTTTGAAAACAACCTTCAAGTAACTCAAGCTTTCACCCTGGATAGGCGGCGCTCGACAACGTGTACCAGACTTCTTGGATGAAAGTTAACCAGAAGTAAGCCTGCCCCTTACATCATTGTTATTTCTTTAGCTACAGAACACGAGAATACATTTGGTTCCTCCTTCTTGCCTGGCAAGTCGAGCCACCCAAACGCCTCCCACACGCAGAGGACCCACATGAATGAAAATCCCAAAATAGGACAAGGTGAAGTCCATGTGAGTCTTTTTGGGTTTACAATCAGCTGAAGCCAATCAGACTTTTGACGGCACTAGTGCCTGACCTTACCTCTTACGGCCCTAATTATACCTGACATATTCTCTTTATCCATACCATGAATCAGTTAATCCCCAAAACCTCTGAGCAGATGGGAACTCCTGTAGAATTCCCTTTAAAACCATCCGAGAAGGCAGTGTTCCATCCGACGGATATCGGGGTTACTGGCTCCACAGCCAGTGGCCCGTCGACTCAAAGCGGTTCAAGCATCCTACGTACAGCGACCAGCTCATTCACTGGTCCGTCATCCCTTGATAGCACTAAACCCTGTGCATCAGTTAGATGGGGCTCAGGTACCCCCAATGCCGCGAGACAGCAATACGTCGCTGTGCTGCCAGGAGTAATCCCGTCGAGTTCCCATTCAGCCGGGATTCCTCCGAACTCTGTTGCGGTAACAGATCTGTCACCGCTTTGGTGCCAGTACCAAACCACCAGCACAGGGGGTCATTTTACCCCAGTTTATTGCAGCCTAACGCCAGGTACGACCACTTCCCAATTCGGTACCAGTCATGAAGAAGGCGCTGGAGGTCACATGCAACAAGAAAATGGGGCGGTAACAAACAAAGGCAATGCGGAAACTTCTGCAAGCAGTACTTACACTTTTGCAACGGAACGTTTTCTTTCTCAGCGAAGCGATCCTGCCGGAAGTCGTCGCAGATCCTCCTTACTGCTAAACGACGTACCTCTGCAAGTACAATCCCTGCCCCAAGAGGTGCAGGCCTTGATTCAAGAGGCAGGGGAAACACCACAAAAGCCTTCTACTCCTGTACCTGATTGGTTTGATGCTGAGTCTGGCTGTATTCGGAGGGAGTGCCTTCCGGAGCTTCCAACCTTTCGCTCTACTCTCAACAGTTGCGTTGCGAAGCTCTCAGTGGCATCTCGAGCCTACCATCGCACCCGCTGGCCAGGCGAGCCCGCCAAGGCGAGTTCTAGCGGATATCAGCAGAGCAAAGACAGGGGAGTCCGAAGAATTTCGTGTCCTGACGCTGCGCTGCTCCCGCGACGAACTGACCCCGTTTCTGGCACTTCACGGCCCCCTGCAAATCCACAAGCATGGACAGGCGGTCATCGCCAAGAAGGAAACTTTGTGGCTTCTGAGGCAGCAGAGGGGATTGCAGCACGTAATCGTCGTGTGCGCTTTGCAACTGTTGCTTCTGCCCAAGAATATACAGAAAGATCCCCCTCTCCTGCAGCGGAAGCTTGCGCGTCCTCAGGGCCCTCGTTGTGTGCAGCTGCACTTCCACACAGTTCTCGGGAAGTCGCCAAAAGTGTAGACGTAACGCAAATGCTTCAGGGCCAGAAGGCTGCTCAGGCACGCGCCAGTGGCGTCATTCGCTGCATGATCGAAATGATTCAACGCCTCATGAACTCTCCACTGCTACAAAAACAGGGCGATTCTACGGTGAGCAAAGATAGGTGTTTTTCAAAGAAACCTGAAGTCTCCAGTGAAATTTGTGCACTGTAAAGCAAAGCATGTAGTAGTGGGTGGTGTGATAGCGAGGCAGGAAACGGCAGCAGAATCAAGAGTACTAGTGTGCTTAGCTGGGCTTGGCTGGATTGCCTAGAGAGTACGAAGTAGAAGGAAAAGGAGGGTACATTTGTCTGCAAAACCGTCTGCAAACGGCAAAATATCTGGTTTTAGTTTAGCGAAACTTGGCCTGAGGGTTTGAATATCTCAGGAGGGGCTAGAGAGCAGCTTGAAGCTACTGCGGGCATTTGAGGCGGAGTGTCCAGGCCGCCTGCCTGCACTTTGCTTCTTAGCGGATACGTTGGAAACTTGTCAGCAGCTAGTAAAGCAAACGCTGCCAGAGGAGGAGAGGAAGCCACTACTTGAACTTATCGAGGCGACAAAGGAGCCGCTACTATCGCGGGACGCCATAATCAGGCTGCATCGTTTCAGACAAGAACTGCGGTATCCTAAAGACATCCAACTTCTTGCCACGCCCTTGGATGCGCTGCAGGTAAATGGGAAAAACAACTCAGCACAGAAGAAACTGTTTGCTTACAAAAGCTCCTCTGAAGGTTTGTGTTTAGGGGACAACGCAAAGCAGTGGGCATGAAGCAAATTGCAGCGACTTTGTTGGCAGCCTTAGCACTGTGATGGTTTGATGCGAGTCGCAGCGTGTCCGGATATGTAACAGGAGAAAGGCAGTCACAGGCCTGTCCCTCTATGCCGCTACTATAGACGAGGCCCTCCTGGACTCTGAACAGAAAAGGCTTTCCAACGTCTTTCTTGTGTGAGGGGGCTGTAAACACCATGTACTTTTTTAGGTCCTTACACTGCGTTGGTAGCACGGTCAGACGTGCTATGCCTTTTAAAAGTAGCTTGATAACCGGGCCTTTCCGTACTGATTATGTAATCCTGTTTTATATGGCGCCGCAGCCAAAAAGACGGCGATTACAGCACGTGGCAGCTCTCATGTATGTATGGGTTCCTCCGCGTCTTATGCAGAGGCGAGGCGTCATGTGGGGTGGTTTCTTCCCGCCCGTGGAGCGGAGGCAAAAATCCCAGAGTTTTTGCCGTTGATATTCTAAGGCGATGCGAGCAAGTTATTGTGACAGCGAAGCAGCGCTACGCTGAGGATGAAGGTGTTGCCTTACCTACCGAAGGGGCTCAAAGCACCAGTGGCACTAGCCTTCTCGACATTGTTGAGGCCGCGCTGAAAGAGACGGAGGAATTTGGAATGTGCAGCATGGGTCTCCTGTCGCTCGACAATGCAGGTTAGCAATCTGATACTGTGTGTGGATGGGCCCCTGTGTGTCTGCGGCATCCCGTCTCAGCATCATAGGGTGTCAAAAAACGTATATAACGGTGTCCGCTCCTCATGTCTCATTACGCTGAAAGCTTCCCGGTTGCTGCCAGTGGGATCCCGCACGCTGCCTCTTATGTTGACAGCATATGGCTAACGCCATCACCATGATAGTGTTTTTTGAGACATCAGCCTGGAACTCGACCGCGGGTAGTAGTTCTTGTGTTCTTGCTACGCCTTTAGGAGAGAAGCTTCGCTTCGCGACTTGCGGTTTCATTAGGCTACTGGTGTTACGGCGGTCTCCCGCTTCTGGCATTTTATGTCGAGTGGCTGAGGCACCTGTAAGAAACGCGGCAGCTGCTGCAGAAACGCAAATATTCAGGTGGCCTTCCAAGAAAGAACTGCTACGTGAATTTAACCAGCACCAACAACCGAGCACTAGCAGCGGAGTGATAGAGCCCAAAGGCAGTATGGACCCTGGGGCACGCAGGCGAGCTTACGAACACAAATTTTCTTAGCCCAGACAGCATGGCAGCTCAGCCTGAAAGACCTGGCTGTACGCTATTACTAAACTGTGGCGTCCAGAAACCCGTTCTACCTTTTCTTTTCTATGGTTTGCATGTATCTCCTTAGACAGGGTCTGCTGCGAGTGGTGGAGTGGGCGGATAATGGCGATGGCTGGAGTAGCAGGGGCCTGGTGGAACAAGAAGTTGCAGTGCAAGAGGGAGATTTGTTTGTAATCGCAGATGACAGTGAGTTACACAGAGTGAATGAGAGCTGCTTGGCTTCTTGTGCTTCGGCCAATTGTTAGATTGCAGAAGCTGCGCAAACCAGAAAGGTGATTTCCCGGGAAGACCAACTTACTGATAAAGTTATCGATTTATGAAGTGCACATAATTGCTGCTATTATAGTAAGCGATTCAGTCAGACAAGACGCATATACAGGGGAAGGTTAACGCTGACTGTCTCTGTTGTGATGGCAGTACTTTTCGACGTCATAAGCAGCGAAGAAATGCGCCACTTGTTCTCATGTTGTCTTGCACCGCTAGAAGTAAGCCAGGACTGCCTTTGGGCAACAACTTGATCGGCTGCGCGGGGTGGGTTCGTGAAGTTAGTGACTCTCTTGTACACATGTAACTTGGACATTTAGTCTATTGTGCTAGGAAAACGTTATGTCTGTTGGACTGTGTGTCTTAGGGCAAGGATGTAAGAGAAGCCTCCACATGCATAGCTCCTTCTTGCCTTTCGAATCTCCTCAAGCGGCTGTGGCGACAGCGGGTGCCGAATTTGCAGGCGTTACTGCCGCGTATTGAACAGAGACAACAGCGTTTCGCCTTTCAGGCCCTCGGCAGGCATGCCGTGGCTGAGACGTTAGAAGCCTGTCCCCTAGACATCTCCATTGCTGCGGGATGGATTTGTAAGCCATGCAGCGATGATACTGGCGCGGCGTGCTGACGCCGAACTGCTGGGAGATCGCAAAGCAGAAACGCCCATCACCTACCTGGCATAACGAGCACACTCTGATCCATGAACTGCCCATTTCGACATCCTCACCATAGAAGTCTACAGGTGCTCTATAAACGTGGTAGAATGCAAGAACGCATCACCCAGCGCCACATAAAGTGGCTATTTTCCCCCAGAACGACAGGATCTCCACCTTCCTATTGTACGAACCACTAACACTCTTCAAGAAACTTCTGGCGCGTTTTCGCGCCATAGTTGTTGATTTTTTGGGCCCTCTGTGCCCCGCCTCCGTCATAGTGTGTCAAGCGGGTATCATAACTTATGTTGCTTCCCCTTGCATTAAAGAACCCATATTTAGACTAAAGAGCAAAACGAAGCATAGAAAGGGCAGGCTACTATAACTATGCGGACAACTGGAGTATCCAGTGTGCAGGAAAGCGTCTGCCAGAGAGGCGATCACAATTGCTTGAAGCCGGAAGTAATCACAGTCCTTAAAGTGACATGCAGCGTCAGAGGTTGGTTAGATAGCCTATCCCGACTGTTTAGCTCGCCTTATCACAGTCGCACCACCTAGGAACCCCACGATGAAAGTGGAGTCACGCGCGTGCCCATAAATCTGCGAAGGCTCGAGGCAGGCTGACAAAACTACGGTGTCTCTGCAGAAGTAGACGGCTGGAGGGGACGCCTTTTTGCAGTGCTGGCGAAAACCAGATCTCAGCTGAACGAGAGGAGGTTCTGTTGGAGGTTGTAGCGTCTGCTTAATTATAGTAGTGCCCTTGCGGGTGTCTGAGTTCTTTCAGCATAGTTTCATGCACGCCAAAGGGCGTTTGCACACTGCATTCCCAGGGAATAAATAAATGGCAAAGTCGAAACCCACATCGAAAGCCACATACTGCGATGTAGTGAAGGCGCTAAATTGATCGCTCAAAGAAGAGCAACCTTCTCGTGGAGCTCTAGGAGCTTGCCAATAGGCAAGCAAAGTGACTGACCCCTTGAACATGTAATCTGGCAAGAATGCAGAGCTGCACAGTCTCCATTCAGCCCAAGGTAGTCATAGAAACCCATTTGCATGAAAGGCGCACTGAGTGTCGCTCCGTCACGCCCCTTTGCGCAACAATACATGCAGCCAATGAAGCGATCAAATAGCAACACCACATTGAGGCGCCAATCGCCTCCCTGCCGTCCCTGGCAAGCGTGACGAATACCCACCGCTTGGCTATAACACCGCCATTTAGGGGCAATATATTGAATGCTCACAGGCCTCTGCCCTCTATGCAGCACGAATTTTTCTTGGCATTCGTGCTGGCACAAAAATGCTTGGCTGTAGGACAGCTTCTTGTATTTTAGTCTGTATTTGGTTGCGCAGCACTGACGCACCTGCAAACCCTCCGCAAAACCGCCATCTGGGAATTTTGAGAATAGTTCAAAAGCCCTGATTCCCAGGTAGCCTTCTCACTCCGCAGCAGTCTGCCTGGGGACGTATTGCCTCCGAGGCGCGCTATCCCAGGCCTGGCTCCTGCCTCGGCCCCTGGGTCTCCATCCACCCCGCCCTGCATTGCAACGCCTCATAAGACGCAAATACCACTTTACTGAGGATCGCGTTGCATACACAATGCAGGATCCGGCGTCCCTGCTTGTGCAACCATGCAGCGTGGTGCATCTGTCAATAGCTGTGCTCTATCATGCGCATTTGCTATTTGCTGATTAATGGGGAAATGTTGCGTACAGGAATCATCGCCATGGCAGTCGTTACCGCCAGGCCTGCGAAGGACAGCACAGAAACGTTGCGTGACGTGTTGCCTCTGTACCGCAGCAACAAACTTTTCTCTCTAGTCTTTTGTTAAACAGTAAATAAAGACACACACTTCGATTCATCTAGGATGCTCGTGCCTACTTAGCCTGAAAAGAAGGGTATGGGATAGGCAACAACTTGGGGGGTGAAGAACAAGCTATTGGGTTACCTGCCACCACGAGAGCCGCGTGGTACCCACTTCTCTCCACGCCCTCCCCCCCCATAACCGTTGTAGCCAACACGTCGGCCTGCGCCGCACAGAATCCCGCATGTTCCCTTTTGAGACATGCACAAGCCAGGGAATTCGCAGAAACTGAGAGAACGAGGGCAGTAGACGTTTCAAGATTGCACATGCAGATAGACTTCCTAGAGCACAACGCACCTGGCCGCCCTCTGTTCCAGTTATAGGCTGTGGTACGGGCTTCTGCCTCTTCTTTCTGAAGCTGCTCCCACATATCGTGTTTCCAAACTCCCTTGTTTTCATCGGGAGTCCAGAGCTTCTTACTTGGGCCGACGCTGAAGAGAACCACGCAGCACAGGCATCAATAATAAAACAGGATGGTGGCAGCATCAAAAACCCTCACTATATCCCTTTAAGAGAATTAAAACAGCACTGCACGGATGCCCGACAAATACGCGAAAGATAGGCGCTCACCGTATTTGCACACTTCGAGGAGCCGAGGTGTCAGGCTGACTGTCATCTCCTCCTTCTCCCTCCCCCCCTTCTTCGCTATCTCCGTCGCGCCGATCATCGTGGAGGAAGTATCGGGTTTCTCTTGGGACAAAAGACGGATCTTCTTGCATGAGCTGCGCTCAAAAACAATCAAGCCCCTAACCCTTGTGTTTCAGCAGACGGTGGTTTGTTACATTCATAAACGAGAAGGCCAAACCGCGTTTTACCTGCCACGTCGTCTTCATCTTGCGTCTGTTTCCATTTTCTCTTATCCCTTCCTTGCGCAGTCGAGTAACGTTTGTTTCTGGACTTGTTCCACGATTACTGGTATATCCTGCCTCATCCCGGCCCTCTCTTTTACCTTCTGCTCTGTTGGGCTTTGCCGCAGAGTTGCCGCCTTCCACAGCAGTCGCAGCCCCAGCAGGTGGGCCTGACGGGGAAGAAGCTTGTGCGGGCTCGGCCGGAGCTGAGGAGCCTGCAGCCGCTTCTTCGACGTCAAGGGCCTCCTCTTCATCGCTAGAGGAGCTAACTGAAACAAGGCACAATTTCTGACACGCTGAGTGCTTCAGGGTAGATATATCATGTCGTTCTAGTCGTAAGTACATTGCGTTGCTGCAAGGTTTATAGACAGCCAGTGCATCTGGTTAGCATCTTACCCTCCGACTTGTCGTCAAAGACATCTCCTTCCTCTTCCTCCTCTGAGGAAGCCCGACGCAAATTTCGCGGATTTACCATCTCGATAGGCCAACAGTCACGGCGATCGTGAAATGCAGACGTGAAGGATGAGGAGGAGACGCAGCAACAAGAGCGTTCTTTTTGCTCCTGTTGCGCCTTGGATAGGAGAGGCGCAAGGCGACACGGCGGTCACTGGTACCAGGCATGAGTCAACTAGCACAGTAATCAGTGTAGATACGGACCGTCGAATGTTCATATAGGCTAGGCAACGGATCGGTTAGTGTGAAAAATGGCTCTCATTCGAATTGACGAATCCTGGGTAGGCAACTCTCGGAAGGGGTTCCGCAAGAAGTATTTATGCCCCACGCCCATTTGCTGGATCTTAGTGAGCACAAATTAAAAGGGAGCTGATAAGGGAAAAGTCATGCCGCATCGGTATCCTGCCCGAAGCCTCCCTGCACCTGTGTACCCGCCAAAGACAAGCTCTGTTGGAAACAGAAGTGCGCTTGAACTTTCTCAGGAACCGCTGGGCGTTCACCACTGAAAACAGAAGGCAATAAAACATTCAGAGAGGCATAAAGAAAAACAGCTCTTGCCTTTTCCCAACAGCATGCGCGTAGCAGCCACAGTTTGTACTATAACATACCTTCGTATAGGAGGGAGGCAGCACTTACAGCCCCGCACGTTGTTGCAGCTACCAATTACATTTTTGAACATTTTAATTGATATTCCCTTTGGAAGCGGAATATCCAGGAAGCAGCACAGTACCAGACACTATGCTAGTGGCGCACACCACCACACCCTCGCCCTGTAGAGCCCATAACTTTTTCATTTCCTCCATTCAAACTTCCATCTGCTGGCTTTCCTTGCGCCTACGGGCATTTTCTTTAGGTTTTTGGACGCCTTTTGAGCAATATATAAGATTGTCGCAACAAAGGTTTCAATTTCTATTTGGTCGCACACACACTGTGACGTACAAAACCCGAGTAATGCAACCTACGCCTTAAAGTTTAGTCCATACGCATTTATATACGCACACTCTGCACACTTGGATAGAGCAGCATTAGTTAACTATAGATAGCTGCAGGCTTTGGAATGAGAGCACTCCCCACACTACCAAGGGAGACTGCCCTGAGGATAGCCATCAAGCTGAGCTAACGCAAGCCGCAGATCACTGGACACATCCATGTACCAGAATCTATTCTGTTTAATATGCCTTCATATGGCATATTCTACTATATTGTAACCCCCAGCCATGCAAAGTTGCTATGATGGGGTTATGAAGCTACGCTAAAATTTCCTTTGGTGTTTTCTCCTCTTTTGGAACATCAACTACGCGCATGATTGTTTACTTGTTTGGTTTCATCCGTGTGCAATTGCAGGAGCGACCTCATACACTGCAGTAGCAACCCTGCTTGTTGCTCAGCTCGTGTAGCACACCATGTGTAGCGTCTGTACTAAGACCTCTAATAAAAGGCCAAATAACTACTAGGCATTCAGCGCTTTTAAAGAATAATCAGTCCTCAAAGGTGTGGCAGCCGTTAGGCCCTCCCTGAGACCAAACTGGCCTACGAACAACTAGGCAGCGAGGGAGAACAGCCCAGGTGCAACTAGACCGCACCTTAGGCGCCCATCCGAGCACACAACGTGAGGAGCTGGATCACCACTTCTCAGTAACACAGGCATATACCTTCAACTCACAGATCACTTCAGACAATTCTGAGTTACAGCTAACAGACACACAATGCGCTCCATCATGCGTTTGTAGTTGAGGGTAGAAATGGCAGTAAGAATAACCATTTTGCGGGTGCAAATTTCGCAAGTCCAAGAAGCGCAGTGTTTATGACGCCTTTAGCAGTGCTAGATATTTGCAGGAAACTCCCTGTCTCCCAATTCAGCAATTCTCCCGACGCCTTGCCCACTTTCGAGAATTTAGTACTTCGGAATAACTTAGTTGAAAACTCTCTCCCGCAGACTTAAATAAGGCTGGCCCGATTGTGACAACCACAATTGCAGGGGTGGTTGCAAAGGGTTACCAGCAAAGCTAGTGAGAAGCCCATCATTATCACCTATTTTGCCTCCCTTTCCACATCGTGAAGATGCTCACGAACATAACAGGGGAAATATATTTCTTACGTGGCAAGATGACGATTTCCCTCCCTCTTCCGGGCAACACAAAACAATGGACAGTGCCAATGACCCGATTATTGTAATCTAGCTGTACCGGGAGCAATTATCTCAGTTGAAGGCGGCAATTAAAATGTGGGGATTTGGCATATATCTCAAATACGGGGATACGGGCAAAGTTCGCATATTTGTCAGCACGCCTAGCTGGTACCATAAACCCCATCTTTGCCACCCCAAAAAATATACACTAAAACGAATCTGACTAGAGGATTGGGAAAACTCCTGCTGCAAAGTTCGTTTTGCAATTCAATAGCCATGGTTGTTGCCGCCTCTTTGGTGGACGCTCGTGTTCTTTTCGCCAGTGTCCCTAAAGCATGAATGCGGTGGTCATAAGCAAACTCGCTCGGTTTTCCAGGTTGGCTTTGAGCTCTCTGAGATTTTGTTTACCCGCCTCTCTATCAGCGATATCATCCCACTCTTCGCCCGCTTGGCGGCCCCCAACATAGGCCACCCTGCCGCCTTCCTGCCTCCTCTTTAGAGTCCTCTCGCGGCTTACCGGATCCTCGCCCTCTTCTGGGGAGTCCTCTCCTTGTTGTGGTCTTTGCTCCTTGGGTTGTTCTTCGACTGCAAACTCTAACTCCAGACCATAGCCGTTTTCAAAGGCGATGTAAATTTGATGTTGCCGCACAATCGCAAGGGTCATTTGCAGTATGTGTGGATGCTTGACCGTCCCTTCGCCGCACAACGTAAGCGCAACACAGGTCGACTTCTGCAGATCTGAATTCCCTTGATTCAGTACTCTTAGTAACTTAAAGCAAACATGCAGTTGACGAGGCCTTTTATAGTGTCTCAGAAGTTGTGCACATGTGTCATAAAGGCAGACGCAACCTGCAGGGGGACAAGACCTGTGTTACCTGCCCAGTTGTAGTACATATGACACAACTTGAAAGAGACGACTGCGAGGTAGTGCCTTGACCAGTGGCTATCGTCTGAGGCATCACAACCGTTCCCCAGGCAACAGTAGAGCAAACCACTAGACTGTTATCGTATCAATATCAGGCTAGCATAATGAAAAAAGCCGCCTCTCCTAAACACTCTAACGTAGCTGACATTGTCGACTTGCACTCGATGCAGCAGAGTAGCTGCTCGACCCGTTTTTACTCGGGTGCATGCTATTTTTTGGACAAACCGGCCATAAGGTTTAGAAAAATAAAAGCGAGACCGCCTGCCCAGTCTGTCTCCTTACTTGTTATAGTTTGGAGTTCGGAAGCTGAAGGTGAACCGCGTTTTTGATCAGCAGTTCCAGTGAGAAACTTTTCTTCAGGCTTCGCCGTGTCAGGATCCACCGGAATTACAGGCCCGCTGTGTAAATGCATCAATGCAAAAGGCAGAATCTGGTAAACGTCTTAGCAGCATTTGGTTTATCAGCCACGAATGCTCTCAAAGGAGTTCACTAGGCATCTTTTAGCGCAGCTAAGTGACCAACCTGTCGATGTAAGAGCCAACAGCCAGTCCCTGCAGGCGTTCATCCCTTTTCATAAAAAATTTCGGTGGATTAGCGGACGGTGCGGGTTTATTAGCATGTTCAGATGCACACGCCGAGGCAGACACGAAGAATCAGCACTTCAGGCCCAGTGCATTCTATTTCATGTATTTGACAAAAAGGCCGTAGGTATCCCACGTACTACCACTGAAGCCCATTTGCGCCAAAAGATTTCAGCGATTTTGTCGTGTTCTTGTTTCGCATGCAGTCAAGCTGCCGTTCCTCTTTTCTGTAGCTGTTGTACCTGGATCATCTGTTGTATCGTAACTTTTCGTAAATATGTAGTAGCCCCCGGCCTCAATGCACAACGAATAATGTTGATCTCCTGAGGAATCTGATCGTAGGGCGCGACGATCACGGCGATGGGACACTGTACAAAGCGACAAACGAAACTTGCAGAACGACTCTTTTCGTGGCAAGCGCTTCAAAGATCAGCTCTTTCGACACATATTTGGCGTCGGGGAATGCCCACGTCTTTTCTGGATTCGACGAGTGGCCTATCTGCCAGGCGTACTGACTTTCGACGATTTCGCCTTCAGCCGTAGCTGCAAAATCCATCTGTATATATGCAAGCCACCGAAAATTCAACTTTATGCACTTCACGATAGGGTGAGAGTCTGGCGATATAATGCCTACTCCGTCTTCTGCTGGTACAAGCTGAATACAGCAAAAAGTAACCCCAAGGGCCGTTCTGAGACAATGTGCCAGTGAAACGGAGAAAATAACTCGAAGTGGAATTGTTACAACTAGTTGCTCTGTCAATTTTAACAGTCACCAACAACATGCGTAGATATGCCTGGTTGTGAGCAAGGGAACCCACAATAACGGGTAACACAGGCGGTAGGACATCTGTCCGGCTTACCTTGGAAGAATCTGGCTCAGGAAACGTGTAGACGCACTTCAGTAAACCTGGATATATATATATATATATATATAGAGAGAGAGAGAGAGAGAGAGGGAGAAAGAGAGAGGAAACTCTCTTCCTTCCAAAATGAACCTAAGGGTGTACCGGCCTTCGGAGTTTATTGAGGCTCGTTTGCATTTCGGGCTGAAACGATTGAGAGTAAAGTGGCTTCCTAGTTCTTCTCCCTTTTCGCCAAAGTTCTCCACGGCGGCAGTAGGACAGGTATGCAAGGCTAACGTAAACGACGCGCCAGGGAAGGCGGTTGCCATCGGGTGCTCAATGATCAATTCACACGTTTCTGGAGACAATTCAAACTTTCCCACCTCGGCCTCAATGACGCCCCGAATTGCTGCAACTTTATAATCCATGACTTCCTTGATCTGGGAGCTTCCGCTGAGAGCTGATCTATAAACGAGAAGATGAGCTGGCGGCAACCGCGATACTTTTGCGCCTCTTCCCCTTTCAGGCAGATGCCTACAAAATTTTCCCTAAAAGAGCTGAAAATGCCTCGCCATTTCCCTTATGACTCCAGCGCGATAGATGGCTGGAGCAGATGCTTCGATGTGGCTGACAAACTGAGTATGCTCGAAGTTCTTCCCGCCAACAATTCCCACAACTCCGTAGCACGAGTTTGGAGGTCTGTTCACATCGATACCCAATTCGCATAGCTGGACACTCAGGGCCTGTCCAGTGGAGCAAACCGAATACTACAGATACTCCCTTTTCAAGGCTACGTGTAAGTAAGGAGGTCTGTCCAAGGACCCAAGCTTCTTCAATATTTGTATTAGCCTTGTTCACACTTGTAGATGGAGGTGTGCAGGCAGCGAAATACCGAATAATGACGGACCCAAAAGAGTTGACTGCTATGCCAATAGCTTGCACCACTTCCTGGAATTAAAAGCAATGCAAAAAAAGTTGCAAGGGGGTTGTGAAACTGTCAATGACGGCTTGCCCTAGCGGTGGATTGGAATTCGAGCACTTCGTAGTTATCCTCAGCGTACTTTATCATGGTGCACTCACTGGTGTGCCTCCTTCCTTGATAGGCGCTAGCAGCTCATCCGCCACCCAAGGAACTCCGGCATAATGTAAGTCGTCCATAATCTTTGTTTGGAACTGTATGTAGACATTCCACCACATGTTCATTAACTTGTCCTCGCCATTTCTATTCTTAAAACACTGGAGGCTTTTGAATTTGCAGCACTGTATGGGAAAGTCCACCTGCACTGATACCTGCATCTCAGCGCATTGCGAACAGCTAGCTAAAAGGTTTCAAGATTGCTGTTTCAATCATCAAACCACAGAGGGTTTGTGAGCCCTTCGCTTGTTTACGCGCACGACAGAGTACTGTGGCTACTGAACTAGCGTGTATTTGCATCGTTATTACAGCTACCGTTGATATCGCCCATGCCTCAAAAACAAAACAGCCTTCACCTGGGTGAGAGTCGCGGCAGTTCAAAAGACGGAGGTGCAACAAGCCACATCTAGGTTTCCTGGATTAGCAACTAGCACAACAAAAGATTCCTAGCTGCCTACCTGCTTTGCTGCTACGCGAACTTTGTTGTTTACGTCATCCGAATCGTACGCAAGCACAACCAGGGCCCCCCTAAGGTCTTCCTTATAACTGTCAAAAAGTTCTCGAAGCTTCCGTTTTGTCATCTCAACCCTTCCCTTATTCCGGTCAGTGTCTTTCACAAGGAAGTGTTTACACACTGAAGGAGGCTCCATATCAACTCCCATTATGCCTGCGTGATTAAACCTGAAAGGAAAGAGTATGAAACTGGGACATTGCAGTTTTTCTTTATATACACGCTCAGACATGCTATATAGCTTCCTCACGCAGTCACTGTGTCCAAGGAGCAAGAAAAGCAATGAGACTGCTGATGCTGTTGAAAATAAGTTTAGGATCCAACATGAAATAAATACGAGATGCTCGTGGGTTCAACACTACGAGGTTCGTCTAAGATCACGATTGTTACTTGCCAACTGCCACACTAGAAGGTCAGGCTTTGTGGGAGGGACAGTCGGTTGGAACGATTTACCTGTGTCTTGTAAGCTTGATTGTATGCTTGATGGCGTTTTCGACTCTACTAGCTTTACTGCGTTTTCTGGATTGAGTGCAAGTCAATTAGATTTTTTTTTCAAGAGGCACCTTGCGGCGTAGAATTTGCAATGCACAGGATGCACTGCCGATTGCAAAGTGCTAGTCCACATTGGCAAAGCTATGTTTTAACGCAGATGGAAGCGCAGGTGCCACCTTTCGAGTCTGAAGTTAACTGCGTACGCTCCGGCATGAACTTAACCTCTCTCTAGGTGCCCTTTGACCGCTGATACGCTGAAACTGCTGTAAAACTTCCTTACAAGCCTGTTGCAAAATGACTTGCGAAAATCAGGAGACAGCTTGACGGATGGAGCGAATTCGTCATTCTTAAGTGAGGAATCCAATGAGCCCCACGAAATTTGGGACTTCCCATAGCTGTTATCATTTTCCATAAGCTTTTTCAAATCAATAACCTGCACGTCCGCTGTACACACGAGCGCTAAGATGATGCCTTCAACAATAATAGCTGCACCAACACCCCACCAGTGGTCTCTGTTGGAACGCATGCCATGACCTGGACGCCCATCTAAGGAAACTGGTAAGCAACGCACATATTCTTGAACATTCAGAGGAAGGCCGTTGTCGCCAATTTGTAATTTGAGTTTAACCATTTGATCATTCACTGCTGGAATGCGGAGAATTTCATCTACAAGACTTGTACATTCGACGAGCGTTTCTTGAGCATCCTTAAATCTTACTTTGGGCGGAGAACCCGCTGTCGGCTATGCAGCACGAGCAACATATCTGTTAAACTCAAAACCGAGGCACAAACGTATAACCTTATACTGTTTATGTAGCACTTTTCCCCCTTACAAGATGCATTTGCTGTGATTATTAGTACCCAATTTGCTCGACAGTGGCAATTCAGGGTGCTGGGTGGAAGCCTCACAGGTTGGGTCTGTGCAATAATCCTGAGGAGACTGGCGGGCAAATAACACAGCCCGGAACCCCCGCAAACTTGTTTTGCCTCTATTGCTTGCACGTTTTCCACGTTCTTGTTGTAGGCATCCTTAAAATACTGGTCCACAGTGACAATGATTCCCCTTCTTTCAAAGGTTACGCAGTCAGCTGTTTTGTCTGTGATGTTCATAATTCCGTAAATATTTCCCTTGTGTGTAGTAACACAAAGACGGTTTCTGTATTTCTTTTGAACCTCCTGGTGAGTTTTTCCGAGGAGATGGTCTGCTAATAATCCTGGTTCAAGCTTACGGTCGTGTTTGCTCAATTTTATAAGCCAATCTGACAGGCGAAAAGCACATGCCCACGGTCAGATTGCTGTTATATCTAAACCAGTGTCAGCAGCTGCAAGAATCTGCCGTAGTTCAGGGCCAACATAACCTTGTTTACGTCCTGGTTGCTTCACCTTCGCGGCATGCCATGGAACGGGCAGTGCAAGGCACTTACTTCCTTCACTCTGGACGAGCGTTGCGTCAACCTCAAAAAGCTTTTCCTGGGTCCTTAGAGTACGTGGGTCTAGCTTCAGATATTGCGACTGGCCCACGGCCCTCTGGTAGTTTGCCGCTTCCAGCGTGCTCATTAGGGCCGCAAGAAAGTAAAAGCGCAAATTACCGCCAGTAAGCTGTAGAACAGCGCATAACTTGTTTCTAGCAACAACTGAGCATATGCTTTAAGCAAAACTTCCCAGAGTCCCACACGTTTATGACCAAAGTGCCTCCTTCGAAAAGCAAGTAGATAATGCTTCAGAAATAAGCAGTGGACGAATGGCAACCACATTTACTTTGCTTGCTGCCTAAGAAGTCCACATAGGGTTTGGTTCGGCTTCCCACTTTTAAACAATGAAGGAAAATGTCCCTAGCCAAATAGTTAAACGTACCGGCCTTTCTTCTTTAAAGGTAACAGTGTATGTCTTGGCTGGAACATCTCCTTCACGGGTAGCTACCTCGCGTGTAAGCTCATCACGTACTCTTTCCCTCATGTGCTCATTGTAAACGATTACCCATCTTAGTAACTCGGAGTTTTGAATTCCTCTGGACAAGACTCGCCTCGGTCTCTCACGTCCTGAAAGCTCCTGGATTCCTGTGAGCGACTTTAGCAGCTCGGCTACAATTTTCCTGCGCTCCTTCCGTTGCTCAACCTGCAACCATACAAGCTCTACACGAAACTGGCAATATTGTTTGTGATAAAATTGCGATAAGGACATGCTGACAACAGAGACTTAACACCACGTGAAAGTGGACTCACCGGTCTCTCAGTCGCGCTCTCCTTTATGCTTAAAGGGTTCCCCCATGCCTGAAAGCTCCCATCCAACCGCATAGTCCAAGCATTGCAGAGCACTTAGCTCTTCGTTTCATCCGTCAACTCGAATGCACGTTCAAGTTTCTCTGGGAGCGGAAAATGTCAACGTCCACGAAAGCCCCTGCCTTTACCTCTCCTGCTGTCCCATCCACCAAAGCTGCCTGAAAGACTGTTTGGACAAAAATGATGTCTTTTTCTATGTTTTTCAAAATCTTGTTCATGTTGCCTACGTTCTCCTCTACGTTCGTGCTCTGGATCGTATTGGCCCCCACTCTGGTAGCCACGTAGTTACCAGGCGCCGCCGGAATTACGTCTGCCTAACATAGTAACGTAAATAATGAGGCTTTAGCTTTTTACAGCTGAAAAATGGGACCAGTCTTGTGCCCTGCACCACCTAAGTTGTGTGTATGCTTGCTCGGCAACTGTTGCAAGAAGGAACAGGGTGAACTAGTCTGAAACTCTGCCTTCTTGAGGGGCTCAAAAAAACATTTTTTTTTAATTTTGCCTCTAAACAAAGCGCTGATTATTGTGTTGCCATTGGTCTTGGTCGTGAGCCTGACTGTCGAGGACCGGTGCACGCCAGACTCGTGTTGCGCCTTCTTGACAATAAAAAAGTCGAATGGCAAGGCACACACAATTGGTGGCCTTTATACTTTTATGTTTAAAAAAACAGTTGTTTTAATATAGAAATGCTTTCACTACTTGAGTGGATAACCTGTTTTTTGGGGAGCGACTCGATGGACACATACTGGCAAGATTTGGCTGCGAGCGAGAGCTGCTGATTCACCGTTTAAAAACCCTCCTATCTACATGGTACGTCTTTATAAAAAAATAAATAAAGGGGTCTTCCCCAGGTGATGAATTTTTAAGTTAGAATTGCAGTTGTGGCACACGGACAGAGCCGGGCAGGTTGCCAATGCCGCACGACCGAATATGCTTAGCCTAATGCTAATAAAGTCCGCTGCACCACTGACTCCTAAGCCATATTAAAAGCTAAAATAAACAAAATTAGGACTTTTGAAGCATAATTTTCATCAGCGTGGCATATGCATCTAGAGGTGGTGGGCTGGTGAACTTTTGTGATTCGAAAGCACATACGAAAAGGCACTGGTTACAGTTAGCCAACAGTCGGAATTCACTCTTCCTGCTTTAAAAAACAAGCAGTTTACTGCTGTAGGCTAATTGTCGTATCCGCAACGGGATATTATGAGCTGTTCAAGATGAGCCGCCACAGTGAGACTGGCTCACCACGCACATTCTAGAATGCATTGAACGAAAAAATTTAGTTGAATCCCCATGTATGAATGTTAGGCGTCTAGACTCCATTTGCTAGCAGAAATTATTTTCAATCTGTATCTGCAATAAAAAGACGTTTGCAGTGAAAGTTATCCTGCTCTCCACTCAAGCAAGCTGTTTAAGACCGCGTTCATGAAAACCTTGAAACCTATAACCATTATTAGTTGTTAGGTTTTTCATTGGCTTTTAGAGTATATTGGTCAAGTTGCTTCACAGCGGGATGAACGCGCTGAGGCGAATCAGGACTTCTTGGGCTTGTGGGGTGCCTGCTACGGTACTCCCACGAAGCGATAGCCTTGCTGTGGCAGTCGCTTTGTACGGATTTAGGGTCCCCACGGGTAGCCGGCTGAGTATCTCGCACATCCGCCCTACCGCTGGAAAGAAACAGACACACATCATGGCTTGGCACCGAGCTGGGTGTAGCATCCTGCCTCAGGACACACGTGTCCAATAGAACAATCCTTGCTGTATTTCCGGTGGGATCCGGGCGTTGTTTAAAAATCAAGGGCTGGTTATATGACACAGAGCATTGAAAATGTGCATCTCACCAGGCGTTGCTGCATGCGGCAAGAAGGTACAACGAACCAGTTGTTTACTACCAAATGAGAGATTCCCTTTTGCTGGTTCAAATGCAAACATTTGAGAGTGTTTAGAAGGCTCCATAGTAATTTCGAAGGTCCCTGAGGCATCGCCTTTGACAGCGGAATACGGGGGTAAACCTTGTTTGCCTGGGGCCCATGCCCCGCCTAGTATTATCGTACGGGTGGTCTTGTTCTCGACGATGACGTCGACTTCTCGCTGCAGCGCTCCTGGGTCTGTTTTTCGTTTTTCGTCACGGGTTGGAGAAGGGTTTGTGCGTGTATACTGCCTCTGATTACTTTCTTGAGTCGATTTGTTTTCTGGCATGGGCATTGTGCACTCAGCAGAACCTCTGACAGAGAAGCCGCCATCAAGAGGCTGGTAGGAAGTAGCAGAGGCCAGAGTGTCAAAGGTGACGTTAATAATCTGTTGCATTTCGGGACGTCTTTTGTCAGCTCCCGGAGAGATCCCAGGTTGCTGTAGCGGCTGGTGGGAAGGTGAGGATCCTTTGGATTTTACTGCAGAATTCCACTCTTCACCAGCTGAACGATGCCGCGGAGTCCCTGGTGCGCCACTGTCTAGCAGTCCGCGCTCAGCGCAAAGCCGAGGGAGCGACTCCATATAGCAGGCGAGGCACGCAATGCTATTCTCATTTGTTTCTTGGAAAATCTTCTGGTCTTCTCGATCAATCGCATCGCTGGAGCTGCAATTCATGCAGTGGCTGCAACGTTGTTGGCGTGAAAGGTTTCCGGCCTCCTGAGGCAAAAAAGTTGCTCCGCTGCTGAGAGGTGGTAAACTGGCATACAGCGTGTTGGCCGTTGCAAGGCCGAAGAACGTCAGCACTCTAGGAGCCTGCCCGTCAGCATCAAACGTTAGTTCAAATTCTTCTTTAAGCCAGCCTTCTGAAGCACCATGAGAACGGAGAAGCAACAGAGACACAGGGAGGACTTTTTCAATATGGGACGTTTGCAAAAGCACCAGGCGCCAGTTACACCGCGTCACAGTGTTAACAGGAAACCAGAGGGAGTAAGGCAAAGAAAGCACCGCACCTGGGCGCAAAGGCCTAAACTCCACAGTCATTTCTACTGAACCTAAGCCGGGGAGAATGCCCCGCTGGGGTTCACATGCGAAATAATTAAGCCCCGTGCCAGCTCTGGCACTGTCGAGCTGGGGCTGATAACTTTGCCTGCGCGAAATGCTGAAGGCCAATGGGGTAGAAGTCCTGTTTCTCAGAATCACAGCGTATCGGGTCGAGGAAAAACAACCAGCGCCTGCAGGCACAACCCAAGTGGAGATGATGGCGTGGCCTTGCTGCATAGAACTATCGGAGGAGCCCTAGCCGTGCAGGGACCCAAAAGCCCTCCGCACCTCCTTTGACAAGTCTACCACAAGACACTTTATCAGATAACGACGCAGCGGCACAGGGATGTCGGTCAGCAGTAACGAAATATGCGCAGAAAGCTTCCGAGAAGCGCTAGGACGAACTGGCTCTGTCCTTTTTGTTCGCAATTTCACTTTTAAGGAGAAATACCTTTGCCTTGCATAGTGCAGACCACTGCCCCCATGTCGTAAGCGTCCTGACAGGGAATGAGATCGACGGTACGCTGAACGCCTGACCCACTCAAGGGTATAGAGATCCTAGTGCGTGCAGAGACGAGTGTAAGGTCAGCGGTAAAGACCTGCTCACGCAGCACACGTAGCTCATATAAAGCATTATTTGTAGATAGCAGAATGCTGTAACCACTTCGGAAAATGTCTCGTGACGGGGCAACAAGCCACCCTGCTAGATAACCAGCTAGCTGTCAATGAGTGCGAATATCGCAGAGAAACGGGGAGCACGCGTAAGGTTTGTTGCGTTGCTTGCCCGTGCAGCATTTGGCTGGAAGGAGACGGTGAGACAGAGAGGATACTCCGGCGCGAGTTCGCGAGCTGAGCTGACAAGAGAAAAGCTGCTACCAAGTGGCAGGGGTAGCGCTTGAAATGTGTGGTGGCACGGAAGCACTCGCGGGGAGCAGGTGAGCATCACATGCTGATAAACCCGCTGGCCGGCCATCACAGAGCCGAATTCCACGTGTCTAGACGAAGCGACTACAAGCGGTGGCGTCACACATGTTGTCACCTACAGGAAAAATTCGCAGCTCTAAAAAGTAAGAATTAAGTCCAGGTTTCACGCCAATGATCGCTGCAAGTCAGAAGGGGCAAGGAGGTTAGAGAGCACAAAAAATACACATTAGCTATTTCGGTTTTTCGCACCTCAATAAAGGACGTAGTAGTTGTGTCTGGAGAAAGTTCGAAGCTGCTTGCATGCTCTCCGGAGGAATACGCGTCTAGCTGTTTGGGTGTGAGGCGGTAAACCTTTAGAGGGATGAACCACCGGGCGTGATGGTAGGCCATGGGACTGTCAAAGTCAAATAAATTCTCCTTCTCGTCCTCCTCGTGGCTAGTCCACCGAGCACCCCCAGCATCTGCCACTTTCAGTAAAAACGCTTTACAGCTATCGCCAACAGTACCACTATGCTGCTTACTTGGAACAGCCCCAACACCAGATACTAAGGCAGGTACGCATGCACCAGCTGCGCCGTCGCCTACAGTCTCCAAAGAAACCGTCAGGGAACCCGTTGTTGTGTCTCCGGCCTCGGCTCCGCCACCAACAGATTTTCCAGGCCCTTTATTTGCGTTTGGCCTTGCGTCTCCTTGCAAGTGGCTTTTGTCCTGCAGTGTCTTTGAATCACCTTGTGCGCCACCCCCAACCTTGGCACCCTTTCGGATGCCCTCTCGGCATTTCCCGCCTCCACTAAGGGCCGTCGTTTGAGCCGCCCATTCGCGTCCTAATCCACTTCCTTTTTGCGACTTTTTATCTGCTCTGCTTTCCACAGTTTCAGAGGAGATTGGGGCTGCGGTCGTTTTGCATGAATCTTCACTTGCGGTTTCTGCTTGTGTTGCTGTTTGCTGCTCGCTCAGCTGCACATATTGTTCTGTAGGGGTAAAGCTGAAGAAAAGAGAAGCCCGGCGTTTCTTGGAGCTGAGAATCACCCTAAGAGGAGTAAAGTGAAGCGCGCTGAGGGTTGCTGGCGGCTGTTGCACTTCTACCAGCAGGCCAGCACACTGGGTGGCTTTTCTTGCGGACGTTTCTGGGGATGTTTCTTGCCTTCTTGAGCCCACTGCCTCTCCTCTGCCAAAAGACGGCTGAGGAGCAAGGAACCTTAGCTCTAGGGTTGCCGAGGCTCTCTGCCCAGGAGGAACAGCAGGGAGTTTTACAGAGGGGGCCGGCAGCACAGCAATTGGGGCCTCTAGGACAGTGGCACTCCATAGAATTTTGATTTCATAAGCAGCTTGATTCGCCAGCATGACTCGCATCCTTACAACTCCTTCCCGTTCCACCGCGTTTCCACTGGCTAGCTGCAGAGCGTGAGCGTCGCTCCGCAGCTCTCCAGCGTCTAAGACGACAGCGAAGGTTCGCGTCTCTCCGGGCAACAGCAGCCCTGTGCCCCCGCAGTCGAGAAGAGGCAGTTGCTGACATAGTGCATGCCAACCCTCGTCTTCCTCCACCTCATCTTGCTGGGGAAAAGTGGGAAAGGTCCCTTGGGGGCTGTCAAAGGGCAGCGCCAAGGAGCCAGCGCGCTTGCTGGGTTTACAACCATCACCGGTAGGCGGCAGATCGTCGGCAGCATCAGCGCCAGTGCTGCCGTTTGGAAGGAGATGGGATTCGATAAAATCTCCTGCTGCAGGGTAAGGAGTTTCTGTGTCACCGCCCGAGGCCTGCTGCCTGTCTACTACCCACTCGTGAAGATCCGACAAGTGCGGTGGCTCTAACACCCTCAAAGCGCGATCCGACGAGCGGAAAATGCAATAAGCAATCAATAATGAGGGATTGGTGACCTTCAAAAGACGCACACGACGCGTTGTGCTGTCAGAAACACCGAAGTGCAAGGCCGTGCTAGAGAGGCGGAGGTGCTGCTCTGTCAAGATGCCTGCACAGAATTGAGACAAACGTTGTGTTAGACGTTGCAAGGGAATATCTATCTGTAGACAAACAAATTGAACAAGGCACAAATACCTAGCCGGAGAAACAAACAGTTGGCATAATAAATACTTGTACGTCTGCTGCTTCAAAGGATATCCTAGCTTTGGTTCACATGTGGGACTACCAAGAAATCGCCTTGCCTTTATAACGGTTTTAATAAATCTGAAACGTATAATTTCATATTATGCAGAAAGACAGCTTAGATGGCTTGTTTAACGCTTCCATCTTTTACCTGTGATGGCCGTCTCGGCGCAGAGTATTTGATCGCTGGCCCTTATTTGAATCGGTATTTTGAACGCTACAGATTTGGGATGAAGTTTGGCAATGCCGGACGGGAGTGGCTGAACATATTGGGGGTGCCGCTGGAAGAAAGAAAAAGAGAGACAAAGATTTGCAGTCAAAGATGTTTGGCCGTGCGGCTGCACAAAAGAACGTGCCGGCTGTACCCACAAGGCGCCATTCTCCGCCTGCGGCGAAACCACTTGCAACGTGCGGGTCAAAGCGCTGCTGCTCGTCACTTGAAACTGCTGTCTATACACCCGATCCGGCACGCAAATACCCAAGTCGTGCAGGGGAGAGTCCATGCCGACGAGGGGCAAGACGCATTCACCCTCCATCACCACCACCACCTCGTCGTGCTGCCACAGCAACAAAAAAGTTCAAAAAGTATAACTTGTTGGCTCTTGCTAAGTGCGTCTGTTTACGAAAAGAAGCTTTCGAAAACGCTTAAAGAGACAGCACCAGGGCAGCAGCATGGCATTGGGCAAGCAGCGCATGCAGCTGAAGATGCTCAGCATTCTCAAGGAGCAGAGACAAAAACGTAAAGATTACCTCAGGGTCCGAGAACTGCAAGGAAAAGAATCCGACAAACCGCCCTGTACAAGTAGGGGCATGAACGATGGATATCTCTTGCGTCTGGTCCGCATCCAGCACCCCTGCGGCGTTCTTCACTAGAGTGGTTTTGAGCAAGTGTGCAATCGGGCGGGCAGGCTGGGGAGCCCCTTGGCTGCCTCCTTCTGTGCTTTTGTCTAGCAACCCATCGAGTCCTTCCAAAGTTATTTTTGACCAGGAAAGACTATTCTGCTTGGCGGACACCCGGAGGCGTTGCGCGAGCACCACGGTCTCGTCTTGCAAAGCTTCCAGCCAAGCTGCTGCACAGACAGCCTTCACTTCATCCTCCGTCTGTCCCAGGCTATCCGCCTTTTCAGCCGCATCTCTTGAATACGTATCTGCCGAGGCAGTTCTGATTACATCTTCAGACACTCGATTATCTGCAAGCAAATCCTCCCGCGAGCTTTGCAGAGAAGCTGCAGAAAAGCTCGTCTGCTCGTCCTGCTGCTCTGGAAGGGGCTCGGCTGCTTGGCCAGGGCACGCAGGCTTCTCGGGAAATACGGGAAAGACGTGGTAAGCAGTGGGGAGGCTTCCGGTGTTGCGCAGCTGGCAGCGCACTGCAGCGACTTCACCCAGTTGTACGTCTCCAGCGGAGAGGTAAACGACGCCGTTCTTAAGGCTTTCCCCCTCCTGCCCATCATGGCATGGCGTGCCGCGGCTTTCCACTTTTCCTGCTGCTGCACGGCCGGCCTCAGGGGATTTGGCCTTGTTGAAGCCGGACGCACTGCAGGCTCCTTGGACTCCTCCGGCTGCAGGGGTTTTAAGTTTAAGTTTTTTAAGGAGAGCCTGGGCAGACTGCTGGGGGGGGTGGAAAGACAAAACAGATCTCTTACGGTAACAAACAATAGGCAGGGATTGGGGGCCAGTGGGAGACAGCAAAATGATTTCGGATTTAAGATCTTCTTCCTTCTTAGGGGTAAACGTAACAGTCAGCTTTGTGCTGCGGCCAGCAGACAGTCTCCCCGGAGTTTCGAAATGTACAGAAAGAATGCCTTCGAGCTCCTCTGGGAGGGGCAGCACTCGAAAGGTGCTGAAGCCCAAACTCACGTTCGTCACCTCTACCTTTTGTGTATAAACGCCGCCTGTCTCAAAGACCTTAAATACCACTTCAGACGGACGGCAGCGAAAGGAGGGCCCTGCATGCACCCGTCCGGCAACGCGCTGTGGCGTCCCCTCGATAAGAATTCTCTCCTGTTCCTGCAGAGCTTGTTCGATTTTCCTTTGCTCAAAGACGCTGAGGCTCCGCCGCGGCTTCGCAGGGCCTCGTGAAAGAGTCTCTGTGCCTTCTGTGCTGCAGCAAAAAAAGACCGTACCGTGGCTATGGAGGGCTGAAGTGTTTTTTGTTGATGGAATAAAAAATAGAGACAAACTAATAGTTTCTTGGTATCCCCTTGCCTCTCGGTTTTCGAAGGAAGAACGCCATGGGCTCCTTTGGCAGACTGAAACCGTCCTGCTTGAGGCGTTTCAGGAAATTGTCGCGCTCTACGCTTTCCTGCTTGTTCTTTGGAGTTTATAATTGCATCGGAAGTTTCTTTATCATCTTCGCCTAAGCAAGAATACATGGGTTTGCGTTGTTACTGCTTATGAGGAGAGCCTAAAGACAGACAGGTGAGCTAATGTAAAAGTTCTCTCTAGCCTCCGCTATTGGCGCAACCCTCCTCGAAAGGCCCCTAAAAAACCGCATGCACCAAGTGCTGCGACGAATTGCGCTTTGAACCGTTATGTGGTGAGGGGCAACAAACAGCAAAATGATGAGGGTTGCCACAAAAAACAGGGCATGGCAGCAGACACACTTGTTTTTTTAAAAGTGCGACATTTTCCCTTGAGGAAAGCATCCGATTTTTCTTGCGATAGAGGAGCCCATTCTTCCTGTACAATTCTCTGCACGATACTCAACGATCGCTCATGCTGCTGGCGTTGCAGCTGCCTCGTCCGCTCGACGATACGCCGCCGACATTCCCTGATCTTCCTAAAGGCAGGTTCGGGCTGATAGACCGCGCCATCTGCAGAAGAACAATAAGAGATATGAAAGGGAAGTTGCTCCTAACAGCTTCCTCAGACCACCTCAGGAGGGACTCGCCACAGTGCCACCATCGAAAGTGCGTGGCTGCCCCCGGCAGTCAGCCGCCAAGGGTTTAGTGGAGCAACCCATGCATGCAAGCAGGAGCCTCTTAGCAGCCGTTGCTTTCCACGCCAGGGGGAAGGAACAAACCTTCAGCATACGACGGGCCTCTGTTGTTGGGCAGTTCCATCGTGAAATTGCCTTGCAACGCAATGAAGCCAAACTACTTCATAATTCGTTTCCAAATTAAAAATGTTTGCTTATACAGGTTTTAAGCATTTTGCTGCCACCTGATAATATTTTGCAACCTAGGCCGTTGGAGGTAAAATGGACTCTCCAAGCCGTTGCTGCCTGTCTGGTCTGTTGTCGCCACTCGTTAATCCGCTACGCTAACTGTTCATGGCGTTTGTCTCACTTATTTACTAATTAAAATTAAATAAGAAAACAAACAAAATTCAACAAGTGTGAGCGGCACCCCTGGCTTGGTCGCTCTGGACGAACACCCCTCACCTCCCAAGGTCACCCCGGCCCATTGGGGCCTCCTGTTTGTTCGGTGGTTGTTTCTCACTAAGCAAGATCGACTTCTAGTTTAACAAAATAAAATATAGCCACCAAAATCCTGTGTGAGAGATGTTTACGCCTGTTTTACAAAAACGCCATTCTTGCACTGAGACAAGAATGGGTATTCTCTACTCTAAGCGGGCAACAAACAAGAGAGAATTTCCCTTAAAATAACTCCCTCCCCAACACCCCTGAGCTAGCTAACCCTGTTCGTGGCATGCATAAACACAATGCCATAAAATGGCCTAGAGACAAAATGATGCAACTAATATTACGCTGAGAACAGAAGAAATGTGTAATGGTCTCGACCAACGTGCCTCGGCTGCTGTGGGGAATAAATGAATTCCTGCCCATTAACCGCGGTAGACACAATACGCATTATTGGTGTGACTTATTCTTTCCATGATAAACTTGTTTTCTTTGGTTCTCATGATGCACAACAACGCTTGCACCACCCGTCCGCACTGTACAGAATTGCGGAGAAGCGAAATGGCAGCACCAACGAAGCTGTATTGGGTTTAACGGGCTGGACCCTTCTGAATACAATTCCACTCATGGCGTCGGTAGTTACCAATCCAAGAGTCATCTGTTCATACACTTGATGTGCACTGTTGGCGCTCATTCCGACCATTCAGCTTTAATGGCACTCATTCATCATGCACAAAAAAGACGAATCTTCTCTTTTACACAAAAGAATTAGAATCTTTTGCACATTCTCTTTGGCGCTTTCGTCGAGACAAATTCGCCTGCAAATTCTACGATGCATCTTCCGTGGCCGTCACAGCTAGAGTTGCCTGGTGGGCCGCTGGACTCTTCTCTGCTGCACCACTTTGATTGCTTTCGTTAACAACAGCTTGCAGCATTTCATCGCTGCATTCAACAGGACTTTCAGTGGCCTCATCTGCATGGTCGTTTGACATTGGGGCCCCGCATGCAGCAGCGTCATCATTTGTTCGGGTAGAGGGTTGGGGCTGCGAAGGTTGCTGAGGGGTTGGAAGTATCAAAAGCAGTTCCTGCACCACGCCTGGGAAAGCAACTCCAATAAAAGGAGATACTCTGGAAACCACAAGTCGCTGGCTTTCTGTTAAACATCCCAAGGCCGCCAGCAGCGCCTCCCGCTTCGTTGCTTCTGGATCTAGTTGCTCATCAACTTCAGGAGCTCTTGCTTCATCCGAGTGCTGCTGCTGCTGCTGCCGCTGCTGCTGCTGCTGCTGCTGCTGCTGTTG